>CM062346.1:0-336410 GCA_031216105.1 Dalbergia cultrata
ACTTGAGTCAATATCATTGTAACAATCTTTCCACCACTTGTCTCTACCCCATCTTGAATTATCTAACCTATGACAAACTCAACTTAACATATCAGAATTTTCTAATGCAAGTCTCATCCATTTTTTAACCTCAGTTTTATCACCAAGCATACAAAATTCCTAAATGGCAACAAGCCATGAAAGCTGAACTAGAAGCCATGGAATCCAATAATACTTGGACCTTGGTTCCCCTTCCACCTAACAAACACACTATTGGATGTAGGTGGGTTTATAAAGTTAAATACAAACCAAATGGAAATGTAGATAAATATAAAGCTAGGTTGGTCGCTAAGGGATATACCCAACAAGTTCGCCTTGATTTTATTGAAACATTTTCTTCTGTAGCTAAATTGTCTAGTGTTTGGGTTCTATTAGCCTTGGCAGCAATCAAGGGATGGCACTTATTACGATTGGACATCAATAATGTCTTTCTTAATGGTGATTTATTAGAGGAAATCTATATGGATATGCCTTTAGGATATCATAGTAAAGGGGAGAATCTTCTTTGTAAGCTAAACAAGTCCATATATGGCTTAAGACAATGGTTCTCTACCTTTGCCGATGCTCTTTCTAAAGCTGGTTTCACACAATCTAAAAATGATTATTCTCTCTTCACTATAGGATCTAACTCTTCTTTTGTTGCCTTGTTAGTATACGTAGATGATATTATTTTGGCAAAACTAAATTCTTCTCTCATTCATGTCACGACCCGATTTGGGAACATGACCGACACATGAGGAATCCCATCCCCATGTAAGCCTTCTAGGTGACTTAGCTCTCTAAATGCTTAATTTATCAATAAATATAATAATTAAAATGTGATCTCTTTGGAATCGCTAGTATTTCTCAATTAAACCATAATGCTTAATTTCATAAACTAAAAGTATTCAATAATTTTAATCTCTAAAAACTAAATTACAAGTACATCTCTAGTTCATCACATAAATCTTTATCCATAATATATATTTCAATTTCATACTTGGACTATGAAAACATATACATAAATATTTCAATCTCTGAAATTAAATACATTGTCCGAAAATAAATGTATGGTTGGATCTTGCCTGCACATCTATTGGAGCACTTTAATCTAACATAGTCCTACTTTAGGCTAGGGGTGTACAAGGGACGGGTTGGGCTGGGTTAAACAAGATCCAAACCCATCACGATTTTTAGACTGGGTCAAATATTAAAACCCGAACCCGATTCGATAATAACCCAACTATGTCCCAGGTCATACCAGGTCAACCCGGCATTCGAACAATATACGAGAATTTAGATATTATACATAGTAAAGTTATAAAAATTTTACAAGTAAGCAACAAAATTTTGGGGATATTTTATTATATAGGTTTCAAAATAAACTATATTAATGTAAAAATAATATCAAGTTATGTAAAACATATTAATTGAACTTTAAAATCTTATATTTTTCATAAATTATTATAAAAATATATATCTCTTAAAGGATTATTTGACTTCGGGCCAGGTCGGGTCAACCCGACGTATGACCTGAACCCGACCCGAAAAGTGCACCGGGTCAAATTGCAAGACCCGAACCCGTCCCAATGAGCTTTGGGCTTGGCCGGGTTAGTGGGACGGGACGGGCCATGAACACCCCTACTTTAGGCCTTACTACTAGGTAACACTCACCACTGGAAATAACTGCATCTATGGACAGGAATCTGAATCATCTCTGAACCTACAACTATGAGAGGAATGGGAGTGGTAAGTCAACAGGACTCAGTGAATGAGCTCTCATCCATCACCCATACGGGATAACCAAGGAATATACATAATGCAATATACATGCAACAAACAAAGCCATTTGATGTTTATTGGCATAACTATAGAACAAATATATCTCTGTTTTTATAAATTCATGGAAACACATATCTAAATTCTTACTTTGACAAGAAATCATTTTCCACACATCTACACAATAGCTCTTAAATCAAATATTCTCACAAAACATATTTATCTATAAACATAAATGCTATAAAGCTAGTAATCTCTAGTAAAGTATAAAGAACAGTAATCTTCTAGAGAAACAGGGATCTTTGGTTATGCCTCGCATAATAAAAATATAAATTCTCTGGTTATGAATGTCAATAATGACATAACAATTTCTCTAATCTCTGGAATCCCTCTAGATCCAAATTGGACACCTAACTAGGTTCTATTCTCTGCTCTGTGAGATTATCCTCTCAGAACAATTTGGTATCAAGTTAATGATCAAGATTCAGCCGTTAACTCACTGGCTATTTCTCTATAGCTACCGTATAGTCTCTAATTCATAAAATATCTCATTTTTGCTAAAACTCTACTCTGGGCTTTTCTCTAGGCCTAAAACTCCATAATACATAATTACTTTACTCTTAGAATTACTAGGAAAATTCATAAAACCTATAAATCAAGTTATAATCATATTCTAGCTCTTTTATTAAAATCATTTTAAATATGAAGGGTAGGTACTCCGTCCCTCACAAACACAAGCCCCTAAATCTTAATATGCTGACAATTCTGGACTCATATAACTCTAACAATCTGACTTTAGCATAACTGTGACTGTGAAAATTGAGCCTAAGAGTTCACCACTTATAGGCATTCTGATTTCAAGCCCATAGAATATGTATCTGGCAGTTGCTAAAAGTCATACTGAATTCCGTACCTCTTGGTACCATAAACTGATAAATCTTGGTACCTCTTGGTAACATATTCTTATATACTTGATAAATCTAAAATTCACGGCTCAAAACACTTGGGTTCAAATCATGCAACTTGGAAATCATGTAACATATTTATTCGTAAAATTGAGTCATACTCTGGTTTCACATTTCATCAACATATATAAATATATTAACTGAATATTCTAAAACATAGCTTGGAATTTTAAAACTTAAAGTTGTAGTGATATCAAGGAAATCCATAAAAACAATTTTGATAAAATAGTCATCTTACTACAATACGTATTTTCTTAATAAACCATCTATCAAACATATAAAACATCTTCTACAACACACAACATAGCAATCATGGTCCTATGGTTTTCTAAAACTGATTATTTCATGCCAGAATCAAAATCATAATCTTTAGCTAACTTGCCATAACTTGCAAAATCATATATAATCATACTTTCATCTCTAATTTTATATTTAACAATCATCATCCAAGAAGTATACTCATTATGATAAAACTAAAGCTATGAGGTTAAACCCACTCACCGTTTGGAGCCGAGAGGATGTGGGTACCACCAACTTGACCTTGAGAGGTTGGAATAGCACCAACAACTGCCATAGAGCAACAAAGACTCATAAACCACCAATGGGTATCTCTAGATAACTTAACAAACCCTAACAACCCTGAGGGAACATCTCCACTTGATAATAATGAGAGAAATAGCAAAGCTCAAACCATGGAACATGAAAGAAAAGAGACAAAGGAAGCATAAACCAACAACTAAACTCACCTTAAAGCTTGGATGAGGTAGATTTTATGGTGGATGAGAGTGGAAGGAGAGGAGATCACCTTAAAGGGGTTAGGGTTCAAGTTTCAGCTCTTGGGAAAAGAAAAACCCGAGTTGGGGTATATACAGGGCTCATTTAATGAAAATGTGTCGTTTATGATATTGTTCTGATATGGGGCACTTGCTGCAGTGAGATTTACTCGCTGCAATAAACTTGGAGAATTAACAACTCACTGCAGTAAACATATCTCGCTACAGCGAGCCTATTGGCCTATCTGCTCATTGCAGTGAGGCTATTATGCAAAATCTTGCAGCAACAGAACCGAACTGCATCTAGATTGTTTCAGCACTCACATATGTACATTTACTAACTTTAAGTTAATGGGGACATTAACTTTAAAATATAAATGTAAATAAGGAAATACCCCCCATTTGGATTCAAATAAAATATAAAAAAAAAAAAATCAAAATCCCAACCAATAAAAATCCAATTTGTGGATTTTAGTTCAAATCCGGTAATTCTTATGATTTTCTAACCTCGAGGGTTAAAAACAAACCGTTTGAAGGTTTCATAAAATTCATTAAAAATTACTCTTTACCTTCTTTTTCTTTTAGGAACAATTACCGAGATTTTTTATCCCAAGAAAGTGGCTCTATCATGTTGCCCTCCAAGGAGGTGTAGGGCTCTAGACTTAGCGAAATCCTGGACCCAATAACATAGGTGGATCCCAGGGGACCCTTAGGCCATATAGAACTTGTCTACTGACACATGTATACCGGGTATTACAATTCAAGAAGTAAAATTGGCCATACAAAAAAAGTTCAAGTTAAAAGATTTGGGCTCTCTAAAATACTTTATTAGTTTAGACATTGCAAGGACTAAAGACGACATTTCCTTGTCTCAAATAAAATACACTTTGTCATTATTAGAAGAAACTGGTTTCTTGGGCTCTAACCCAACAAAGCTACCCATGGATCCAACTCTCAAACTAAGCAATAATATAGGAGAATCACTTCCTAATATTAGCCAGTACTAAAAGCTAATAGACAAACTACTCTATTTAACAATCTCCTACCCAGACATAGCCTATACTGTAAACAAACTGAGTCAATTCTCCTCAAAACCAACTACTCTTCATCTCTAGGCCATCCATTATCTTTTGAGATATCTAGAGCAGTCTCCAGGTCAGGGTATTTTCTTTGCTGCCAACTTATCCCTTCATCTTTGTGCCTATATGGACATTGATTGGGCCTCAAGTCCAGATACAAGATGCTCAGTCACAGGATTTTGTGTGTTCATTGGAGACTCATTAGTCTCAGGGAAATCAAATAAGCAAGTCACTGTCTCAAGGTCCTCTGCAGAATCAGAATATCATGCTCTTGCTGTTGTTGCTAGTGAGCTAACTTGGACGCAATCCTTACTCCAGGATTTTCATATTTCCAACGCCTCAATTGCTGTGTATTGCGATAGTCAAGTGACAATTCATATTGTTTCAAATCCAACATATCATGAATATACTAAATACATAGAAGTGGATTGTCATTTCATCCGTGAAAAGGTTCAAAATGGAACTATTTGATTGATTCATGAACACACTCAACATCAATTAGTGGATTTATTAACAAAGCCACTACTAGAACCACACTTCATCAATTTATTATCCAAGATGAGCATAGACATTTTCATGCCATCTTGAGGGGGAGTATTAATAAATAATTATAAACACAAAGCTATTAGTTATGCAGTTAGTTTTACTGTTTGTTATGTAAATATTACAACTAGGTAGTCGATTAGAAGCCTCTTAAACTCATGTACTATTTATAGTTCTTTTACTAATCAATAAAGTAAGTAAATCATTCATTTTTATTTACTCAATAACTTGCTATGGTGTGGCTTCAACCAGAGAGCCAAACAACAATGTTGTTGCACATTTTTCTTAAGGCTGTTAAATTTGACAAATGTATTAAAATCTTAATTGTTTTAATTCAAAAAGTTCATCTAATTTGAAAATTTGCTTTATTATAAGGCTAAAAATAAAAAAGAAAATATAATATTTTTTATCTATTGATTTATTATGTTGTCATTTAAAAATTAAAAGTAGTTATACTTACAAATCGAATTAAACTTTCATGAATGTATTATTATAAGGACTTTGTTTTTTTGAAGTTTTGTTGAAAATTAATTTAATGCTCTCCTTCATAAAAGTAAAGTGAAGAAAAATAAATTATTTTATCTTTTAATTTTTATAATAAGTTGTTAATGTAGAACAAATTTCTACAAAACCTTTTTAAAATTCTATGTTTTCTCAAATTAAAATTTAAAAATTATACTTTTCACTTTTGAAATATATTCATTTCTCATTTCACATATTTTTGTTTTTCATCATTTTAAATCATTAGATTATACAACCATTTTTTAATTATAACATGTCAAAATAAAAAAATTTATAATATAAATTTTTTTATTATACTTATATGGGAGGGATCTATTGATGTTAATGTATGATAGAGTACCTATAGAATATCACACCTGATCATAACTCTAAGTTAGTTAGGAGTTAGTTAGATTCTGTGAAGCTGTAGCTACAAAGTGTGTACTATAAGTTTCAATAGGATGATATTGCAAATACATTTTTATCGTGTAAATCATTCATTCAATTAAATGAGGAATATTTAGATCAAAGTTTCAATCTCAAATTCTCTTTTTCAGCTCCTCTTTTAGATGACACCATGTTGATCATCTGTGCTGAATATCAAACAAATCGAACATATATAAGGTTTTGATCAAACAATTATTATTTACATACGTAAATAATGTATTTATTACGTTGATTTATATGTAACAAGAAATATATCAAACAATTTCGAATTAATGCAAAATGTAAAATTTTATAAAGACGATCTATTGCTTATAAACTTTCAATCTAATGGTGGATTTTGAAAAAAAAAAAAAAACCTCTTGAATAAAAAGCTTTCAAAGGTGTAAGATTTATAGCAAGTCTTACACCGGTGTAATGGATCATTCCTTATATAAAATTTATACTTTTTTAATAATAAACTATGATGTAGTGGCTTAAGGTGCACACTAGTCTTTTTTTTTTAATCGAAATCAAGGTATCAATCGTCGATAATAGTGAGTAATTCTCTTGTTATGGAAGCTCTCCCGAGGATTGAATCACTGACCATATGGTTAAGGGATAAGATAAGTTGTCCCACACCATACCTTGTGATTAGGTACACATTAGTTTAATGGCCACTTCATTTTGACTATTGTCACTCCCACCATCATTAATTTTCATTTAGGTTCACCAAAATACCCTTATTCTATTATAATTGAAAGTAACTGTTATTGGTTTACTTGAAATTTAATTTAATTTTTTAAAAAGTAATTGATAGTGATCTCCTTTCTAATTTTTATATAAGTCACTAAATATTACAAATATTTAATATTATCATTTATATTTATGCATTGAATTATTTTTTGAAAAACTTTATTAAAATAATAGTTACCTACACAATATACTAGCAAATGTTTTAGAACAAAAATAAGTAATAATAAATAATAAAAAGAGTTCAATATTGACAGTAAATTTTTTTTTACGTTATCATTCAATCAAATTCTTTATTTAATTTTTTTTTTAAATAGTAGGTGTGTAGGTCAAGTATATTGGCTTGTACAAAAATTTGCAATGCAAAACTTTAATTTTTTCTATAAATAAATTAACCTTCAATTTAAATAAATTATTAAATCAAAATATACAATTGACATACTATTACTTTATCATCCAATTTTGATATAATTTTAAAATATATTATATAAACATATGATATTAGAAATTTGTTGACAATCACTTGTTATTGAAATTTTTTTCTATTAGACGTTTTTGTTATTAAAGTATCAAATTATCTTAATTTTATATGTTAAATTACCTTAATTTTTAATTTAACAAAATGAACAAAGAAAAGTTATAATAAAATAAATGGTCAATAGTAGTAAACGATGGTATCATTTATTTATTTACTAGTTTTAAAATTATATAAATGTTATGTGTCACAAAATAAGATATATAATTGTATATCACAATTTATTATTTCACTCTTTTTGTTATTCATTTTATTTATTGTTTTATTAAAAATAAATATTATATTATTCAGATAACTTTTATGAAAAATAATTTAATATTTGAATTTAAAATAATTTTATTTAATAAATTAATTCAATACACATAATAATAGTAAGAATTTTTTTTATACAATATGAGCCTTAACGCCTAAACCTTTGGGGTTTGTCAAAATATGGCACATTAAATTTGCATGCTTCTATTATTTTTTTTATCAACCAAATTTAAGAGAAAATTAATTCTTATTCCCAGGGTATATTTTTAGTTTCATTAAATATTTACAAAAGTATACATAATTAACATATCTTTTTAAATAATTGCTCTGATTTTATAAATAAAACATGTTTTTGTTTTAATTTGATTGAATGATTTTATAGATATGTACGTGATTGACATACAACATTTATCGAAAGAAATAAGAAATTTTGAACTTATGATTATATTATATAAGTAGCAAAGAGGATTGATGAATCAAGTTATATGCAATGTAAGATATATTTTATTGTCAAATAATTAAATTAATACTAAAATAAGGAAATTTTGGTTAATCAATATAACCATTAATGATAATGAAAGTGATAATAGCAAAAAAGGATTGGCTAATTTAATCATATGCGAAAGTATACATAGAAGTGTAGAAGTATTATATAATTTGTGATTTTTGTCAAAATTAAATTAAAATCCATAAAATGAAATGAAAGGAAACAAATCAAAATGAGCACTTGGAATTGGAAGTTGGAAGGAGAGAGAGAGGGAGAGAGAGGGAGGGCAATGGAAGGGGAGAAATACAAAACCCTAGAAATAGCGGAGAAGAACCCAAAATCCGGCGTGTTCTACCTTCACTTGAACCGTCCTAGAAAAGGCAACGCTCTGACGAACGATTTCTTCAGTGAGTTTCCGAAAGCTTTGTATGGGCTGGACCAAAACCCCGAGGTGAAAGTAATCGTCTTATCGGGTGCTGGCGACCACTTCTGCTCGGGCATCGACCTCTCCCTTTTGAAATCTATCTCCTCGCAGTTCCAGTCCCAGTCCCAGAATGCCGGCGAGAGTCTCCGGCGACAGATCCTTGCTATGCAAGATTCGGTGACGGCCCTGGAGCGCTGCCGGAAACCGGTGATTGCTAGTATTCACGGGGCTTGCATCGGTGGTGGGATTGATATCGTAACGGCCTGTGACATAAGGTTGTGCACGAAGGACGCCTACTTTTCGGTGAAGGAGGTGGATTTGGCCCTGGCCGCTGATCTCGGGACTCTTCAGCGACTGCCCAGTATTGTCGGCTTCGGCAACGCCATGGAGTTGGCCTTGACGGCTCGCAGGTTTTCCGGTTTGGAGGCTAAGGAGTTGGGTCTCGTTTCTCGCGCCTGCCCATCCAAACGTGACCTCGATCAGGCTGTCTGGGATCTCGCTCACGGTCAGTGCTCTTTTCTGCTCTTCCATTGTATTTGATTTCATTCCACCCCCACTCACACTCTTCGCTATCCGTTAAACTAAATTTGATCACTCATAAAAAAAAAAAAGAACTAAATTTGATCTTCTATTGTCGCTGTTTGATATTGATTCTTTACATATAGTTTCAACCTGTGGTATTCTATTCTTTTTGTTCTATTTTATTTTCACCGTACAATTGGTTGCTTTTTTGTTATTATTATTTTATGGAATTCTAAATGCAATGTCACATCAGGCTTGCCAGTATGCTCTAAGACGTGGGTAGCTTTGTACTGGACAATTCATTTTATTGGTCAGAATAACTTGCAAGTATGCTATTTGGACGCCATTGCGCATACAATAAATTATATTGAAAAAAATATTATTTATATTCATAATACATGCTTATTTTCATTTATAAAATCACTCGACTACAAATAATACTACTGTCACTTAATTTGTCATTCTAGTGCAGTGTGCGCACCCAGATGAGTTTTCCTTTGTTCTGTCGTTTGTCAAGAGAGTAGAGACGTATATGGATTGATTATCGATTCTACAGGACTGGGTGGATTTGTGTGATCCGATTTCTTTCCCGCTCGTTCCTTTGCTTCCAAGCCCATGTCAATGCATCTCTACATTAACTTGTCATTAATTCTGATTTGGTGATTTTGATACTTGACAGCAATTGCTTCGAAGTCTACCCTTGCGGTTATTGGCACAAAAACTGTGTTGCTTAAAAGTAGGGACTTAACTGTGGATCAGGGATTGGACTATGTTGCAACATTGAATTCTGCGAGATTGTTATCCAGTGACTTAACTGAAGCAGTGATGGCACATCTTCAGAAACAGAAGCCAGTTTTTTCGAAGCTGTGACTATGTTGGAGTGAGATGCATTCGGTTGTTACTAATTATTTTGGAATGCAGCTATTGAAGACCATTATTGTTACAACACTGGACTAATAATTAGAGATTTGCTTGATTGCATCTATCACTGCTTATTATAAGTCTTTATATAGTGCTGATCAACTGTTTGTTAATCGATTCTCACTGTCTTAATATACACATATTATTTATGCATAGTTTATACCAACTGTTACCAGTTCTCTTTCATGTGAAGACTTAACAACCACCAACTAAATATAATTGCACAGACTTTTGTTTTTGGTCTGAATATTGCATTTTAAAAAGCTCAAACTACTGAAAGGTACACAGCACAAGGCCCATAGGATGCAACAGAAAGCAACTAGGTCCAACACCCAAATACACAAAGCCAAATACATGTTCTGAGAGCGCCTTGGAGAAGCCCTGAATCTAGAAAGTTGGGTCTTTTGACAATCCGGTCACGTTGAGGGCTATCAACAATGGAAGCCTTATCACAGAAGCTAGAAATGTCTACTCTTGACACACTTTCAGCCGGTGGAGCTGCAGCTGAGATCCAAACTGAACAGGGGCTGTCCAAGGGCATAAGAGGAGGGCATGTTCAACTGTTTCCTCCTGTTCATAGGTAATTGGGCATACAGTGGAAGTTACTATTCTCTTTGTGTACAAATTATCCTGAACTGGTAAGGTATTGTGGCAGATTTTCCATAGGAACATTTTAATTTTATGAGGGACTTGAACCTTCCAAATATGCTTCCTTATTGATGATTGCTGTGAGCTGGATGTTGATGGACCTTTTATAATGTGCTGACTTTGATTCTTAGCTATGTGATAGCCTGTTTCGACTCAGTAGATGCCATTTCTTGTGTGAGGCCAGATGAACTTGTCTTCAGCCCTGTAGACTGATAAGGATTTGAACAACTTGTTTAGCTATTTGTGGGTGGAAGTTGGTCCTCAATTTCTGGATATCCCATCTCCTATTAGTCTCATTTGTCAAGGAATTCACCGTTTGATCAAAATCATTGTGCTGTGTCTGCAGTGTTGACTGCTGTTGTAGCCAATGGTCAGCCCAAATCCTGATCGATCCTCCATTCCCAACAATCCCTGTACCCCCTGCCAGGAGTAAGTTCCTTCCCTGTAAAATTCTCTTCCATACCCAGGAGGTACTTCTGCTACTTCCACATCTTAGAAACTCCTAGTTAGGGAAATATGTAGCTTTCAAAACCTTAACCCATAGAGATTCAGGATGTTGGAGGGCTTTCCAAGCTTGCTTAGCTAGTAGAGCAGAATTCATATGCCAGAAATTCTTGAAACCTATTCTTCCATTTATTATTTTTACTTTGAGAAATCACATTCCAACTTGTCCTATGGATTCCCCTATCCCTCTCATTCCTCGTCCACCAAAAGTTTGCAATTCTCGAACTCAACTCCTTGCAGAAACCTTCGGGAGACCTAAGAAGAAACATCGCATATGAGGGGATAGTTTGGAGGACAGCCTTAATGTGGACTTCCTTTCCTGCCTAGCTAAGGATATTCTCCTTCCAGCTTCTAGTTTGCTCATCACAGCATCTTTTATCCAGGACAGTGTGGCTCTTCTAGATTTTCCCCAGGGTGCTGGCAGTCCAACATGTTTCCTGGGTCCATTCCCAGGCTGGATATTGAAGCTTTGACTCGCTCTTTCTCTGGTCCTGTCAGGAAATTTTTTCCCAAAGATAATACCTGATTTCTGCAAATTAATCCTTTGTCCTGATACAGTTGAGAGCATGTTCAGAATTCAATTGCACAGACTGTGGGCGTCAAAGTGGGTTGTGGCTGGCAACCTAGCTCAACCCATCAGTATCAAATATTGAGCTCACCTCTTAGTCTTCCTTTTGATTCCATGACTATATATTGAAATCTAATTCCATGGCTCAGCACTATTGGTGTTAGCTTTGTGTTGGTGGCATAGATTGTTGTTATGTTTTTGACTTTGTGTTGGTACATATCGGCTTTCGTAGCATTTCAGGTCTTTTAAAATTAAGTTTTAAATTTTTTATTTTTAATTCTTTCTTTTTTTTTGCTGTTTTTTGTGAGCCAATCTATTTTATCCACCATTTCGAGTGGGTTGAGCTGGTTAGTATTTTTCTAGCTCACCAATCTGTTTTGCCTATTCTAGTCCGTCACTCAGGTTGACCCATTGATAGCTCTAGCAGAGTCATTATCCTCATAACACTTTTTACACATTCTCATTTAGATTCTTGCCTAACATAAGTTTCATTATGCCTTTTCTTTTTTCTGTTTTTTGTTGTGTCTTTCTTTTCTTATTTTAGAATTTTTGAGGGATTTTTAATAATGAATATTCTGTAACCTTTGGAGGTTCTGCAACTATATATGAAAGATAATCACAGGGAGCAGCAGTACGTGAAAGCCCGAAGAGGTGGCTTTCAATCTGTACTCATTCTCCGTCAGAGATGGGTTTTCTTTGCTTTTGCTTATTCTTTTGTATGCGTTTTGTTTGGTTCACAATGGGATTATCTTGGCACCAGGTTGATGTCAGTGTTCTTTTGCTCATGATTCAGAGGATTGGAGGGAATAGAATATACCCGTGGGAGAGGAGAAGGAGGAGAGAAGGGGGGTGGGATATACGGGGAAAGGAAATAAGAGAGGACAAATTGGAATTTTGAAGCCCCCTAAACTCGTTGCCAAAAAAAAAAAAAAAAAAAACCCTAAAATCACACGAGTCATGGGTCTCTAATAGAGAAAATACTGTTACTGTAGGAGAGATAATTGTATTGTCATTGAATCAAAGGAGTCACTGTCAAAGTGAAAATAAAAGGCGGTAAAGTGCAGCAATAAAAAATCTCAAGGGATGAAAATGTAATTTATCCTTTTTAATTGGTTTCTAGTGTCATTGTAAAGAAACTTTCTTTTGTTTTTCACATTTTCATTCCTCGATTGGTATATCCTTTATCTCGCTATTTTTTTTCTTATTCTAGAAAATTGGAATTTTGGTTTTAAATTAAATATGCTTTTAGTCCATATAAATGTAGGTTGTTTTGATTTTAGTCTTTGTAAATTTTATTTTGTTAGTTTAATTTATTGGTCATGTTTGATAAATCTCAAGTGCATAAAACTATGTTTTGATCAAATGTATAAATGTACTTGCCATGTAGAATTTACTATTGCTAAAAAGAAAGGCAAGAGAAGGATGCGTTTATTCCGCAAAGTATAGCAGTTTGACTTTCGAACCGAAAAAAGATAGGGTAAGACATATTTTACCAAAAAAAAAAAAGATAGGGTAAAATATTTTACCTTCTGAATTTTAGATCATGTATAATTTATATTTGAACTTTTCAAATTATATATTTGACACATTGAATTTTTTAAAACTGTACAAAACACTTCATTTGGTTAAGTTGATATCAATTTTTACCATTAAGTGGTCATGTGTATAATTAAACGGATACAAACATTTTTTGAATTAAATTTCTCAACCCTAAACCTTCTCTAACTAAAAAACGGATAAAAATACCTTTTTGAAGTTAGAGCTTATTGTAATAAAAGAGTTTTTTTCTCATCTGGTTGTGGTAGGCAATCGTATCATCTATGAAAAACATTACCGGAAAAGGGCAGATGGAATATACCAGGGAAAGGAACTAAGAGAGGACAAATTGGAATTTTCAGACCCCCTAAACTCATTATCAAAAAATAAAATAAAATAAAACCCAAAAATCACATGCGAGTCATGTGTCTCTAATGGAGAAAACACTGTTGCTGTAGGAGAATCAAGGGAGTCAAGTGTCAAGGTGAAAATTAAAGGAACTAAAGTGTAGCCATAAAAGATCTCAAGGAATATAAATGTAATTTATCCTTTTTAATTGGTTTCTAGTGTCATTGTAAAGGAAACTTTCTTTTGTTTTTCACATTTTTCTTTCCTCGATTGGTATATCCTTTATCTTGTTATTTTTTTTTTTTCTTCTTCTAGAAAATTGGAATTTTGTTTTTGAATTAAATATGCTTTTAGTCTATATAAATATAGGTCATTTTGATTTTAGTCTTTTTAATTTTTTTTGTTAGTTTAATTTATAGGTCATGTTTGATAAATCTCAAGTGCATATAAATATGTTTTGATCAAATGTATAAATGGGCTTGCCATGAAGAATTTACCATTGCTAAAAAGAAAGGAAAGAGAAGGATGCGTTTATTCCGCAAAGTATTGCAGTTTAACTTTCGAACTAAGAAATTATATATATAAAGGAATAAAGGAATATTACAAAATATATATATATATATATATATATATATATATATATATATATATATATATATATATATAAGGTAAGATGTATTTTACCTCTTGAAGTTTAGGTCATGTATAATTATATCCAGACTTTTCAAATCATGCATTATGGCACATTGAACGTTTTAAATTGTGCAAAAACTTCATTCAGTTAAGTTGACATCAATTTTTACTATTAAATACTCATATGTATAATTAAATGGATGAAAATATTCTTTTTAGTTAAATTTCTCGACTCTAAACCCTCCTTGACTAAAAAATGGATAAAAATATCCTTTTGAAGTTAGAGTTTGATTGTACCAAAAGGGTATTTTTATCTATTTCTAAGTGGAGGAGGGTTCAAGGTTCAAAATTTTAATTAACAAGAAAGGTATTTTTGACCGTTTAATTATACATGTAATATGCACATGACTAATTAATGGTGGAAATTGATGTTAATTTAATAGAAAGGATGTTTTGCATTGTTTAGAAAGTTTTGGATGTTGCAATGCATATTTTAAAAAGTCAAAGTATAAACTGCAGATGACTTACAATTTAATGGATACATATAAATTTTACCTAATATATTATTATATGAAGCCTAAAATCACTCCACTCCTGAATCATTTTACTTCATCTTTTTCTTTTGCTTTTTTTTTTTTTTACCTACAATCAAATTTAAATTTTAAAAATTCGTAACTATCTATTTATAGATAAAAAAAATCTTCATCAATTTACTTCCTTTTTAATTCTCTATTTGCAATAAGATTTAAATCGCGTTGCACTATTAAATGATCTTCATCAATTTATTAACTTAATAATTCATTAATTTAATATACTAATATAAACTAGAAGACAATCAAATTTAAATTTTAGCAATTTGTAACTACCTAATTGAACGCGAAAAGCCTAAAATTATACAATCAGTTTATTTTTTTGGTACAAAGATGCATTTTTATTTTAATATTAACTTTCATATGCTAATTTATAGCATTATTTACATTATAATTTTTTATATCATGCTTAATATAAATATAACAAGAATCCAATAATTTCAATAAAAAAATATTGAATTCAATGATAATATCATCCTCAAATGACTAGATGTTAATATTTTATTTGTAAAAGTTGATATAATTATGCATGATTAGATATATGTGTAAAAAAAATTTTATATAAATGGTGCATATAAAATAAATTCTATTTTTAATATACAAACTTAAGTTTAGGCAAATGAAAAAAAATCTCGTTGCATTTTTAGGATGTTGAATAAAATATTTATATGCTTTATATTTATAAAACTCTAAAGATGATTAGTAAGTAGTTAAAACTAATTATTTTCCTGACATGGTAATACAAGTTAAATATTTATATAAATTGTTAATATTGATACTATATATGAATTAAATACTAAAAAAATATTAGCAAGATTTAGTTGGTGCAAATCCCAATCGAAACATGCAATTGAGTATTTTTTTTTTCAAATTAAAATAACCACTTTTCATATAAACTATTTGTATAAGTTTTTAGTCAAATATTAAAAGGGCGTATATAATTTATCAAATTTAATTGAATATATTATAAATAAAAATACATTTTATTGATGAATTATAAATAAAATAGTAAAGAATTTATTTAAGTTTAAATTAAGGAGGATTTTGAGAACTAATTTTTCTGCAATCCATGGGTACCATCTAGTTATACTTCAAATTATGAACTATAGGTCTTGTACACTTTAGCTTTAAAATTTTAAAAATTATTCAAATAAGAAATAGATCCTCTAAAGTGAGAATCCCTCTAAGGTGGGAAAGTGAGGTGGTTATTATAATTGGGTCAATTGATGAGATTCACACACCATGCATTTTATTGATCCAAAGGTGAAAACTCCCTCACTTTCTCACTTTCAAAATATTCTCACTTTAGATAATCTAAATCTAATAAATAAAATATGTGATGCATTGTAAACATAGACATAAATTAAATAAAAAAATAAATTTTCAAAACATCTAAAAAAGAAGAAAATTTGTATAATAAAAATAATAATTAAAAGTTAAATTTCAAAAGTAATGTAATAATGTCAATAGGGTTAGCTCAATTGATTGACATTCTGCTCATACACCGCTATGACTTGAGTTTCATTCTCAATTTTCCCTGTTGATAGGTGATATGTGAATATCTCTGTAGACACTCGATGTACACAGAGGCATGCCCTCACCTAGATTGGGGTGAGCTTTCAAACTAGACTTTACATTGAAAAATTAGTAATGTAACAAGGATTATTAATTGTGATATAATTATGAAATTAGTAATGCTCAAAATGATATCACTTAATTCGTTATTTGTGTTGAAAAGTAACATTTTTTATAATACATTTTCTTATCACCAGTTGCTATTATTTTTGTTTATGGGACCAGTTGCAATCATTTAACATGTTATCAACCCATGATCTACAAAATAGAATGGGAAGTTACGCAAATAAATTGATATGATTATTACTGAATGTAAACATAACTTAAATTTTCAAATTTTTATGATGATTGATATATGAATGTAAGAAACATATTTGAAGAATTTGAATTGTTAAAAATATATATATTTGTTTTATCAATATGTTTATGTACATATATCAATTAAATACATTAAATTTTTATCAATAGACACTACAAGAAATGCATAGCATACTAATGGGATTATCGATGAATTTTCTGACGGATTTGTATTTTACCAATGGGTATGGGCCGTCGATTTTTTTGGCCGTCAATGAAATATTATCGGCTTGTAATTAAGCCCGTCGATAATTTTCGGCCAGTATACCAATGGGTATAAAAATGAAAACCAGTCGATACAATTAGATTAAAGACATCACAGAAGGCATTAGATAAATAATATTACCGATGAGTATTGTATAATATTACCGGTAGGTACTAAAAATAATTAATTTTTACTGACAGGTTTACCGAAAGTTTTTACATTTTTTAAAATTATATAATTTGAATATATATAATTAATTATTGATGGTTCTACTCGTATGTAATATTTCAATTTTTTTTAAAATAGCTAATTTCATTGCGATTTGTAGCTCACCTATATAAACTATGAATAGTATTTAATTATTTTTATTTGTTTTTATAATAATTTAATTATCAATTAAAGTGATATTAAGTGGGAAAATAATGAAATAATAATAAAATAAACAAGCTGATGCAATAAGTAAACAAAGTATTATAATAAAATATATACAAAGTACGATAAATGAATGAAATATAAAAAATGAAATAAAAAAGCTGGATAAATAGTTGCTAAAGTCCTTGTCATCAGCATTGTTAATGTCATCATCATCATAGGACCCATTAGAGTCGTCTGTGCCAACGAAGGGTGAGGAGCCCTAAAAAAATGGAAGGGAATGGTATCTGGAAGAGCTTCTTACCAGAGCCAGAGGATCTTGAGACTTGAATGTAATATCCTCCAAGTATAGCATTCGCCTTAAGTCATGACATTATACGTAGGAGTTGTTACTTATAAATTAGTGAACCTTTCTTAATTATCTGTAGCAAAATCGATCGAATCGTATAGTAACTAATTTATCATTCAGTTTAAAATTTACAACAAAGAAACAAAACATTTATTGAACATAGAGTCAAGTACAAAAAGAAGCTCTTCTATGAGCTTTAATATACATCTATTGTCTCTTATATATATATATATATGTCTGTAAATACAAGAGACAATAACCTGGAGATGACACAAGAACACCAACACATAGGGGTGAGAATTCTAAAATTCTCAATAAGGCATCCCAAAACATAGACTAAAATCCATGTCATTGTCATCATCTCAGCCACTTCAGTTTATTAAGAAAATGTGATCATGCAAAATATATTAAATATTCATTTTAAAGTTCTAAAATCATCCTTCCGAAGTGAATTGATTTTATTATCCAATCTTTTAATATACACATGTCACACTACTCAACATCATAGTAATTTATTCTCAACTTTACATGCTCTCTATACATTGAAGGGGATCTCATACTTATCATATAAAGCATATACTGTTAATTTACAACTTGAACATATTAGCCTCAACATTTATGCTAAAATTCTTAGCACATAAGATAAAGGACTATTTAGAACAATTGCTACTTTAACTCGTCTTGGCCCTTGACTTTCGTGGCTTTGACCACTTTAGGGTAATAAATTGATTGTCAAGACTAAGATCATTCCTATACATGATCATTGGATTTACTTTCTTTAATTCTCAGATAGACCTATTCCTAGCTAAATTTGTTTTCCACAACTCAATTCAAGGGTAGTCAGGTTTACTTTCCCCGATAAATCATATTTACTTTCGCTGACTCAAGACATATAATCTCATGTTTTTATTGGTAGTCAGGTTTACTTTCTCCCACAAATTGGATTTACTTTCTCTAGCCCAAGAAATATAATCTTATACTTTTCTTTCACATATACGCACTTGTAAGAAGTATTCATATCTATATATGCTACCCTCATCAATAAGTTCACATGCTCAATTATTTGTATTCATGCACTTATGCCATACTAGTATAAAATGCCATTATTTCATCAATTAAAGGCATCGGTTTATTTTCAGCATAATGGTAAATTTGACACTTATCAATGTAATATCTAGTGTACACGTGTCACTAGATAAGTTTTGTATGGTCCTAAGGTCTCCTGGGACCCACCCATGTTACCGGGTCCGAGTTTTCGCTAAGTCTAGAGCTCTACACCTCCTTGAAGGGCTATATGTTAAAGTCACTTTCTTGGGATCAAAAGTCCCGGTAATTACTCTCTAGAGGGATATGAATTAATGTGTGATTTTTAATGAATTTTAGGAAACTCTAGATGTTCCTTTTCTAGCCCCCAAGTTTAGAAAATCATCGGAATTTCAGAATCTGAACTAAAACTCAAAAATGAGATTTTGATTGGTTGGGGTTTTGATTTTTTTGATATCTTATTTGAATTCAAATGAGGGGTATTTTCTTATTTACATTTATGTTTTAAAATTAATAGGAGGTAAAATAAATTATTTATCTTAGAATAAAAAAATGTAAATAATCATGACAGCAATATATCTGCTGTTATATCAGCAAAATTTTGCTGATATAAGCTAATACCATGACAGCAAGGTGTTGTTATCCACGACTGGCTTTGTTGTGTTGCTGTCCACGGCTGGCTGTTGGACATTGCTGTTCATGGCTGATTGTTGGACCTTGCTGTCCACGGCTAGGAATTTCAAAGGAGTAGTGAAAGTGTTTAATGACAGCAAAATGTTGATGTCATAGAGTTCTCACAGCTGGGAATGAGTTCCTACAGCTGCAAATGAGTTTCCACAGCTGAGAATGAGTTCCCACAGCTGAGAATGAGTTCTCACTTCTGGGAATGAGTTCCCATAGCTGAGAATGAGTTCTCACAGCTGGGAATGTGTTCCCATAGCTGAGCATGAGCTTCCACAGTTGAGGATGAGTTCTCACAGCTGGGAATGTGTTCCCACAGCTGAGCATGAGTTTTCACAGCTGGGAATGGGTTTCCATGGCTGAGAATATAATTTCACAACTGTGCTAAGTTTGTCACAGCTAAGGCCATAAGTGCACAGTACCCCCACCCTAAAAATGCGAACGAAGGGGTTAAAACCCTTCCCCTTCATTTTCTTTCCATTTCCTTTGAACCAGAAACCCTTCCCTCTCTATTTTCTCTCATTTTTCTTCAACCCCATGTCAACCTAGCTCCCATAAATCAACAAGGTGAGTAATGTTACAAGATTTTATCCCCTTTGTCACCATTCTTGCACATTCTCAAAGTGGGCATTTTTATTTCTCTCTTTTTGTCAAGTGGGGGTGCTCCCCCAATTCTGTTAGGGCTAGATTAGAGTTATTTAGGTGTTGATAAATTTTAATACTGAGTTTACTGGTTATTTTAGTCGACATGTGCCTCCCTCTGCTCCCAGGAGCTTAGTTAGAGTTGGTGTCACCTCCCCCTCCCCTCCAAGTGAGTGGGTTCAGATCCTATGGCCCTTATATTGGTCATTAGAGTTAATTTCTTTAAATCATAATATAATTTTCTTGATTTTAGATAATAACTTGAGAGATTTGAGTTTATGATTGGTTATCAAAATTATTGGAAGAGATGATTTTCAACATGAGCATGAAATATTTATTTTAATATAAACTCATGGGACCATTATGATTTTATCAAAGAGCTAGAATATGATTATGACTTGATTTAGAGACTTTATAAATTTTCTCCAATAATTCTAAAATAAATGTAATTATGTATTATGGAGTTTAATTACTAGAGAAAAGCTCATAGCAGAGATTTGGAGAAAATAATATATTTTATAAATTAGACACCAGACGATAACTATAGAGAAATAAATGGTGAGTTAACGACTGAACCCGATCATTAACCTTGGTATCAAGTTGTCCAAAAGGACAATCTCACAGAGTAAAGAATGGAACCTAGTTAGGTGTCCAATTTGGATCCCAGAGATTAGAGAAATTGTTATGTCATGGTTGACATGCATAGCCAAAGAAATTATATTTTGTTATGCGAAGTATAACCAAAGATTCTTGTTTCTCTAATAGATTTCTATTATTTATGCATTACCAAAAAATTTCTAATTTTATTTCCTTTATGATGTTATATATTCAAATATGATCAAAGTTAATGCATTTATCACTTTCGATGATTTTATATATATGTATGTATATCTTTGTTGTCGCTTCATGAGGGGGTTATGAGTGAAGACCTACTCACTAAATTTTAGATGAAACTCTCCCTTCTCCCTTTTCCTTTACAGATACGTTAGCTGTTGCTGGTCCTTCTCTGTCACCTCCTCTCCAACAGTAGAGTTGTTCAGTTGGTGAGCTTCACTTGAAGTGAAGTACCTTTCATGTTTTGTATATGATAGAGTGCTCCAGTGTATATTGCGGACAAGGTCCCGGACCATAGAGATATTTGCATTGATTCATTATTATTATTATTATTTATTCACATGATTATGGTTCATGGATTTATTGTATAGAGAGCAACTCATTCATTTTGTAATACAGAGATATATTTAGAGTTTTAAACATAATATGTCATTGATGAAAAGCATGAAAATCATTCTCTAACTATTTGAACAAAATTAGAGAAATTTAGATGTCAGAAACCCCTAATTATAGCTAACAGTCATAGTTCCCAATTTTATTACCCTATCAAATGAACATATCAAATCCTACAAAAATTCATGGCAATCATTTAATATGGTAATAAAATTATAAAAATTTATAGCTTCAAACTTGGCTGTGCATGTAGGAACCCTAACTGCCTCGGTTTCTGATTTTTAGAAAAGACTAAATTTCATTTTTTAAACCCAAGAAAAATATTGAAAACACGTTAACATATTAATTTTATCATATTAAATTTTAAGCTCATGAATCCTTCTACAAACTCTTCAAAAAAATCATGAACCATAACTTATTTGCACAAATCTGAGAATTCCAACAACATGATTTAAAACTTGTTTTGCTAAAAAGGGTTTTCTAACATTATCCAAATACTCTACCAAATTAGACACATCAATATCTATATATTATCAATAAATAAAATGAAACATATCAAATTAAATTAGTGACCAAAACCTAAAAATAGATTTGAAGCAAAAAGAGTTCAAATGCCTTACTTTTTGGAACTTTAGAGATCTTGGCTCCTAAGAATGCTCCAATAATTTGGACAATGATTTTTTTTTATTAAGAAGAAAGGAAAATTACACTTTAAACTTTGAACTATAGGCCTCGTACATTTCAGTCTTCAAATCTTAAAAATATGCAATCGATCCCATGAACTTCCACAAATACGTATTTTAGTCGAAATAAATATAGTATATGCCTGAACTTTGGGATATTTGCAAATTGAACACCCAAAAATTTCTGAATGTGCAACTAGATATGCTAAATTTTCTTATATTTGTAATTTTTTTTGAAAATTAATGAAAAAATCAATGAAAGGATCAATTTGAATATGTAAGAAAGTTTAGGAGGTTAAACAATACAATTTTTATGATTAGGGTCTAAAATATATATGATTTATAATTCAAGGGGTAAAATATAATTAATTTTCCCTGGAATATATAAGGTGATTTTTGAACTTCTTTGAATGTAGGCTTTAGTTATTTTCTTAATTTTTTTTCCATTGCTAAAGAAAAATAAGTGTATTTATCTCCATTAAATTTTAATCATGTGCCCTTTAATTTTTAAGTTAAAAAAATGTAACATAATTTTAATTTCTTTTAAACGTCAAATATTTTTAAGCTTAAATATGTTTTTAATCTATGAAAAAAAACCAATTTTGATATGAATCATTTTTTTTTTTGTCTAGTTTTGGTCAAAATATTTATAAAATTTCTTGGTTTTAGTCTACATCATTAGATTATTTATATTAAATGTTGAACTAATTAACATAGAGTCAACTTATTCAATCCTACGTGACAACTAGCAGTCGTGTCTGATAATGACTAAATTTAAATTGTTCTATAAAGATTTGGTCCAAAATTAAACAATAAGGTCTTTTGGAATCAAAACCAAGATTTATTTATTTTTTAAAAGTAAAAAATATTTAAATCTTATTTTTATTAATAATAGACAAAAGGATTAAAAAATTTAAAGTGAAAATTTAAAATAATTTAGGGTCACATTACACTATTTTTTTTCCTAATTCGAGGGCTAAATGACTAAAACTTCAAATCCGACATCAATTAATATGGTAAGGGAATTAGTTATTTAAAATTTAAATGCTTTTCATGATCCTTAATCTTTCATAAAAAGATGACATATTAGCCCATTTATCAACCTATTGTTTCAATGCTTAAAAAAAAACACACATGATATGCTAAATTGATGATGTGACTTGATTCAGAAATAGATGCATTCATTAAGTATTAAAATATCGAGCAAATAAAATGATTAATGTGTCTCCTTTTGTGAAAAAAGATCTACTGACCACAAGAAAACTTTTAAGTGTGGAGAGAATAATTTATTTCTCACAACGTTATTCATGTGTTAATTTAGAGTTTTACTCATAGTTTTCAAAATTGGACTGATGATTAACTCGGTTAAGACACTGGGTCACTGGTTCAACTGGTGAGTTACTGGTCAAACCGATTAAACCGGATTTAGTACAATAGATATATAAAATACAAATAAATATAATAAAATAACTTATCTAAAGAACAATTTAGCACCCTTAAAAAATTTATAGGCTTAAAAACCATGAGTATTTGACTTAATAGAAAGAACCTCTCTTCTAGTTTTTAATAAATTGCAAGGAAATCTTTGTTCATACGTTAAAAATATATAAGAATTCCATTAATGAGTTCTAGAGAGTGACATTGTTCTAATAGAACAAGAATGGAAGACTAACAAGTTATAATATCACTCATACCACCCTTTAAAATTGCCAAAGTTGTTAAAAGGGAATTGTGAAAAAAGTCCTTCTTGATACTGTTCAAAATCTCCATGGTCAATGTGTCTTAAGTTTTATCTCATCTCAGTTTTCATTTTGTCTCCTTCTGCTTCAGCATATAAATTAAAAGTTTCTCATCTCAACATGCAAAATTAAGACTTACATCCCTTTGTTTATTTATCATCATGAGTTCAACATTACCACACCTTAGCAAATGTCTTGACTAATTTATCGCAATCAAGAGTTCACGATGGGATTCTATTGGTTTTGATTATGGGATATTGTATGCTCAAATCGAGAGTAACTAAAGATCGCATGCAACTAGAACCAGCTGTCTAGGAATAATGTAAAAATTTGGTTGGTTGAGAAAAAGTGGGCTTATTGCCAATGAGGGTTTGATGCTGGTTCTCACGGAAATGAAATAAAACGTAGTCAAGGTTATTGGCAAAAGTCCCACATCCAAGAGTTGCTAAAGAAAAGCCTCGTGATTGTCCTATATATATAGTTCTTCTCTACCTTCGGAACATACTGACTCCACGAGCCTAGCTTTGAATGGGCAGGCGAAGCTTTTATTTAGTTTTGGAAATTTTTGTATACTCAATGACTCGGTCCAATTCAAGTAAGCCACTTGAATTCAACTTGGTTATACCGGTTCAGTGAGATGGCCGATCTGATGAGTGGCTGGGACCGGTCATATGTCCGATTCACCGGTTTAGCAATTAGACCGGTCAGTTCGAGCCGGATTTAAAACTATGGTATTAGTTAGCTAAGTAAAAGTGAATTATAAAGGGAATAAATTATAATCTTTTTTCCTACCAGTAAAGTTGGCAATGTACGTTTAAGATTTTAGCGGTGAGGGATGAACCATCGCCAAATAGTGGTTTAAAATTTAATTACCATTTTGCCATTTGTTATAGAACGGAAAAGAGAAGTCAAAAAGGGCAAGTGGCGGTCTTAGTGAGTCATCAATCAGGCGACACGGTCACGGACAGAGTGATTAATTACTGAAGCGAAGCAGCACCAACTATTGACTATAATGAGCGAGTGATATAGTAATGAGCAATGAGTAAGAAGTAAAAACCAGAGTAAAGGCTCCTCTCGGAAGATTCAGATATAGATTTGGGTGAATGAACGGAATAATGCGTTGTGTCGTGTCACATGTGGTTTGCTAATTGGATCTAGGCTGAGGCTGTGGGACTGGAAGGAAGGAAGGAAGGAAGCGGTTGCAGAAGAGGGAAAAACATTGGGCATATGGTGATGGAGCGGAAAGGAAGCGAGAGCCCGGTTTCTATCCGGCAGTGGAGCAGTGCCAGTGAATCTGGGAATGGGAATGGGATCTCGTCACTTTCTTCACGTAATGGTGGGCATACTCGTTCCTCCTCCCTCACCCTCTCTGGAAATGGACTTTCAACTATCAAGAGGACTCAGAATGTCGCTGCCAAGGCCGCCGCTCAGCGCCTCGCCCAGGTCATGGCTTCCCAGACTGCCGACGACGACGACGACGACGACCACGGTCTAGGATTTCGCTACACGGCTCCTCCACCTCTCTCTCTCTCCAGGAATGCCACCAAATCCACCTCCAGCACCCGCATCCATAGATCTCCATCTCCTTCGGTTCGCTCTTCTTTCCTTTCCCACTTCCATTTACTCCACATTCTCATTTACCACTTACTAACTAACTTGGATCCTTGAATGTTGTTGATACATCATTCTGCTTGCCAACTTAATTAGTTAGCTCGGAACCTTCTAGAAGAAGCACCAGCCTTGTATCCTCGTCCAGCTCCGGCGCCACCTATTACCAACAGACCACTGCTAAGCCTCAGGACTCCGCCTCCGGCTCCTAATCCTACGGATCCTCCCATTCATGCGAATAAGCCCAAAGATAAAAGGTAAATTAAATGTTACTCTCAGCCATACCACCCTAAAATCATCCACTTTTCGCTTTGGCTTTCTTTCCCTTGCTCCTGCACTTCCGTTATCGGATCACGTGCCCTCAGCTTTACAAGGCCCATTGCTATCTTTAGAAAAATGCAAATGCTTTCCTTATTTGCGTTTGGATATTTTATACGTAAGCGGCAACCGTTCCATAGAGCTAGAATACAATCACAGCTTTGGAGTTCATTTACATTTTCATGTAACTCGCTGACTGGAAAATTTGCAGATTTCCTTTTGACTCTGGACTTGTTCAACCAAAAGATTCAGGAGACCACCGTCAGGCTTCTGCACTTCGTGATGAGGTTAGTTTGTTGCTTCTTGTACCACATCTTGTATGCATGTTCCCATAAAAGAATTGAATAATATGTAAATAATTATTGTTGAAACAAATCTCTGCTCTGTCTGCAGGTTGATATGCTACAGGAAGAGAATGAAAGCATTCTAGACAAGGTAATATGATCATATTTTTTCTTTCGCGATGATGAAAGTACCAACCTCAGTTAAAACTGAAACATACAGCTCAGACTTGAGGAGGAGAGATGCAAGGAAGCAGAGGTCAGAGTTAGGGAGCTTGAGAAGCAGGTACTTGCTTGCTTTCTTTCTTTCTTGGTGCATGGCTTTCTAGTTATTACTCATTGACTGGCTTTCTAAAAATTGCCTGCTTGTTCTCTGTTGACACAAAAACAGGATCTGTTATCTACAGGCTTACTGCACTGTTTGTGATTCATAATATTTTCTCCCTTTTTTCAAAAAAAAATTGCAAGTTTGTGTAATTTATTTTCTTTGTCCTTATTAGGCTCTAGCATCAACCATAACATTCCAGTCCATGGCATTTGTAATGTGTGCAGTTCCTTATACTAGATGCATTTCCAAGAAATTTTAAGGAAATAAAGTTAGATCCTGATGTATTAGACAGAATTCACCCTATCACTCAACCTTCTTCTCCAAACCAACTCAAAAGATCCAATCGAACTCGACATCCACCAAGCTAGTTGAAAGATTTTCATTAGAACAGCCAAACACACTCCTTTTTCCCCCCCTTAAAAAATGCCAATCCAAATTCACTCTTGGTTGTTGTTGTTGAGGCATGGTTTGCAGAATGATATTTTATTCTTGGGGCGGTGGTCCGACTGTTGTGATATTTGTTCAAGGTATAGGGTTTTGGAGCAATTTAGTCTTTTCATTTTCTTAAACATTCCCTTTCCATGGGAATCCAACATTCCCATTGGGAAGGGTGGTGATAAAAATGGGTTTGTTTTTTATCCCCAAGAATACAACTTTCTGGGAATGTTTTTCCTTTCCATGAATCAATTATGAGAATCTTTCATTCCCATCTTTAGATTCTCGGGATGTTAAAATATTCTGCAAATCACACGCCCCCCATGAGTTAATCTGCATATGCAGTGTTTAATCTTTCTTTTTATGTCTGAGTGTGCAGGTTGCTTCCCTTGGAGAAGGTGTTTCTTTGGATGCTAAACTCTTGAGCAGGTGAGCAAATTGTAGTTTAAACTCTTGCAAATTGGTTTTCCTTCACTAGGTAGTATGTGTGACTCCCCCTTATTGCTGTATTGCAGAAAGGAAGCGGCATTGCGTCAAAGAGAGGTAATGTGGAACTAACTTGAAATGTAGATCTGTATATTATACAAGCTATGAACACAATTTATATATACTATACAGAGAATGGAGCTATCGTTCACCAAAATAGTTCCATGTGCTACTTCTTGTTTAATACCTTTGTGAAAAGAGCCTTCAAGAAAGTTTTATATTTCATAGGCTGCACTTAAAAATGCCAAAGGCTCTAAGGATGGAGTTGATAAAGAAATTGCATTTCTACAGGCTGCAGTTGAGGTGCACATGCCATTTTTTTTTGGTTGTCAACGTAGATTGCTTTCTGAGGACTATTACACTCTTGCTGCCATATATGTTTAATTGTTTCTTCTGAAATAGAATGCAAAAGTTGAGACTGCAGCCTCCGTGAGACAGTTAAATGGAGCCGAATCTGAAGTGAAAGCTCTTCGATCAATGACACAGAGAATGATATTAACTCAGAAAGAAATGGTATGTAGTTCCCTAGTTATTGGAGTCCATTGGTATGTCTTGGTTATTTGTGTCAAAATTCATGGTAGAGTACAGCAAGGAAGAAAAAATAGAGTATTGTGAGAAATTTAAAATGCTAAATTTTACTAATGATAAGAAAAAGTGTCATACATCAAGGTGATAGTACTATTTATATACAAAATAGGAGTGTAACTAACCGACCCCTAATCACATGTTTTGCAAGTTGCAACTAATTACTAATTACCTCAACCAATCACTAACAAATTTATGTCTAATAGCCCCTCGCAAGCTAGAGCATGCATAATGTAGCATCTCCTGCTTAGGATTAACAATACAACGTGCCAAGCTCAACAAAACTACAAAGCTAGAAAAAGTAAGTGCAAAAGAACGATGTCAGTAGTGGCAGCGGTGCCTATTCCTTGAGAAGTCTTCAACCATCACTTGGGCCCTTTGATCTTCTGTCAACGTCTCCACAACGTTAGTTGTTATTACGACTCGATTTGGATCATGACCGGTATGTGGGGAATCCCATCCTCATATAAGCCTCGTGATCGCTGCCCCGTGCTATATGCATATCTTATTCATAAATCCAATTCAAATTATAAATCAATTTCCATATTTAACTCATAATAAATATAAATAACCCTTTTTCCATAATTAAGATATGAAATGTTCATTTACAAAATAAACCTTGAATTTGATATTGTTTAAATACAAAAAGAATCATGGCAATGGCAAAATGCAAAAACATGACACTATGTGGTCTGGGACCCTGCCCGCACTGTCACTGGAGAACTCTAAAACATATACATACACCAGATACTTCACGGCAATGTGAAGCTCACCCAATCTGAATATCTAATGTTGCTAAGGAGGAGGGAGTGGAGGATCCAAAGTTACACTTGTATTTGTGAGGAAAAGGAAGAAAACGGGCGTGGGTTTTGTCACAAAACTTAGTGAATGGATTCTCACTCATAACCTTACATGGGACAAAAAGGAAAGGTACATGAATAATAATGCAAAACTCATAAATCATTCCTATATTATTTATTTAATAGCTATTAAATCATGAATTTGCCGTAAACATAAAAATTCATCTTTATTTTCTCAAGAATCACCAAAAGAACAGACTATCTATAAACTGAAGAGTGGGTGCTCAATCCTTCGCGAACAAGAGCCCCTAATTGAGATTTTAATGGTCCCTCGTGAACTGCATCCCTCGTGGACTGATCTATCATGTGGATAAATGCCCCTTGCGGGCTTTGGTATGCCAAGGTTAATGGAATAACTGCCGTTAACTCACATTTCTGTTCCTCTCAGTAATTTTCTATTTTAAATCCATACTTGAGCATAAAAGGGGAGTTCTATCAATTCTAATTTCAACATTAAAGGGGAGTTTCCATAATAGATATAAAGTCTTAAATTTCATTTCATCAATCATAGATAATTGAATTTTTTCATAATCAATTCAAAGTCATAAATTAAATTGTGTAAAACTTTTATAGAGCAAATATAGTCCCATGCATATTCAGAAAATCAAAATTTTCCTGTATGAGTTCAAATGAAGCATTTCCCACTAAAGCACATTTTTATATAGAAACCATATAATCTAAAAATCCATTTTCAGTTCTCTAATTCTCCGTAATGCTAGAAAATAATAACATAATGACCAAACTAAGGCCATGAGATTGAACCCACTCACCTGGAAGGGTGGGATGTGGAGAACCAACACCACGGGAGCTTTGGGGAAGAAGGATGACACCAATATCTGCCATAGTAGCAAAAAAACTCATCAAAGATCTATGGGTACTCCTAGATTACCATAAAACAACTCTACCAACATTGGGTGAGCACTCCCACTTGACAACAATAGAGAATAGCAACAACCCAGACCAAGAACATGAAAGAAGGGGAAGAAAGGAGACAAAATCTATTAACAAACACATACCTTGATGATTGGGGAAGTAAGATTTGAGTGGGGTTGAGAGGAAGTGGAAAGGGTTTGGGGCTTGATATTTTTCGAGAAAGAATGGGGGAAAACGAGTGGGGGAAGGGTTATATAGGATAAGAGTTTCTAATACGTGAAACGGCATCATTCTGCACTGTTGACACTTATAGGGAACCACTATAGTGGTTGGGGGTATCAGAAATCCGTCTCGGGCCAACATAGAACTGGATCACCATAGCAATGATAGCAACACCCAATTCTGCATATTTTTGACATTTTGGTATCTGGGACCTTCCTCGCAACTCGGTCCTAAGACCATACAAAACTTATCTAGAGACATGTGTACCTCGGGTATTACAGTTGCAAAAGAAACCAATCCCAAAACAAGAACAACGTCATCATGAGCTTAACCACCAAGTAGAAGCAAATCACTCTTCAAGCTTAACCACTTGGCAAAAGCAAAACTTGAGCGATAGGATTATGTCAAAAGGAGGTTAGACCATTAGAGCCATTGGGCTATGCGAAGAAGAGGTTAAAGCCATAGGGCTATCAATGAGGGTTTAAAGTCATAGGACTTTCAATGAGAGGTTAAATTCATAGGACTATGTCAAGAAATCCCAATTTACAAAACACCAATCTTCAATGCTAAATCAAAGCAAATGCTTATCACCCAAGCAAAAGTGAAAGAACAAATATGAACAAGAAATCATCTCCGGGCAGCCATTTAATATTGCAAAAGCAAATAGCTCCAACAGAATACGCGCAGCAAACAATTCATCATCATTATCCCATGCTTATGGAGGCCAAGTGTGAAAGATGTCTTTATCAACAAATATCCACCAATAAAACTCCCAAAGGAACAAACATGAATGCAAGTATAGATCCAAGAAGAAAATCAGCGCCAATCACTTACAGACAAAAATGAAGCATGTGATTTGCATTAGACTCTATCTTCCCTCAAGTGACAAATCTTCTAATACTTGATGTGTACTTGAGTACCGCGGTTGCTTCTTAATAAATGCAAATCTGGGGGCTGTGATTGATCAATGGCAGTGAAGTAGATAGAGTGCTAAGAACACAATCGGAGTAGAAAATCGCAAGATCAGGATGAATCCAGCTAGAATAGAATCTGAGCAATCTGAATCAGATTTGAACACGGTTGGTGTGCAAGCTAACACAGTGGCAGCTGGAGTAGGGAAGTGACAACATCGATCCATGGTGAAGTGAGAGCTAGATCTGAGATCAGAAAACGGAAGCAACAACGAATTAGTGACTGAGATGAACCAGATCGGAGAATCAAATCACGTTCACTGATTTGAAGCTTGGGTAAGAAGAACCAATTTGGGAGGCCAATTGGAATGGTGACTAGCCAATGCTGGTGTCGACCTCTGTTAGGTCTAGTAATAATTGTGAGGGTTTTGTAACTAACTCTGCCACCTAGGCAGAGAGAGAATACTCTAGTTAGTTAGAGATAGCCTATATAGGTAAGGGGAGGGATATTAAGGGAATCATCTGGGAATTGGTATTGAGCTTGGGAGAGTAGCTAGGTCTCTCTAATACCTAGCAATCATTGTTTCCTTCAGTTTGTTCTCAATACACACATTATATTCACTCAGATATGGCTTGGTACCTATCAAATGGTATCAGAGCTCCCGTTCTTGGGAGCCCTGTGCCAGGACCCATGCCAGCTGCTGCTGCCGCCGTGGAGTCAGAGACGAAGATGAAGCAGATGTGGAGGATAAAGCAAAATCTGAAGCAAATTCAAAATCTCGTCAGAGGCAGGTACCACCGCCGACGTCGTCTCCCTGTATGGGAGGGTGATGAAGATTGGTGGTGGAGGAGAAGAAAGAGATCCACCATGGCCGATTGGCCTCCCAATGTTCGTGAGTTTTTCAAATTTATGCAAGATGAAGCCGGCGAAGAGGATGCAGAGGTGGAAGCCGAGCTCGTTCACCATTTTTCACGCTCTAATCAAGGTGCGATAGAAGAAATAGTGGCAAATGCACCTGAATCGGAGAAAGAAATGGGCCTGGAGGTAGCAAACGAAGAGGAACAGTTGAAGGAGGTCACACCGCTGACAGATTTCACAATAAAAACCATTGCAAAGAACGAAAGGAAAATCCAATCAGTGGGTGAAGCTCTAGGAGTGACACTAGGTTCGAAGGAAGACGCTCAGGCCGGAGAGGACGTACAATGGAGGTCTCCATGTGAGCAGAAGTAGGGGGACGATCTCAAGGCCACCGAAGAGCCGCCGGTGCCGCCGGAACCACCAGATTTGGTGGCGAGGGAGGGCCGCCGAGGACGTTGCAGAAGTATGGGTGATGGCGGCCAAGCATCCATTCGCCGGCAAGGCGAGATCTCCAAGCCAAACCGAACATGACGGCGGAGGCGCAACCGGAGACGGTGGCCAGGCGAACTCCCATAAGCGACGACAGGACTGCGAAGGAGAGAGAGGAGCACGAACTCCGATTTCCGAAACCGCCTGAGCAGGACTTGTGCGGTGACCGGCGAGCCGCCGTCGGAACCACCCAAACCGCCAGATCCAGCGACAACGTCGACTGCTACAGTGGAGGAGACCGCCGACGCTAGATGGAAGAAGCAGAACAGAGAGGAATGCGCATCCACAACGAAGCTATGGGCTCCCAGAAGTCTGGGGAACCCATGACTGCCGCCGGAATTGTCGGATTCAGTGGCAGCGGTGACCGTCGCAGTTGAGGCGGGGAGATCGTCAGTCTTCAATGACGTGACAAGGAAGAAGGGAAAAGAGGCAGCAGGTAGGGTAAGTCGTGAGCTGGGTCACTTTTCTGACTTATTGGGTCAGGCCCAAAACCTATCAAAGGAAAGAAAAGCTTCAGATAAAGGAGAACATGGGGTAACATTACGGAAGCAAGCCCAACTCAAGGAAAAGAAGGATTGGGATGTTGATGGAGGGAGTTCACTATTGGGCCAAGCCCAAATATGTAAGGTACCACTTATTCACCTTGCTGAAACGACCAGAAGAATTGGGCCTCAAATCCTTGCAAATGTTGAAATAGGAATTAGTAGCCTAGCAGGTATCACTACTAATGTGGAGTCCAGAAAAGCTGCCAAAAGGGACCCGTGGATGCAGGAGACCAGGCGCAACAAGTGAAAGAGAGGATTCAAAGGGAGACGCCCAGAGAATCCGCACAAATGGTTCCAATTGAGAACAACTCTTCTTCTCAAGGTAAAGAACTTAAAATTAAGAAATTTTTGGAGGGGATCTGACATTAATATATGGCAAGGGGGGTTGAATCTACATGTCTAGATATTCTCACACTGCCATTAAACAAGAACACGTTGCAACTTTCGAAATTTCACACAAACATCCTTCCTCTTTTGGAATGTTTAATACTCCTAGTTGATGATTGGACTATGGGTTTCCCGGTGTTATTGGACTTGTTTATAGACAAGGCATAAATGGCAAGGAATTCTTTGTAAGCTCTCTTGTGTTGCTTAATCAATCATATGGAACTCAAGTTGTCTACTCTTCAGGAGCTCACCCCTTGGATTCTCTGTGGCCTTGGCTTTTGAAAACAACTAGAAGATTTGGATTTCACGGGAAGGATTTAGAAACTGGCAGCATCATTGCGAAATAGAATTTTGACTGGAACGAGCAAGTTGCCCTGGCCTTGGAACAGTCCAGCAATTCACAAGTTACAAGGCTTATTGAGTATAAAGGACTGGTTAAAAAGGTTGTTGTTATGGTTATGAGAGCTGAGCATGGGACTGATGCGTTTGATCTAGAATTTGCAAGTTTGAAGCATGTGCATCATAGAAAGTTAATTCACTTTGGTGAAGCAGGAACAAAGTATAGGCTAGGAGGAGATGTCTATGACAATTCATGGTCATTAATGCTAGTGATTCCGGATGCTGAGGATTTTGCAACTTTTGGTAACAAGGGTGCTAAGACATATGGTGATGCTTTTGGTATCAGTTACTTAAAGGACAGAGCAAGGGAACTTGGGGCAGCTTCATGGGACCCTGGAGGATATTACAACCATGCCAGCTCACTTTCCTTCTTCCTCAAGATATGGGACCAGGAGGAAGTCTTTTATTTTTCAGCACTATTGGTTTCCTTTATGTACATCACCTTGAGGACAATGTGATTTTTTTTGGGGGGGAGTATTGTTAGGTCTAGAAATAATTGTAAGGGTTTTCTAACTAATTGTGAGGGTTTTGTAACTAACTCTGCCACCTAGGCAGAGAGAGAATACTCTAGTTAGTTAGAGATAGCCTATATAGGTAAGGGGAGGGATATTGAGGGAATCATCTGGGAATTGGTATTGGGCTTGGGAGAGAAGCTAGGTCTCTCTAATACCTAGCAATCATTGTTTCCTTCAGTTTCCTTCTCGGAGTTGCTGCGTGAAGGAAGCTCAACCTCCGCCTCAACCACCGGAACCACAAGATCAAGGGGTGGCAGCGCCTGTTGCAGCGGCAGCATGGGCGACGACCGGCGAGCCGTCACAGGGGAAGAACCGATCAGTGACGAGGAAGCAAGAGACGGTAGCACCATGTTTCGTCGGTGGAAGCCTCCTGAAGGTGCCAGAAATGGAAGCCTTGGAAGTTCCCTTCAGCTGCTGCGTGAAAGAGAAAGACAGATGGGAAACAAGCAGGGCATGCAAGAGCTTGGGTCAGCTTTTTGACCTAATGGGCCAAGCCCACAGGAGGAAAAAGAAATATTGCTGGTCTGAAGAATGGAATTTAATTGTGAGTTTATGGAGCCAAGCCCAACTCAATGAAGATAAGCATTGGGATGCTGACGAAGTGTACTTATTAAGGGACCAGGCCCAAAGACGTGAGATATCATTTGTTCACCTTACTAAAACAAACACAAGACTTGGGCCTCAAACCCCTGAGAAGACTGGAATAGGAATAATCTCAAAAACTGGACTGGGGCTTTATTTAAGCTTATTGGGCCAGGTCCAATTTTTAAAGGGGCATATTGTGAGTGGAATTGTAGAAGTGGAGTTATTTCCTGAACCAAGGCACCTAACCAAGACATATTTAGAACTGTTCGAGCCACAGAATACCAGGGGCAATCCTATAATGGGTGCTACCAACAAGATGAGCCTACAAGTACCCAAGATGCTCCTCGATGCGTTAAGGGTGGGCGTGGTGAGTTTGTTCAACCAAGACGGGCCCAGTTCTTTGGAACCTGGACTATGGAATTTACTGCAAAAAGGGGATGTTACCAAAATAGACCCAGTAAATTTTGTGAGAGTTGACATTGAAGGTGCATTCATTCCTTTTGTTGGTGACCTTCACGTGTCCATTGTTATTGCTTCAGAGAGAGCAGCAAGAGATAACGGGGATGTGAAGCCTGGAGTCGGTAGCCTCATGGAAAAACTGGTTGTGAAGGTTGCTGTCAATGGAGGTATAAAGCAGGAAATTGCTATAAGGCCTCTCTAGTTGATCTCTTGGGTGCACTTAGCGGCAGAACTAGCATCCAGTCCATGGGACCTGGGAAGACAACTCAACAATGCAATCTCATTTTCCTTATTTTTCAAGATATGGGACCCAGGAAGAAGTCTTTTATTTTTCAGCACTATTGTTTCCTTTATGTACATCACCTTGAGGACAAGGTGATTTTTTTTTTTTGGGGGGGAGGGGGGGAGTATTGTTAGGTCTAGTAATAATTGTAAGGGTTTTCTAACTAATTGTGAGGGTTTTGTAACTAACTCTGCCACCTAGGCAGAGAGAGAATAATCAAGTTAGTTACGGAAGAGCTTATATAAGCAATGAGAGGGATGATAGGGGGGTATCTGGGAATTGGTTAGGCAATTGGGAGAGTTTCAGAGTCTCTTTACCACTCTGACTTATTTTGCATTTCAGTTTGTTATCAATACACATATTATTCACTCATATATGGCTTGGTACCTATCAACCTCCAACGGTGAAGGAGAACAATCAGTGAAGAACATAAATTGGTGAACAAGAACAAGGATGGTGGTGAAACCAACAGATCTGAAGTTTATGAAGGAAAACCAAAGAGTGTCTAAGAGGTAGAAACAAAGGAAGGTTGCTCTATGAAGAGAGCTCATAGCCGCAAAAGAGAGAGGGTTTCAAGGTGGGTAATAAGGCTCTGATACCATGTTGAAATTTATGGTAGAGCAGAGCAAGGAAGAAAAAATAAAGATAATTGGGAGAAAATTCAAATACAAAATTTTATTAATGATAAAAAAATTGTCATACATCAAGGTGATAGTGCTATTTATATACAAAATATGAGCGTAACTAACTAACCCCTAATCACATGGGTTGCAACTAATTACTAATTATCTCACCCAATCACTAACACAAATTTATCTCAATTCATTAATTAATTTTCATCTTTTCAGGAGGAAGTAGTTCTCAAGAGGTGTTGGCTTGCTCGGTATTGGGGCTTAGCTACAAAATATGGTAAGCTACTCTCTGGTTTAGGCGTTTAGCTTTATTTTTCTTTTCTTTGGTGGTGGCTTATCTTCCTTTTCATTTTGCTTTTGGGGGTGGGGTAAAGGCATCCCTTGGCAGAACTGGAGTGCACTATCAAAGCTATTAATTGTCAGTATTTTAATTTTGTATGATAGTATGCATATACAATATGGTGTTTATCTTGTTTGTATTTCAAGTGAAGAATTCCTTCTTTCACTTGCTGCTACCTTCTATCTTATGTAATATTTTCCATGGATTGTAGGCATCTGTGAAGATGTTGCAGTTTCAAAGTATGAACTTTGGTCATCGTTAGCTCCTCTTCCATTTGAGGTTGTTGTTTCTGCAGGACAAAAGGCAAAGGAGGAATGCTGGGAAAAAGGCATGAAATAAAGATTTGTACTTTTCAGTTCATATTAGTTTACCTGCATTGTAGGACAAATCTGTGCTTTATGTTATAGTCTTTCTTATATTGACGATTTCCACTATCCTTTACATGAACCTGGATTATTCAGACATAATTGTAATGTTTTATAAGCAGGTGATGATGCACCAGAGAAAAGGAGCAAACTTATTCTGGACATGAACGATCTTACTGGAGAAGGAAATATCGAAAGTATGCTTTCAGTTGAAATGGGACTGAAGGAGCTAGCTTCTTTAAAGGTTTTCTTCAAATTCATTGTTTTCTAGTTTTCCTAATGTTCCTCTACCGCATAGTTTCGTTCATTTATATGCACCCTCATTCATTTATACGTACCCTAGGTTTAGCTAGGTTTGTTCTAGGAGAAGAACTAGAAGAAGTGGGCTGTCTCAAGGCCTATTAAGTGGATATGAACAAAACTAAGGTTTGTTATGCTGAGCTAGAGAGTGACTGTGAGTGGAGCAGTAGGGGAATGCCATTGTGGGGGCCTGGGGGGTATATAACACGGGTAGTAGTGAGAGAGTAGGTCATTCAGAAATTTGGAGAGAGAAAAGTAAAGGCTAAGGACTACTCCATGCCTAGGACTTTTCTTTTCAACTTTGTCATTTTTATGCTTTGTTCTTGTTGAGTTTTTCCAGAAATATGCTAAACTGGCCTAAGTTTTAGGCTGAAGCTTTAGTCTAAGGCATTTCGGTGTTCTATCATCTCCAATAACCACCAAGAATCTATCAATTGGTATTAGAGCCGTGAACAATGCCAAAATGGAGTACTAGAGGGAGAGAAGGAAAACTGTAGAATAGAGGTGGGTTGCCTCTGTTTTTGGGCGATGATGCCTATGTATCTTTTATGGGAAGACTGTAGAATAAGGGTGAAGTGTTATTTTTTGAATGGATGGAGATGAGGATTATGGGAAAATGGGGCTAGTGAGGGTGGCTATGGAAAGCAAGGCACTTGTATGGAGAGTCAAGTACCATTTCCCACATGTAGAGAGTTTAAGGAAGATTTGTTTTGCCATTTTCAATTGAGAGCCGCAAGGAATCCAATCGAGCCCTTGTTAAAGGTGAGACATTGGAGTGAGTACCAATGAAGCGAGTGGTCATGCTCTGGTGGGGATGAGAGAACCCCAAAGAAGTGGGGAGATAATCGAACTCCCATGCAAGTGAAGGTTGAAGATGCTGAAATGGCGAATGTGAGTGCCTAGACCAAAACATCATCATGGTTGTTAGTGGCTCAAGGGAGGAGGAGGTGAATGACCTCGCATTCCAAAACTTAGATCCGACTGAGGTGATAAAAGAAGATGAAGTAGAAGAAGAGGGGTGGGACTTGAGCAAGTCCAAGTAAGAATATCACTCGAAAGTGGAGATGGCAATGATGAATGAAGAGGAATCACCATATGAGATTAACAAGGAGGTGCATCCCAAAGTGACTTTTACAGGAGAGGAGATCGAAACCATTGAAATGGTTCAGGGAACTATGGTGGTGGCAATGGTTACAAAGGGGGAGGAGGGATGTAACGAGGGGGTTGAACAACCAGTAAGAAGTGATGGCCTTGCTGATGTACTTAGTGGCATTGCTAGAAACATGGACAGAGAAGGTTGCAAGAGGAGGTTGATGACATGCATAAAAGGTCGACCATCGATGGTGATGGCGGAGAGAAATGTTGTTTATGATGAAAGTGGAAGCAATGGCTTCTATAGAGGTCCTCCGGGGGAGACAACAGAGGTCGGCCCGTGACCACTATCAAAGCCACCAAATCCAGAGGTCGATGCAATAGCCCCAGTGGAACTAGCAGGGATGGAGGCCTGCGAGCCGCCTTCAACAATGAATGAGGCTGGAGTGCAGAAGGAGTCACGCGTATCTTGGGTATGTGTTTAAGTCGCATGGCCACCACAGCCAAAACCATCAAACCCAACCCCAACTGAGCGGCTGATAGAAAACCGATAACTTGCAAGTCGTGGAGGCGCTACCGCAACAAAAGATCATGAGTGGGAAGGGTTTCGGGATAAGGGCAATGGTGGTCTCATTCCAAAGCCAGTCATCTGCTAACTTAATGGGTCATAGGCCCAAATTTGTTAAGCTCAAAATTGGCTCGAGGAACTTAAATATGAAATTGCTGAAGGGCGATGTTAAAGGGGAAGGTGAGTTTGGAATTATTAGGGGAAGTGTTTGGTTTATGCACTAACCTCAGGTACTAGACTAGTGGGCCTAATTTTGGGCCCAACCAAGTGACAGGAGGAGAGTGAGCCTTAATTAGAGGATTGGATCTTTTTTCAAGAAAGGACTGGTTATAGCTGCTAGGGAAAAATGGACGATCCCTTTTTCCCTCCCAAGCAATGAAGCAAATATCGGGTCCAAAGGCTTAAAAGTCTAATGCCTGTTCAAATGTCTGGCTACATTTGCAAGCTTTCCATGGTCCTGAGATAACTTCCTATTTGCTCTTCCCAGCAAGTGAATATGTGTATGCTCCAGATATAGGAAAGAAAGCTGATGATGTAAGGAACAGAACAGTTGGGACATTGCATTATTCTCGTGCATTGACGCACTACTAAAGAGGTTTTATTTTCAATTCTTTCCAAATTAGAGCTGGCTGTTGATAATAAGAATGTAATGAAGATAAAGGCTCACATACTTTCAATTTGCACAGTCCTTGTGGTCAGGGACTGGCTGTCATTTTCTCATCCTTCAGTGAATACCATTAGAAGGATGATTGTAACAATGCTGCTATGGGCTTATGGCCTTGTCTCAACACTGATCTGTTTTCTAGAGCACAACATGGATGCTTTGTCTGTCTAGCATTCATTATTTGTGTTGAACTGCAAGTTGAGGAATTGGAAATTTATGTTGTCTTGACTGTTGGAAGGGTGGGTTCATGTTATGCCTTAATTATGGAAGATGTGAGTGTGTTGAAAGGTCTGTTGCTGCTGATAGGCTCTTAACACTTTGTGTCCTGCTTTTGTTAGCTGATATTTTCAGAGCTCAAAGGAAACAGGGACAATTGGCCATCAAACAGCCAAATTACCTAGAGGTATTAGATTCTGTCACTGGGATAAGCTGGGACTTGTTACTGGTTGGATGACCTATGGGCAGAGTTTGATACCTGTCCTGGGACAGGAAGGACAAAGACAGTCAGACAGTAGAGATGAAAATGATACTGTAGGCAAAGATGGAACTGTGTTTGGGTTTAATATACGAGACATAGTGATTGATGAGAAGATGAAGATTGAGTTATAATTTGATGAAAAATTAAAAAGTAAGAAGGGCGAAAATGGAATATGAAATCTTTAAAGGAATATTGTTGTGAAAAAAGAAAAACAAATCTGTGTCCTCGAGACATATCTCCAGTGTCCCTCCTTTTTGGAGGGATAGAAGTTAGCTCAAAAAATTGTCCTGGGATGAATACAATTTTGAAGTTTTTGTTTTTGTTTCCTTCTCCAAACATGTTTTTGTGTTTGGTAGTAACATTGTTGTTGATCTCATTGAAGCCGCTGAAGTTTTGGATGAGAATGTTCTGGTTAAAGAGGCAGTGCCTGTGCATCGAGTATCCAGCAGCTGTAGGTGTTTTGATGGAGTTTTACAGCAGAGATTGGGGGCCTCAAAACTTTTTCAAACTGAATACCTCTCAGATTGAACCATCCATGGATGCTCTCAAGGACAGTTTTTGAAGGTTATATAGCCGGAAAAACTGAAGATCATGCAGCACAGTCAATGATTAGGAATGCAAGAGATGTTCTTTTGAAGTGTGCACAAACCTCAGTGCCTGCATCGGTTCTCATATCAGCATCTGATTGTTGGTAACGGACAAGAATAACATGATTTGCAGGTTTATGACATCGCACTTGACCCTGACAACAGGGGTCCTGACTCCTGAGCAATGATGCTTCAAACATTGAGATCCTGGACGACCTTATTTCTCTGCAGGCATACTGTCCTCCTCCTTTTTCAAGGTTTGGGACCCAGGAGGAAGCCTTTCCAGCAGCATTGTTTGCTTTCACTTGCATTCCCCTTGTTCTCAGCTAGGACAGTAAGAACGCATGATCAAGTGGGCAGACTGCCTAGAGTCAAAAATTCATGGGAATGGAAAACCAACATCCAGTAGCAACTCCCTAGCCTGCGCCTTGAGGACTGGGTGGACCTTCAAGAGAGGGGGGAGGGGGTTTATTGACATGTATCCCATGTTTAGTAAGGTTTATTCTGGAGAAGGAATGGGAGAAGCGGGCTGCCTTGGTCCCATTAGGTTGATATGGACAAAACTGAGGTCTGTTATACTGACCTGGAGAGAGATAATGGAGCAGCAGGGGAATACCATTGTGGGGGTATATAACACGGGTAGTGGTGAGAGAGTAGGTCATTCAGAAATTTGGAGAGAGAGAATAGTAGAGGCTGAAGGGGTTCCTCTATGCCCAGGACTTTTCTTTTCACCTTTTGCCATTTTCATGCTTTGTTCTTGTTGGGTTTTTCCAGAAATATACAAACCTAGGCTAAGTTTCAGGCTGAAGTTTCAGTCAAAGGCATTTCTATCTTTTCTAGTGAACCCCAGGCTTCGATCATTCATCCATAAGGTTTTTTGCGATTTTGTTTAAATGTCATTGTATTTGCTGCATAGGATTCTCAGTAAATATTGCCATACGTAACCAATGCCATTGTTTTTTCATTTCTTTTCTGTCTTTTTTTGGTTGTTTACTTAGGTTGAGGATGCTATTGTGCGAGCATTAGCCCAACAGCGGCGTCCAAGTTCTGCTCGACAGTCTGTCTCAGGTACGCATTCCTGCTTTCATCACTATTCTAGATATCATTTCTATTTTGAGTGGTACTGTTTTCCCGGATCATTTACTTCGTTAGGATATACACAAATCTGTCTGGATAGTATACTTTTCTCACTTTTGGGATGTACACAAATCATTTCCTGCTTTCAGCAAGATTTGAGCCTAAGCCTTGCAAGCAAGGTGCTTCGGTTCTTACCAGCAGAACCTATCCCTATTGGTAGTCTTCTTATAGTTGTAAGCTAATGCTATATTGTTTCAGCAAATCATACCCAGTTATATACATATTTAAAGGATACATGATGAAAGCATATGACCTTCAAAACACACCTGACTTCTATATATTGGCCTGTTTTCTTTACAGATCAAAATCTCTGGGTTTAATATATATGCACTATTAAGTAATAACATTCTTTGATCTTTTGGACATTGTATGTAGACATTAAATCACCAGGGGACCCTAAGTTCACAGAAGCCTTTGGTAAGTTTTCCCCCATATATTTGCTGAATACATTATCATGTCTCTTTCTTGTGTGAAATAATTAGTTATGCTCAAGTATCATTGTATATCTTTATGTAGAGTTAAGTCCGGAGGAATCTGAGGATGTTCTGTTCAAGGAGGTATAACACTAATCTGAGTTATTCATGCTTTTTAGTATTGATAGCTTCTTCGTGGAGTGTTTGGTAAAGGCATACTTTTCAGGTTTCTTGATTACATGGTTGTTTGAATTTGATTTTGTTACATGTACTTTTTTGTCACATATGCCACCCTTTTAACCCATCAAAATTTTCATTTTATATATTGGTGGCTTGCAACTAGTGGGGATTTGTGAGTGTAGTTATTATCATCTCACTTTTCTCTGCAATCTGTCTGACAAGAAATATGTGGTTTGTAGTATTGAAACATGCCTTCTAAATGAATTTGCTCTACATGGACAGGCTTGGCTCACATATTTTTGGAGAAGAGCCAAGGCTCATGGTATAGAGGAGGACATTGCCAAAGAACGTCTTCAGTTTTGGATTGGTAGAAGTGGGCACTCACCTACCTCACATGATGCTGTCGATGGTAGTGTCACATTTTCATTTTAATTAATTTATTTGTACTTGTACACATGGATGTAGTAGTCGAGTATTACATTAATTGGTTAGGAAGAATGTCCAATAATGGTGTCACCATTAACATATATCTTCGGTTGATTTTTTGCTAATGATCCTCTTTAATCATGGAGGACAGTTGAATAACTCCCCTTATTATGTGCAAGGAGTTTCAAATGGTAGGTCCAGAGTCTAGACTTGGGCAAGGACAATGAAGGGAAGAGTCTTCCTTTGTTAATATGAAGCATGGACACTTTTAAGGTTTCTATTGTTGGACTTGTATTGGCCATTTGTTTCAGACACAATATTGCACTTGAAAATGCATATTGTCTAGTGTATCTTTTGTGTTCATGCTTCTTAACAAAAAGCCCCATCATCTACCAAATATATAGATAGCATTTCCTACTCCCTGCTTTCTGTTTTCCTTGCCCATTCAGCCCAATGGTGCTAAATTGGTGCACATATCTGAATTTTTGTAAACTATGGTGGTATAGAGCACTTCAGAGGTTATGCATTATTTTTGCCTCCATTCTATTGGTAATCACTGTAAGTAGGCAGGCTTAGGGATGAATTCTTATTATTCTCGAGAGAATTTCCATTTAGTTATTTATGTGGATTTTCAAATTTCAGTTGAGCAAGGACTTTTGGAGCTGAGGAAATTGGGGATCGAACGTCGACTTTGGGAAGTATCCAGGAAACAAGTTGATCAGGACATTACTATTGCACAGAAATTAACTGCTTGACCTGATAGTAATGCTTGGTTTCCAGCTTTGATAGGTTTGCTTGCTTATGAAATTTGATTTCATCTTCCTTTTGGAGATCTACCTTCCTCATTGCGTTCACGTGAGAAACTCCTGGTGCTAAGAGTGGTAACTATTATGATTACTGTGTAATGAAATTTAGGAACTTCTGATGCTCTTACTCACTTTGTTTATCCGGTTTGGATGGGCCGATGGGGCAAATAAAAGTGAGAATCCGTCAGAATAATAATTTAGAAAATCTCACCTTTTAAGGTGGGATGCTCATCAAACCAATTAGTTCAGCAATATGAGATATATGCTATATTATTTACAACCGAAAATATAACCAATAATTGTGTTCTTTTAGGACGTTTATGAATTTGATTTTGAGGGGGGAAAAAGGGACAATATTGTAAAGTAGAGTCCAGTGACCAATCACACTTTATTTGAACAGGAGTTAGAGAGAACGAGATGCCGTAACCCAAAAAGTTATTACATGATCGGAAAAGATCACGTAAGGATGTATTTGTTTCATTTAGTAAATTACATTTTAGCTTTAATATAATGATGAAATCCAGCATTAACTTATTAATCTTTGGGCCTAGACGATGTAGTTTAAGACTAGCTGAGTCTATAAGAGTATGTTTGCGAGTTTGGGTTTTGGAGGAAAAAGAAAAAGAGTGGAGGATTTATAGTATAAAATTATATTGTAAGTCCTTCTATTCTTTCTCTTGCTCTCCAAAATTTAAATTCACAAACATATTCTAAAGGTATACCGAAGAAGAGAAAAGGACTTCTACGGGAGGAATATCCAACATCTACATCGGATTAAGCAGATAGGGCAAGAAATGATACCTGTTTCTATAATGCTATTGTCAACTCACATATCAAAAAGATTTTGAAAATTGCAATCTAAATATAGGAAGAGCGCAAGTAACAGATAAGATCAAGTGTTCAGGAAGAACAAATAAAATAAATGAGTAATTAAATTACTCATTTCAATGAAAATATCCTTGTCATATTTGATTTGTGAAATGAATAAAAATGAGGTAAACAACTTGATCTAAGTTTTGTCCGATAAAGAAAGGCACAAGTAATAAAAGTACATCTTAATAAGAGCGTCATTTGTACAACCACCATTATTACTGGGGAAGATTCGTATGACTTCATGTATATCACTGTAAAAAAGACAAAATAAGTGCAGTAATTTCCAAATGTGAAAATAAAATCCTAAAATGGAAGCAATAAATCACAAGAATATCACATCCGGAAAAGAAAACAAACGGGGAACAGATTTGACAGTCATCTGAAGACCTACCGAGAAAAATTGACAAACGAATTCTATCTACAGTAATCCAACTGTTATGTACTCTGTATTCTGACCGCTCTTGCACTACAATTTATCAGCAATTCTCCCCAGAGCTTCTGCAAGCTTATCAAGTACAGCAACCAAGTTACTGGTATAGTCTTTCCGCTGCTCCCGATCCAACTGGAAATTTATATTCTGCGCTTCAAGTTGAGCGCTTAGCATCTTGCCATTTCGATCCAAGACATCTATTAATTGATATTGCAAACTTTCCTCGGCTCCATCTGTTGCTAATCGCTTCCTTTTCCGTTCTCCTTGAGATGTAGAACCCATTGCCGGATTTGAAGTTGGCAGTTTCTCATTGGTCGCACCTAAAGAGGAAAAAATGTATAACCAAGTTAAATGTATAATCATGCATCAGTTGACTCCTTACTCCTGAATATTGTAATTGCTGAACCAGCACCATTGCTCCTAATGTCTACAGTGGGAAGCTACAGCCACACCCTAATGTAAAAAGTTCAAAATGGCATCATCAAAACTCGGGGCTAAGAAGCCGTTCTTCTTAAAATCGTAAGCAATTACGAGAAGATCTAAGAATGATTTTAATTTTCTTTTTTAATCTAAGAACTTGCCGTTTATACATAACATGCTTCGGAAACAAGAATAGTAACAAGACAATTATGTACGGAGTTAGGACCAGAAAGATAAAAGTTATGGCGGAATTTAATATCCAATGACTTGTTGAGAAGTAAGTGTGAACGCGTACAGTTGACATCCTTTACTCATATGTAAGGAACTTGGATCTAATTCATATTCTACAGATGCATGACCTATATATGAGCTTCCAAGCAATTGCAAGATCCCGTTAAGCACACACGTTGGGTCACTCTGTTTGCACTATGGATTCCCTATTCCCATAGACAGTGTTTTAAGGTGCTTTATTGCAAGCAACCTACAACTATATTTGACTTCAGGTAGTATCCATCAGTTTGATACTGCTGAAAGCAGAAAAGAAAAAAGAAATCGCAGGAAACTAAACTTAAGGGAATGAAAAAAAGAAAAGAAAAAGGTGTTTCTTCGAGTTGATTAATTTGATACACAACAATGAGATTTGAGTGCAATGCGAGCGAATGAAACTTCATACAAGTATAGAACATATAGAAATTAGTAAAGAAAATAGTTATACATTGGCATTATTGACATTCCAAATGCAATAGCAGAAAACTGACTTAAAATGAGCAAGCAAACGATCGACTTTATTCGCAAGCACCCTATTAGCAATAAATCTGCTACCGCCGGCAGGGATCAGAAGTAACATACCAATCGAGTCTTAAAAAAAAACAAGTAATTTTCAATCTTGATTACATCCATTATCGACTATGAACTCAACAAAATTTCCATTTAGAAAATCTGAAACAAATTCACATTACCTTCTTCACCTTGGCTGCCGCTGTGGAGTGGTTGTTGATATTGCTTCTCTGTAAATGGGATGAAAACATGAAGGATACAATTAAAATCCCACATCACAATCAGCTATGAGACGGTGGCCTCGCTGACGTGCCTCAAAAGCTTTTCCAGCATTTTTTATAGTTAATCCATTAACAGGAGTGCAACAAATAAGCATACACAGAAAGGTAAAGTAGAAGTAGAGCAGAAAAGCCAGAAAGAATCAATAAAAAGAAAAAAAAAACAAAAGAACTTAGGAAGCCTATTCCTATAAACAGAATTAGGATCACGAACTCAAAAAATAAATAAATAAATAAAAGCAGGGACTGGAGTGGAGTGGAGCAATGAAAAAATGAATGAACCTGAGATAGGAATAGGGGCAGGAATGGTGATTGTCGGCGGCAAATCACCCTTCTTCTCGGGACTAGCAGTGGCACCCAATTCTTCTTGTTCGAAATCAGAGAACAAGCCGTCCTCACCAGGCGCGCTCCGATTGCTATCGTAGAGGTGTGGCTCGGCTCCAGCATAGTCCTCCGGCTTACCCTTGGCCACCACAGGCGGCGACGACAGAGCTAGAGCTAAAGCCGGTGTCTGAGCCGGCGACCCAGAATCCAGGATATCATAGACCTCCTTGTCGAAAAAGCCGGGCAATTTCCTCTCTCTCCTTAAATCGTTCCTCATGACCCAAAACGAATCCGCCTCCTCCCTTATCTGAGACTCCCATTCCTTGATCTTCTTGTAGTCTCCGGCCAAATTGCTCCACCTTTTACGGCACTGAACCGGACCCCTGTTCACTCCATGCTTTCTGCAGTAAGAGGACACCGATGCCCATTTAGGCTCCACCTGACCCGACCCGAATGGCAGGCCCGCGGTTCTACCCCTCCGAAACTTGTTCTCTGCGTCTCTCTTTCCCTGTATCAGAACCAGAATCTCCTGTCTTGTCCACCGGGGCAGTCTCGGAGTCTTACCCCCATCATCTCCTCCGTCTGTTGATGCCGGTCGAGTGTCCACGCCGTTACTAGTTCCGTCCGCCTCGCCGTCAACGGGGTTTGGATTCTGACCCAGGGATAATTGCTGCTCTAAAGCCATCATCGAGTTGAGCTTTTTGAAGGGCACGTAACTCGAAAGACGTGATGTGGTTCTGACGGCTCTTTTGGGATGTCCGTTACGCCGTTTCGGAGAGAGGGTCAGCTCATCTTTCTCCGTAATAAGCAGCAAGAGAGTGAGTGAGTGAAGAGGCAGGCACTGACATGGAGGAGAAGGAGGAGGAGGAGGAGAAGAGGGGAGTTTTGCTGCTTTTTTTTGTTGTAATTTCTTCCTTTTTTTTTCTGGTAAAACTGGCTGTAATTTCTTCATAAGTGGGGTTTCAGTTTTTTACTTTTTTACTGCTCTGGCTCTGCCTGTAGCATACACCAAACAACTTGTTGCCCCTTAACCACCAAAAATGAATAAATACATAAAGCATATTGACCTTTAACCCCTCAATAAGGGTTATTATTATTATTATTATTATTTATTGCCGCATATCTCATCGTTAATTCAATCCTATATTGTTCAAAAAAAAGAAAAATTCAATACTATATTGGTGGGATTCTTTCTTTAAGAAGGAAAGGGTTGAGTTAATGTTCATTTTAGTCCCTCACTTTTTATTATTGAGTCATTTTAGTTCCTAACTTTTAAAATGAGTCAAATTAGTCCCTAACATTACAAAATGTGAGTCATTTTAGTCCTTTAACCCAATTGTAGTTAATTTTCTATCAATTAAATGATGATTAATAACATTAAGTGATACCTTGACATAACATATGTCATCTAAAGTAGAACATATTTTAAAATGACTTATTTTGATGTTTAAAATTATACAAAATAAGTCATTTAAATATTCATTATACATTTTAAATTGACTCATTTTGTACAATTTTAGATACCAAAATAAATTATTTTAAACTTCATTCTACTTTAGATGACATATAGTATGATAATATATAACTTAATGTTACATATCATCATCTAATTGATAAAATGTTAAATAAAAGTAGAATAAGGGACTAATTTGACTCACATTTTGTAATGTTGGGGACTGATTTGACTCGTTTTAAAAGTCAGGAACTAAAATGACTCATGAGTGAAAAGTCAGGGACTAAAATGAGTATTAACTCGAAAGGGTTACTCTGCTGGTTTGAAATCTAACTAGCAATATCCTCGTGATTCGCCACGGTTAGAAAGTTATTTCATAATAGATATACAAATTATTAATGTGCAATTGCTATAAATACACACGAATAAAATGTGTGTATAATGAAAAGTTAGTGTTAATAAAATTAAATAATAGAGAATGATGAATAGACACATAAAGATTCGAATATATATATATATATATATTGTTATAAAAACCAAATAAGAAATTATTCTACCAATATCAAGTAATAAACGAGCTATAATTTGACTGTAATTTATATTGAAGATAGTTTTTATTTATAAATATGATTAACATGATACTTTTTTTTTTATGAAGGCTTTTTCTATACTGTCAAAAAGTCATTGACCAAAAATAAGGGAAAAAACTCGATTTGACATGAAATCGACAACACTTTTATATATTTGTTGTTGTTCATCTATGATTAAAGCGTAATATTTAAAGTATAATTCCATTTATATCCTTTACATTTTATCAGGACTTCAATTTGGTCCCATTTCTTTTATGTTCTATTTGGTCCTCTAATATTTTCAAAACATTTCAATCTTAATCTTTTGATAGGTGAAATTCAAATTATTAAAAACTATTTGAAAGGTCAAAGTATGATAAGATCCCTGTGATGGAGATCCGCCAAATCCCCATTAATGTGAAATTACTTAAGTGCTCACTCATATATATATATATCAAGAAAAGCTTAATATATCTTCATTTTTAATTTTTTTTATTAAATTTGCATTTATACGTGTATTTTCATTTTTGAATTTGATTATGTTGCATTAGTAATATTTGTTATGAGGATTTGAATTCCCACAGGGGATGGGAAATGAAGCTGCATTATAGAGACAAAATTCTAAATGTGGATAGGGGAACATATCCCTGTCCCATAGATATCCATTGCGATCTTTACCTAAAAGGCTTCTTGAGCAGTAAGAATGAGGTGATAGAAAGCATACTTACTATTATAAATATAACTTTATTATAATTAAAAAAATTAAAGAATAGCAGTGAAAAATTTGTGAAAACTACACATATTATTCAGAATTATAACTTGTCAAAAAATGAGGATACTTTGAAAGACAATAGCCTATAGTATTTTTTAAGTTTGACAACATCAGCCTATTTCCTTTTTTTTTTAATGCATAAATTGCCTATCATTCTATTATATACTAAGCACCCTTAACTCCATCAACCATCATATTACTTTGATTCTCTATATCTCATCTCCACATCACATCATGCCATCACTTGCATTTCCATCTTGTATCTTGTAATGTCTTTTTAATTAATGGTAGCCCTTTTGAAAATTTGGCTGTGGCTTGTAGTGTCTTTTTTCAAAAAGTAAATCTCTCCGTTTTTCTATATTATTTTCATGAACAAAAATCAGAAATATTGACATCTATTAAAGGAATAGTAGTATTACAGTGGAATGGGAAACTCTCAGTTTTTATTGTGTATGAATAGATAGATTCCATGAGTAAAAGAACCTTTGTAGGCTAAAAAGAATGCATAGTCTTAAAAGATTGAAGTTTTGTTTGTTTTACTCTCAAAAGATTTTTGGGCAAAGTGAAAAAAAGAGAAATGATATTCTAATGCACACAGCGACGCACCACCGGACGCATACGGTATGAACAGGAAGAAATGTTGTTATACACACACATATTGAATGTCTATAGTGGGGAGGAGACATTAAAAAAAAAAATGAAAGATGGGAAAAAAAGCGCAAACTCTTACCCCTTCTGAAACTGTGGCCTCACTTTCCCTCCTTACCCCAAACTCTTTTTCCCCCCTCCAATTGAAATTCATTAACCTCTCTACCCACATAATCACTCCCCTTCAACCTAGACTCATCTTTCTCACCACTAAGCATTGCTTAATCTCCTATCTTTGTGAGGTGCTGCTGTTAGTTTCTTTTTCCATTGCCATCGGTAATCTTTGTTGTTGGGGTGTTGAGCTTGATTGGGGTAATCTCTCTCTCTCTCTCTCCCTCTGTGTGTGTGTGTGTGTGTTTGTATTTGTTTGACTCTCACAAAATTGGAGGCTATGGGATAGTATAAAGTAATCTAATCACGAAGAAGCTATTAAGGCTTGGGAGTTTGGCACAACTCTTAGTTTTAAAGGAAAAAGGTGCAATTTTTGCAATTCTAGAGCCAAAATGCAAGAAGAATAAAGTGTGACTTAATGCATATCCTTAATTAATGCGTGCACAAACATGGTTATTCTTTATCATCATCTTTACACGTTTATCACATTAGTGCATGCGCATAAATGAACTTAATATCAATGATTGATATCATAATATATTTTCATATTCTCATGTAAAATTTGTTCAAACTCTACAATTTCGGTGAAATTTCTGTGGCAAAACTGTTGAGCATGGAATTTTCCTAGAATTACTTCCTATTGTAAATTCACAAGTTTGCATGTCAAAACATAAAAGTTGAATGCAACACATGATTCCTAGGAAAATTTCCCCTAAGAATCCCAGCAAAATTCCATAACATATTATAAATTTGATATACACATAAAAACTCGTAAGTGCAACAAATCTCATAATTATACATGTGTATCTGATCTCATATAAAATTTTATCAAGTATGCATAATATGTCAAAAGGGTTGCATTTCGTACCTATCTCGGGATAGAAAGGACATTGATAGTGAGATAGTAGCTACAAAGATGATCATAGAGATGGAGGCAAAGATGAAATTGTATTTGATAATGGTGTGCAGAATGTACTGATTGATGAAAAGATAAATAAGATTGTGTTATAATTTGATAAAAAAATTGAAAAATGAGAATGATAAAATTTAAATATGAAATGTTTAAAGAAACATTATTGGAAAAAAAAAATTTGTGTCCTAGATATACATTTCTAGCGTCCCTCCTTTTTAGAGGGATGGAAATAAGCTCAAAAATTGTTCTAAACTAAAAACCATTTGAAGTTTTTGTCTTTGTCCCTTTCTCCAAACACAATTCTGTCCTCAATATCTTTGTATTTTCTGTCCTTGAACATTTGCTAAACTCTACCACAAAACATGCATAATATATGTCTTACAAGTCCCAATGAAGCCAAAACAAGGTTCATGCACACTCATCCCATTCTATCTTCGTTAAATGCCTAGGTACAATTATGAGACTTTACAAGTTACCCAAAACCAAACCTAAAGGTTTTAAAAGCTCATTCACTTTTTATTAGATCTACCATAATTTAAAACAAGCGTTTTGACTTAAGATTTATAAAACTCGTCTTTAACCTCTCCCTTTGCTCAAAACCACATTCGCAAAGGAATCAATTAAAGCCACACTTGTAATTCTTTCCCTTATCTTCATATTTAGCAAAACCTCACTTAAAACCCATGTTCATACTTCAAAACTTGGAAACATGCCATTTTCTAATTAAAAAGCTCATTGGGCCAAAATGACATATGCACCAAATCACTATTTTTATTTTTCTTCTTTTCATAGAAAGACTTAATTTAAACTACCCAATTGCTCATGTTTCATAGAATAGCGAAAAACTCATTTTTTCCACCAAAACCATGGCCTTATATATTTATGAGGACATATTCATTTTTCTTTTCTTCAACAAAACACTTGCTTGTGACTTCTAAATTTATTATTCAACTTATGAACAGACATAACAAACAGTTATGTTTTGTAAACATAATGAACACTTAACCTTATCCATCAAAACTCATCTATTTACATTCTTTCACATCTTTAATCTTTTTAAGGCAAATCATCAAACTAATAAAAACATCATAACTCCAACCCCAAATATGTCATGGCCGAAACACTACAGTTGCATATACACTTTCAAAAATTGTTTTCTTAACCTAATGCACCATTTTAAAGCTCAGTTAGGTAATTTTCAACATATTCAACTGATTAAAATTTATTCAATCCGTTTAGAACAAATTTCATCAATTAAAATTGCTCATAGAGCTACCAACCAACACATTTTTAACTAATCAAATTTTAAAAAAACTCAAACAAGCAAGTAAGCATTCTTGAGCTTGTCTCAAATAGAAGCCCAAACAAATAAAATAAAGACTTCACCATGTAAGCCATGAAAGAGCTTACATAATGAAACTTTCTTGGGGGAAATAGAGGAAAAAACCCTACCCAAAGTGATGTCTAGGCTAGGGAGGGATCCTTGATGCTTCAACAAGCTTGGGGACAAGAAAGATCCTCCTCCAAACTCCTTCCAATGACATGATTTTGCACACAAATAAGAGGGATTTTATATATTTCAATGGCCTTGGGGTTGACAGTGTTTGAGAACAAAGGCCAAAATTAAAGTGTGATCTTTGGTTGTTTGTTTGGGTCCTTTGGAAAGGGTGATTGAGGAATTAAGTGGAGAAAATGGAGTGGGTAAAAAGGAATTGTAGTGAATGAGGTTTTTTTTAGGTGTAGAAAACTAAAGTTTAGGTGGGTTCGCCATCGGTCATCCCACCAAAGTTAGGACACAACCTCAAGGCTTTATAATCACTTATAAAGGATTTATAAGATCGCCTATCAAAGTAATTCTTAGTGGCTGCGGGAATCAAGCTCACATCCTTGTGGGATAGAAAAGGGTTTGGAATTTGTTAAGGAAAAAGAGAAGAAGACGGAGGAGAAGGAGAATATGGAGAGAATGACTGAGCGAAGATGTTGGGGTTTGAAACTAAATAAATGAAATGGAGAACATGAGGGGGCCACTAATTTTAGAAATGGTAAGGGAAGGAATTTTGAAAAATTGTAATGGGAATGATGCAGGCAATGTTTGCGTTTCCTAAATAAATAGAGTAACTAACGGTGCATTTAGGGCCTGTTTGGTTCAGGTTTTCCAGTTTTCAATTTTCAGTTTTCAGTTGTTGTGAAAAAAAAATTAAAAAAACTGAAAACTGTTTCTAACAAAGCAAACAGACCCTTCGAAACCCTTGAAATTCAATTCTATCAATGAATTGAATTGAATTCTATACTTTGGAAGTAACTTTAATGAAGGAATTGAAATCCAATAAAACTAATGAATTGCAATTAGACCCAATTGGGTGTGATTTGAGGAAGGAATTGAATTCCAACAAATAAAAATACTAAAATAACCTTATTTAAATATAATGTTTTATTCCTAACCTATTAATAAAGAATAAAATAGTAAAAATAATTAAATTAATTTATTTTTAGACCTATTCTAAATCAAAGAATTGAATTGAATTCTTTAATTTACTGAAACATTTCAAACATAAAAATTCAATACAATTCAATTCATTTCTATCTCATTAAAAGTTTTTAAATGCCCAATGAAAAAAAATGTGAGAGGCAGAATGAGAGAGACTATGCGCCTGTTTAGTAACAGTTTTTAAAAATTGTTTTCAATTTTTAAAAGTAAGAAAACAAAAAAACCTATTTAAATGAATGATTTCTCAACACATATTTTAAAAAACCAAAAAACTGAACTCCCATTTTAAAAATAGAAAAAAGAAAGTAGTTTTAGATGTTTTCCAAAACTCTTTTTTTAAATGAACGAAAATGCAGTGGCTAACTTAATAATATTTGTGTTTTATTGTGTTGCCACCGTACAAACCATCTTCTATTTTTCATTTTATAATTTGTGTTGGCAACTTTGCAAAGAAGGAAGGAACAACGCAAGCAGAGAGCTCCTCCACCCTTGGCTAAGATGCGATCCGCCTCCGCCTCCATACGCACACGCAACTAGATCCGTCAGCGCATGCGAGCCAGAACCGCTGGTGAACGCGACCCAGATCCGCCGGCGAACACGACCCAGCTCAGCCTCCGCCTCCACAAGTGACCCAACTCCACTTCCCCCTGCACACGCGACCCAGTTCCTCTGGCGAATGCGACCCAGTGAGTCCTTGTAGTAAGTCCCTCCCTCTCTCTTTCTCTTTCTCTGCTTCTCTCTTGAATGTCTGAATATACCCAAACATTCATCTTTGTTTTTATGATTAAGTAGGGTTTTGATATTTATTCATGGATCTGAAATTGAATATGTAATTGTTTGATTCCTCTGATATGTCAAGTTACTAGGATTCAATGATTTGTTGCGTCGGAAATTATTAGATCATAGCAAGAACATGATTGCTTAAGGCGTTGCATAACTGAGGCAGTTTTACTATCTTACGTATATGTTCTTTCATGGTACTAGATTGAAATTGACATTTAACTAGTTTCATTAGGCACACTGCTATCTTGCATAGCAATTCTGATATCATATTCCATACTTGCATGTTCCAATCACTACTTTTTGAGGAGGTGCTAAATGGTCATACTTGCATGTACCAATTTTGGCCCATTTATTTTTGTAATTCAAGGGGTTCATCCTTGTAATTCAGACTGGGCCTATGGTGGCCGTAAAGAGGTTAATGGATGTCATCATCTTTGAGAATGTATGAGAAGCTCTAACGGTGTACTATTTCAGCGGGGATGAGAAGCTGCTTGCTTATGACTACATGCCTATGGGAAGCATATCTGCACTTTTGCATGGTCAGGTTTCTAATTCCTTATGCTTGCCTTTTTTTTCACCCTTTTTACCTGCTTATATATGCCTTGCTAAGATTTTTGGTTATGACTTTGGACTTCATCAATTCTGAGAATGGTTACTGAAATTTACGTTCTTTTGACCGTGAGTGTCTTTTATGCGGAATGAATCATTTCTATGTCAGTGCTTTCATTATTTTGCATCGGATCACAAAATTTGCTACCCATGTGAATAGCACATTTGTTGCTAGGCTTAAGCAAATAAAAGATGGTATTGATTCCATAAACAAAAATTAGAGGTTCTAGTTCCATTTTTCTCTTCAACTTGGAATTTGGCCCATTTAATTTCTTCAACTATTGAATCTTGTTCATTGACTTCGCTGGAACTATGTTAAACACGAAATAGGGCTTGAGCCAAGGCTTCACTTGTCACATGCCATCTCATGAATGAACGACACATTCAGGTTCTTGAGATATACGTTGGGGAGCACCAATAGTAAATGATGCTTGTTTTTCTAGTGTTTAATGAACACTAAGCAATTTTAATTGTTCAAGAAAAAAGTAGGAAATACAAAAATGGAAAAAGAAAGGACTTCTTCGTTTGTTCTAATTAAGGCCAAATATATTTACCTAGCAACTTTTGATAAGTATATAATTATATTGTGCTTTTATCATAATTTTCCTTTTGGCAGTGACTTCAATGTTGAATCATGCTTTGAAATAATCCTCTTTCTTTTGAACTTGTAGCTTCTCCAGAAGTATAGGTGGCATCGAGACCAAGCATGAAGGGATTTTGAGTTAGAAGTAACGAAGTCATTAGTTTGAAGGCATTAGTATTAATATTGTAGCTTTTTATTCTGTAGTGGCTTTCCACCTCCTCAATAATTTTCTTTTATCAAAAGAAACAAGGTTGAGAGGTTTAAAGCTTCCGCAAATGAAATAGAATTACAGGAGGTTAATAGCTTTTTTTTTTTAAGTTCAATTGTATATATGTCCAGATTAATGTTGTCATAAAGGAATGTAAAATAATGGATTGGTTTTAAGTTTTGCTTCAGTTATGATGACGTTGAAGCTTATAAATGACAATATAAATTATTGACGATGAAGTTCTGAATGACAATGTAAATTTATATGTGAATTTTAATAGGGATAACAAAATAAGATTGACAGATGAAGTTGCAAGGGAAATGGTAAGACATCGTGATCAAATTATAAATTGGATATGGTTACAAGAAAATCATGCATAATTTATAAATGGATTTATAAATGTAAATTGACACCAAGTTATATTAAAATTATTTTTAAAATAGAAAATAGTACTAAGAATTTATTTATTGAGTATGTATGAAAATATTATCTACAAAACTTAATATTATATTAAAGTTTGTCATTGTAGTAATGCAATTTACTAAATAATTTATTTTATTAATTTAAAATTTTAATTTTTTAAAAAATTATCTAAACAAATTTTTTATTTTTCATCATTATAAAATTATTTTTGAAGTTAATTTGCCAAACAGATTTTTTTATTTTTTATTTTAAAAAAATAAATTTAAACTTATTTTCTAAAATAATTTTAAAAATTTTAAGAAAAAAACAGTATCAATCAAGCATATCCTATTTCATATTTTTGTTTGGATCTCTAATGAGAGAATGAAAGAGAAATTGCATTGATTGGACATTGAGTAGCAATGAGGGGCACATGCCCTTACTACTCATTTTCATTTCATCCTGTAAAATTGCTTGGCGACCAACATTTACGTTTTTGACTTGTCCCTCTCTCCAGTTGCCATTCTCCCAATTGCCGTCCTCCCAAACGTACTTAGGTTTTTTTTTTTTGAGGGGGGAATGATGGAGGGAGACAAGCAGATGATGTTGGTGACTGTACTGCACGGTGCAGTTATAATAACGATGGACGAGGAAAATCGAGTGTTTGGGGACGGTGGCATCGTTATCGAACAAGATAGAATTAAAGCCATCGGCCAATCGTCGCAGATTCTTGCTAAGTTTGGTCACGTCGCCCACCACGTTGTCGATGTCGGCGGCCACATCCTGTTCCCAGGTTGGTTGTATCTAAACTCACAAACATACCCTTAGACTCTGTTTCATCGCTTCAATTCAAATTCAATGTAATACACTTGCATATCTGATCTTGATTTTAGTTTAATAGGATTGATCAACACCCACGTTCACACCTCCCAACAACTGGCTAGAGGCATAGCCGATGACGTTGACTTAATGACCTGGTTGCATGCCCGCATTTGGCCTTACGAATCCAACATGACTGAACACGACTCTTACATTTCTACTCTGCTTTGTGGGATCGAACTCATTCACTCCGGCGTAAGTACTGTGTAGTGTGGTACTGGTAACCTTCAACTTCAACTTCTACTCTTGTTTAGTTTTCGTAATCTCAATTGAATTCACATGAACATGGAAGAAATCAAATCCGCGCACTTTCCCTCAGGTGACCTGTTTTGCTGAAGCTGGTGGCCAGCATGTTTCTGGGATGGCAAGAGCAGTCCGCTTGCTGGGTATGCGCGCTTGTTTGACCCAGTCAACCATGGATTCTGGCCACGGTCTGCCTTCCTCCTGGGCCTCTCGAACTACTAATGATTGCATTCAGGTCTCTTTTGCTCTCTTTGCTCAACTCTGTCTCTCTCCCATTCCCAATCCAGATGAATTGTTTGTTCTTCATTCACAAATTATTTTGGTCTTGCTCTTTTATGCACTGCAGTCTCAAAAGGAAAATTATGACAATCACCACAATACAGCAGATGGGCGCATCCGAGTGTGGTTTGGAATTAGGCAAATCATGAATGCCACCGATCGCTTGCTTCTCGAGACACGAGACGCTGCAAGAAAACTCAAAACAGGAATACACATGGTAGTTTTCTCTTTGCTTCTCCCTCTCCCTCCCTCCCTATGCATGTATTCATCTAATATTTCTTTTTGCTCAAGCATTCCTTGTCACTGATAAATGAAACGATTTTGGAATTTCATCTTGAATCTCTTCAACTTAAAGCAGAATCAGATCAACTTCTTAAATAATTTGATTTCATAAATTTTTAAGTTTACTGTACCACCTTCCAACTGTTTGAACGTTTCCTAGATTATAGTTTACACGTAACCTGGCTGTTGATATTTGAAATATAATGAGTTGAATTTGCAATTGTCAGCACGTTGCAGAGATACCATACGAGAATCAACTAGTCATGGATGTTCACAAAGTCAATCATGGAACTGTTACATACTTGGAGAAGATAGATTTCCTTCAAAACAATCTGTTAGCTGCTCACTCAGTTTGGGTTGATAATAATGAGGTAAAATTTTGTCACTATAACCTTCATCACACTCTTTCAATAAGAATTAGCCCAGTTATGAAGTTTTTGTTGATATCACATTGATAATAAAAGGCAGGTGTTATGCACACAAACACCCACATCACTTGCTCGCAAGTTTGTTCATACATGACCTCTTTGGATTAGTGGATCTAACTAGGATCTTATGGGAAATGATGCTTTCACCTCTTAAATTTGTCCATTTTTATATGAAAAAATTGTAGATATGATTTATTCAGTAACACAGTTCTTTTTGTTGATAACTACTAATATTATGCTTCCCATTCCCTCCCTCCATTTTTCTGTGGGCGCAATGTCATGACCCAATCTTAGGGCGTGACTGGCGTACAAGCTAGATGAACTCACCTAGCCCGGCAAGCCTAAAGACACGATCTCACTATAATAAATCTCAAACTTAACTAACTTGGCTACCGAAAATCCGGTAGCACCTCCCCTAAAAACTGAACAATCCATAAATCAAATTTAACCTGTTAAATAATGTAATATCATAATCCAATTTCAACAGCCAGTACATTCCAGTATTTTCAGTTATTGACATAATAAGGACCAGTTATACAAAAGAATCATGCTTAGCTCTAGTTCATACACATAATCAAAATACCCAACCTAGGTCCTATAGCTGCAAAATATACTAGAGTCAACAATCAAAAAAAGCCTCAACTGATCATAAAGGCCTACCAAAAAGAATATCCTGGGCCAACAGCAATCTCAGGACCTGCTACTCAGCTATCTGAAAATCTGGAGGAAAATGGAAGGGTGAGTCAAATAGACCCAGTGAGGACTATAAATAAAATGGACAAGAAGGAGAAACCAATCAACGCACGAGCATTTAAAATGAAATGAAGTAACTTGTAAATCATACAATTTCTAAAACTCATGAATAAGAATAATAGTTCACAATTTTCATATTTCCTCTATAATTTTAACAGAAGTACTTTTCGAATTTTCATTTCTAAGTAAAATCTCCAAAATAGTTACTAAATACACTTTCTCACTATTCTTGTCAATTGCTCATTTGTCCAATAAGAATTAACTTCAACATCCAATACTCAATTTCTCATGAGGGTTACATAAGAAGCATGAATTTTATTCGGGGAGTAATCTCAACCCATCAATTATAAGATTTATCATTTCTCAAATATCTCACTAAGAGAATCTATGTGCACATAGGCCGGTATATCTCTTCGCTACGGCAAACGGTAAAGCCACTATATCTCTTCGCTATGGGAGCGGTATTGCCATTATATCTCTTCGCTATAGCAAGCGGTAATGCCATTATATCTCTTCGCTATGGCAAGCGGTAATTCCATCTTAGAACCCATCATGATTTTTCTCAAATAGAGTTTTATTAAATACAATTTATAAATCTAAAATTCAATCATCATATTAATTCAATCTTGCAAGTATCAACATAATAAATTTTTCCAATGCACATTGAAACAATATATATAGCAAAAATTATGGCATTAATAAAATCAACAAAGAGAGCTAGTAATAATCTCAACCAAGTCATCAAGTCATATTTAATAACCATTGCATTTAAGGAAATCATCCAAATCAAGCTAACCAAATAATCCAAGTGGCTTAGAATAAAATTTTTATCAAATACATTAATATAGTTTCTCCCATAAAAATAATTTAAAACAGTGCCACTATGTAAATAGTCACTCACAGTACAACGGAATCAACTGGACCTCTTCCTGACAGCTCTGGAGGGAGTAGCTGGCTCCACGTCAACAGAATCTAGCAAATATAAGCATTTTGAAGGGTTTAAACAATTTATTTCAAAACAATTTATCAATTAGAAAACCCATTGAACAAAACCCTCAATTTGTGGAATCTGGGGTTCCTAAGGAGTAGAGAAAAAAAACAATTCTTGACATTACCCACTACAACCTCTTGATATTAAAGCTTCTAACACACTAGATTTATACTTAAAATACCAAATATATACCTATCCACCATTTTTGAGAACTCACTAATTCTTAAGATATATCCTAGAGTAACAAAAAATATATGAGATTGAGATTGGAGACTTACCTTAAATCTTGAGAGCTAGAGGGTATCAAGTTTTGATGATAGAAATTAGCAACTATGTGATTTATGGTTAAAATGGAGGAAGAAAAATGAAAATGAAGGGAAAGAAGAAGCAGATGGAATAGAGAGGGAGAGGGAGCGTGAGACTGTGTGAGAGATTGAGGGGAAGGGAGGGTTTTTGTGGTTTTAACCACAGCCCTTCTCTTTTTCTTTTTTTTTTTTTTTAAAAAAAGCCTAACAAAATTACTAAAATGTCCCCCATTTAAAAATTTTCTTCCTTCCCCCTCCCTAAAAGAAAAACGCGTCCTGACACGCAACTAAATATAATTTCACGGACAAAAACTTTCAACCTCTAAAATGTGGGACCTACTTTTTCTTTTGGCCATTGCATACCTTTTTTTTCTTTCCCATCATGCTGCATCATGCTGTTGAAGTAAGCTTTAAATGCTAGAATGATAGAGCCCACAGAAAGAAACCAAAGAAATGAAGAATTGTTATATATTATTAACACTTTTGGAAGAGAAGAACAGTATAAGTCTTGCAGAAAATGAGAGAAAAGTCTTGAGCACTATAGCAGCTCAACTCTCCCAAGTGTCTAACCAATGTTCTGCATGACCCCTCACACACCCTCCCTCTAATACATATCATCTCATACCTAACACCCCAATGCCAACTCAGCAGAGTTGGTTACAAATGTGTGCCCTCCACTACTGCCTATTCTCTGTGTCTATTTCCCTGTTTGCCCTTTCTTTCATACAGTCTAATAATATGTAGGTTCCTAAAAATACTCCCCCCTAAACTTCCACCTTGTCCTCAAGGTGGAGCTAACGAACTTCAATCATAGATTCTGCATGTTTGAACAATGCATGTATGGTCTGGGTGTCCATGGCAGCTTTAGGAGCATCCTCCACAAAAAGAAAGGAAAATCCAAGTAGCAAGTGAGATTGATCCATATGCAGCATTGCAAGTTCTCCAAGACCTTGAGAACTAGATGATACTTCTCCAACTCTAACATATGTGGCGAAATGAACAATTAAGGTTTGCAAAGAACTTTGGCATCTAAAAGTGTTTTCAGTGTGGAAAACAAAACCATATTGCTGAAAACAAAGACTTCCTTCGGGATCTCAAGTCTTGAAAAGGTGGAAAGTAAACTTGCAGTGTAGTAATGCCCTCCTGGGTCCCAAGATGCAAGTCCAATCTCCAGCCTATCGTGATTTTCAAATATTTGCAGCACAAAGTACTCTTGCTCACTATGCATAATAGCACGCATTCCTTCAAAACCATTGAAGACAACCATCACCTCAGCTTTGAGACCTTCATTGTTTGCTGTGGTATCACCCATTAAGAAGGCCCTTGAGAGCATCATGGGTATAATTTTAGAGAGATCTTTCAGCCTCTTGAAGCTCTAAGGTTCTCACTGGTTGCCTTAAAACCCCATACAAGCTCCTATAGCGGTCAGATACCCAAGGCTTAGGAACTTCCCTATCAGTCTCAGCATCCAAAATTCCCACAGCTTCAAAGAGGTCAACATTTTGGTTCCACCCTGACAGACTTGCAACCAGTAACAAGCACAAACTTATCCCAAGGACGGGTTCTAACATCTCTATATAATGTTGGTGTTTAGCAGCTATTTGTCCATGTTTCGTTTAAGCACCGAGAACACCAGCCAATTGAAGCAATAGGACACACATTGTAGAGAGTCTATCAGCATTAACAGGCCTTTCAATACATTCAACTCCTTCTATGATTAAGTCAGAATTCGAACCCACCCTACTCAGCATAAATCGTCACGGCTAGACAAACTTTGCATCCATGTTGTGATTTAGAAATTGAATTAGAATTAAGATGAAGCCACGGTAACATCTTTTCAGTCATTCTTTTGATTGTATTCGTGGAGGGGTGAGAAAAAATTGCTCCAAAGATGCTCATAAGAAGATGTTCCCAGATTGAGTAATTAATCCCTGATGTAATGTTATGACATAAAACCAAGTGAGGATGAAACTCACCAGCGGTGCAATCGGGTTTGCGTCCAGCAAGAGAGCGAACCATTGGATTGGGCCACTGTCCTATTGTTAGTCTTGTCCTTTTGTGTCAAAAATTTTGTCCCAAAATTCTGCACACCTTTTGATATTGATTTGGTTGGCTTGGCCCAATTGATTCAGCAATTGACTCAAGTCCCCTTTCTCATTTTTTTTCCTCTATTTGTGCAGCACCAATATTCTGGCCCTCTGTACATTTAGTTCCTTTCTTTCTCCTTCCATGGTGCCAGTCCTTCTGTATTAGGCCCTCAAGTGCTAGTTCTTTCGCCACATTGCCTTCTTCTATAATATTTATTCCTGCCCCAGCGTACTCAAGGATGTGCAGTAAGGATGTTCCCTCAACTGTTCCCCATCCAACTACATCAATCTTGACGTTAATAGAAGATTCCTTGGGGCTGAGTTGGTTCTGCTTCCGCCACCAACAGTGTGTTTCATTAATTCTTGAGGGAGGGACCGTGTTGGGTGATAACCTTGCTTCCATATGTTGGGGTTTTTGGGCCTTTTTTCTAAGTATAGCTACTTGGTCTTGGCCCATTATATTCAACAACTGACCAACTTTAGAATTGGCATTGCTGCCCATTTTTCAGTATCCACTTGTAATTGTGCAGGAGACTTCTCGTGGGCGACCTTCCTTCTTCGCCTTGGTAAATTGGGCCTAGCCCAAACCCAATTCCTGATTTGACCTACCCCCTTCTTCTCCTGATTCATGAAAACAATGACAGTGCCCTCACCTGTCCGTGCGTCTTCTTGGTTCTCCATCAGAGATGATTCACCGGTCGCCATCTACATTGCGGCTGCTGCCACATCCTGCGACGCCGGCATAGTTGTCACCACCTCCCTAATTTCTGCAAGCCCTTCTTCCTCTTCTATTCTAGTGGTCTCGGGGTTTGGTGATTCCGGCGGTGTACGATTCACCAGACGGTGAACAAACCCAACCCCTTTTTGAGCCACTAACCCATACTTCCCTCCTATTTCTCCCAACTTTCCTTTGTGCCCCTAGATTTCACTGAAGCGGGGAAGATCATGTTCGATAGTCATCATCTCTATCGACACCTCTGCCACAGCTGTCGACACTGCAAGCGACTTTGCCACTGTATGCAATTCTCCTCATGGTTTACTGCTAGTATTTTGTCGCCCATCATCGGTGGGTCTGGCTCTAGTGGCTTTGGCGGTGGTTGTCGCCCTCCAACTCGGAGTTCTCCGCTTGTCTTCCTTATTGCATCCTTTCCTTCTGCATGCAATGGGTAGTGCACCACCGCCCTTCCTATTCGATGGTCACCACCAGTAATGGTTCCTAGTCCTCCGTCGTGACGTTGTGGCAGCTTGTGGTCCTAGATGGGTCCAGCGGTCTACTCCCCCAAGAGAAACCTTCCTTGTGTCTTGAAGGTTCATCCCTGTGGCGAGAAGAGAAACTGTGACTCTCCTTTGTTGCCTTTTTGAATCCCTGGTCCCAGCAGTCCTCCACCTCAATCTGACGGCGCTCTCTCCGCTGCGGAGATTGCCCCATGGTTCGAGTATGGTGTTGTCCTGTCAATAGCTGCTTGACCGCAACCGGTTTCCTCTGCAATCTCTCCATCCTAGTCTCTAGTGCAGCCTCAATAGTAGACCCCCACAGCTTCCAATAATATGTAGGTTCCTAACATAGAATTAACTTACTAAGAATAAGCAACCAACCAATTAACCAAAGCTAAGAATAAGCAACCAACCAATTAACCAAAGCTTCACATGTGTGCCTTTATGGGTAAAATTGTAAAGTTTTACCAACATATACCAACTAGACTAAAAAATTGAGTTAGAAAAATGGGGAATGAATATTAAAATGAAAAAGAAAATGCTAGATAATTAGAAAACTTTGCTAAAATTTTGAATTTACAATTGTGTGTTATCATTGTTAACTTTTAGATGAATTATTGGATTATACCATCTTATTTCATCTATCACCATGATTTCTATCAAAGATTTTGTCTATGTATATTTTTTCTAAACATATAGCATTTCTCAGATGAAAAACATCAACACATACCCGAAGTTGAACTGCCCTCTTAGAGGCTATATTTAGAATTCTTTGCTGCAATGGTAATTAATCCTGGGGTTAGTGTGATGATCAGTACGTCGTTGCGCAACATTTTCAGATATCTCTTCTTTCAAGGGCAGGGGTTAAAGTGTCTCACTGTCCTGCTGCTGCAATGCGAATGCTTGGATTTGCACCTGTGAGGGAGATGCTTGATGCTGGCATTTGTGTCTCCTTGGGTACTGACGGGGCCCCATCAAACAACCGCATGAGCATTGGTTCATCTAACTCCAAACTTTTGAATTCTTTCTATGGTTCTTATACTTCCCCAATATTCAAGAATTGTAGATTAGTTGGTTCATGTATGCTAATTTCGTTTTTATGTAAAGTTTTTTGTTTTCAATACATTACTAAATGGACCGTGAAACAATCTATCTGCTCATGGTGGAACAAGTTCATGTCAGAATATCTGACCCTCCTAGGCTCCACACCACAATGGTGGGAGCTTCATACCTGGACGAGTAATGCGCTCTTTAGAGCAGTATACTTGTTTAACAGTACTAGGTGCAGTTTCCTGGATGGACGTTTTCATGGATAAATTATATTTGCAGTTGATGAAATGTACCTCGCTGCTCTTATTAACAAGGGACGGGAAGTTTATGCTAATGGAATGACAGATCCAACAGCAATGCCTGCCGAAATTATTCTTAGGATGGCTACAGTTAATGGTGCTAAGTCGGTCCTATGGGATGATGAAGTAGGTTCTCTTGAGGTTGGGAAAAAGGTTGGTATTGGTTCAGACTATTAATTTGTGTCTCTCTTCTTATTGTAATTACCTTTACGAGATATTTGGGGTTTGGAATTGGAGCTTGAAATTGAAATTGGATGGCCCAATTTCAATTTTTCTATTTAGAGTAACATATAGAATTATAATTATAATTCCACGTGAAATTGGAAAACAACTAAAATAGACTTTTCTTAATGCATAACTTATATTATATGAATTGCCAATTCCAAAATTTACTAAGCAGCTCCCTCCTCCTTAAAGTCTATAATAGTTCTTTCTCTTTCTCCTTCTCCTTTATTTTCTAACAATCATGTTACAATTCTATAATAAACCCACTAAATATAAAATTCTAAGTCAATTCCAATTCCAGCATCCAAATGGTTATGGATATCTTATTACCAATGCAACTTTGATCTAGGATTAAACATGAGAATAGTTCGAAAGCAGTTTTCATTTTCTGTTTATAATGTCTTTTGTTTTCAGAATTTTGTGAAGGAAATAGTAAAAACTAAAAATGAAAACTAAAAATTATATTTTGTAGTTTTTACTATTTTCTTTACACAATCCTTAAAAATAGGAAATATATCAAAAACAGGAAATGATAATCAGAAACTGCTTTCTAAAAGCAAACACACCTTTAATATTTGTTGATACTTGAGGTATTTCATTTTGGAGTAATGATATTTTGACACCTAAAATTGAATGTCACATTGAGCATCGGATGTGATGGATAAGTGAGGAGAGTGGTTGCTACCATCACATCCAATAATGATAGAGTTTTTTGGGTGTTAAAGTAACTCTTTTTTGTTCATTTTGTGTCTAACTGACTCTCTAAATGATAGATAGCATACATACATCTATTTCAACTCCTCGTAGCACAAGCTGACAGTGTCTCTGTGCTTCTCATTTGGTAGGCTGACATTGTTGTTGTCAATCCTTGGTCTTGGCCTATGGTTCCTGTTCATGACTGGTACGGACCCATTACCTCATTGGTACTTCCGTCAAAATATGGAAAAACATAAAGGTTTATGCAAAGCAATTACGCCTTTTTTGTAGTTTTGTGAAGTGCTGTATTTTTTGGCGATCTTGGCTCCCTGCATTCAGCTTTCTTTCCCATCATGTTGTCCCAAATTTCTTTGAACTTATGTTAAATCAATATGCAGGGTTTCCAGCATAGTATATTGCATGCGAACAGAAAATGTGGTTTCTGTCATGTGCAATGGCCTATGGATAATGAAGAACAAGAAGATTATGAATGTGGACGAGGTATGTCATTGAAGCATTTTTATTATGTTGAGAGAGGATTTACGTACTATAATTGAAGGAAAATAATTTTCAACCTGATATTAAGTTCCTATCGGCAAAGCAGCATTTTTTCCCGTTTTGATTATGCCCAGAAGTACTTTAATTTTTTTTTACATGACAGGAAGAAATTATTTTGAAGGCAAAACAGGCTTCTGCTGAACTTCTGAAGAGGGCAGGCATAACATTACCAAATAGAATGAACATCATCTAATTGTTGTTTCATAACTATTGTCTCTTTAGACCCGAAAAAAAAATTGTGTGTAATAAGCATTTGATGCTAATCCGAGTTAATACTGTATACAATAGTGTCATTCGATATCCAATGAGATTGTCTCCTACTGGCGACAGGTATCAGCACTACTAAAATCTCCTCTAATTTGGCTTGGTAGTATAAAACCTCATGCCATAAGGATGGATGGTATAAAGCCTCAAAATTTTTAATACTGTATGGTATTTAGTGTAATATTGAATTAGATATTATATTTTATATTTTATAGTATTATTATTTATTTACAGAATTTTAACTATACATAAATATCAAATAAAATTATTATTGTTAATTATTTAAATATTTTTTTAAAATATATGATATTATTATTTGTTTTCAAAGAACTCTTAACTATAAATATTGAATAAAATAAAATGATATTTTTGTCAGTTATTTAAATATAATTTTTAAAGCGTGTTATTGTTTAAATTTTATAACTATTCCTTATTTAAATAAAATATGAAAATGTACAAATGTTCTCTTTCTTTTATATAATTTCATATTTTTATAGTACTTTTAATGTAATGATTTAAATTTAAATTTAATAATAAATATTAAATTAAAATATTTTATTATTAATCTTTACTTTTATATATCATATATAATTTATTTAAATATTAATTAATTATTAAACTTTTTGTTCTTTTATTTATTTATTTGCAAGTTTTGTTTGCATGTTTGTTTATGTTTCTCAAGTTTGAAAGCAGGGTATTTAGGATGAGTTCAGTAAAACTCTTTTCGACGGGTGCTTTTAGCATGTGAAAAGCCTAAGCACTTTTTTCTTTGTTTGGTAAACAAAAAAAAATTGGGTTACTTTTTAGAGTACCTCATAGAGTACTTTTTAGAATTGGCTTTTATTTTTCAAAATTTAACATGTTAATATAATCTTATTATAAACAATGTCAATAAAGATAAAAATTATACTCATTAATATTTATATCTATTATTGTCATTTTGGATATTTGGAGTATATTTATCAAACATTACTATTTTAGCTTTTGCATATTGAGAGATATTTTTGTATTATTTTACAAAATGGTGTTATTATGACTTTTCGGGAACAAGTTTTTAAGAGCTCAAAAAGCTTAGAATAGTTTGAGAGCTACAATAATATCAAACTAAGCCTTAGTCTTATGAAGTTGGTTTAGTCTTATAATGATCATATCTTTCTAATTGTTTCATTTCTCTTCCCCCCTCCCCCTAATGGCTTAAGGCCTATTTGGCACACTTAGTAGGATAAAAGGCTTTATTACCAAAATCAAACAAAAAAATGTATGTACCGAAATAAATTGAAAAACATTTTATAATGAATTGGGCGAGATTATATGTGCGCAAATACGTTTGGGGTTCATGCATATTCATATGCAAATTAAATATGTGAAGGGGCTTAGCATATTCTATATGATTTTAATACGTTTGGGATCCTTACCTATTCAGTTTGCCTTGCTATTTAACTAGCGGTTCACTCCACTTAACATTCTCAGTGTCATTAGCTTTTTCTTTGTAAGAAAATGGTTGAGAGTTTCATACTTGTTCACTATGATAGAAAATTTGAAGATACAACAAATGAAGGAGTGAGATTCTATAGTCAAAAACCACTTGATGTGATTGTTAGTCCATCTATAAGTTTTTTGGAGTTAAAAGGCAAAATACTGGAGCAGAAAGGTTCTCACAAACAGATTAGCCATATATTTTATAGAGTACCAATTGCGTTTGGAGGTGGTGTGGTCAAGTATAATTGCTTTTCCATTTACAACGACAATGAAATGACGAGCCTCGCTTTTAAATTCCATGCTTGCTTTTCGGATGTTCGAGTAATGAAAATATTCATCCTTCTAAAATATTGTGATTTTAGCTCTGGTGGTTCTGTTTCTCATACATTAGTTAATAAAACTCCAGAGCAACATGGTTCTACAAATTTTGAAGAGGCCCATGATCCTGCAGTTTGCAGTCCTAGCTTGGCAAATCTAGTGATGCAAGTTGTAAGGCTATCGAGTGGACATGTCCTTGTTGTGAATTTCAACTTTCATTTAGATCATAAGGAAGAAGAAGAAGAGGAAAAAGAAGAAGAGCTACAACTCTATTGGAAAAAAGGTAATGATTACAGCGATCAGGAAACGCATGATACCCAATCTCAACTCATGAGGTCAGAGACCCAGTCTCAATCAATACGACAAGAACATCATGGTCACTATTCCTCAATAAACTTGGATGTAATGCCTGAAAATACTTTTGCAGGGCCTACTACGAGAGTGGTTGGAGGTGAAAGTGAGTTTGAGGTTAGGCAACAATTTCAGGACAAAGATATTTGCAATCAAGAATTATAGCATCAAAAGAAAGGTCCAATTCAAGGTTTATGAGTCTGGTTAAACAAAATACCAATGCAAGTGTGTGAAGTTTGACAATGGGTGTAATTGGAGTATACGTGCTACATTTTGGCAAAAAAGGCAAGTATGGAAAGTTCGAAAGTATAATGGAAGATACACATGTGAGTATGATTCTATTCTTCAACAACACTAGCGGTTGGATAATAATTTGTGCTAGTATTTTTCCCATGGTTGAGGTGAATCTAACAGTGTCCATCAAAAAGTTATACGGACATGTGGAGTCAGTTTCAAGTTCAATATTTTGTACAAGAAGGTATGGATTGTAAAATAGAAAGCAATTGCTAATATTTATGGGAATTGGGAAGAATAATACAAATGATCTGCTGAGGTGGTTGCAAAGAACGCAACATTATATGCCAGGCAATAACTAATTAGTTTATTTTGTAATTAGTTTAGTTCATTAATTAGTGTAATTACTAATCAGTTTATTTTTTAATTAGTTCAGTTTAACATTACTTAGTATAAAATTAATTACTATTGTTGTTAATTAGTTTATTTGTTAGTTTATTTTATTTTCAATATTAATTATTAAATTAGTTTAGATTACACTGGATTAATTATCAATTACTTAGGTTTTTATTTATTATTGTATTTGTTGGAAATGCTAGATACATCAATCCATTTAATGATAAAGCCATATTATGTGGGTAATATTGTTAATCATAGATGTTCAATGTTCCACCCTGTATTCTGGTCATTTTCACTGTGCATTGAGGTGTTCAAATATTGTAAACCATTTATTTCAATTGACCGCACTCATCTATATGGCATATATGGAGGCAAATTGTTGATGGCTATTGTACATTATGGTAACTTAAATATTTTGTCTGTTACATTTGCTGTGGTTAAGGGATAGACAAAAGAAGCATGGTCCTTTTTCTTGACTAACCTTTGACAGCATGTAATGCCTCAAGAAGGTATTCTTATAGTTTCTAACAAGCATGGGTCTATCATATCATCCATAGAGGCGAAGGGTAGTAGGTGGTACCCTCCAATGGCCTATCACGTATATTGCATTTGTCACATTGACTTTAACTTTGCGTCCTGATTTAAGAACAAGGATGCCAGAAGAATTATTATAAACACGGCATATTCAAAGACCTATGTAGACTTTGTGTATTATTATGGGTTGCTAAGGGATAAGGATCCTATAATGTGTCGGTGGGCTGATCAAATTTCATGTGAAAAATGGGCCTAGTATGCTAATGAGTATCGTCAATTTGGCCATATGACAACTAACTTGTCAGAGTGTATTAATGATGTGATGAAGAACACCTACAATCTTTTAATTACTACCATAGTGAAGTCCACTTACTTCCATCTTGCTAAGTTGTTTGTTGAAAAGGGAAGTTAGGCGTAGGCCCAAATTGCAACAGGATAAAAATGATCCCAAATTTTGTTACAAGCAATTGATGAGAATAAACAGTACTTGGAAAAAATGTCTGTTTACCCATTCATACAAGATATGATTTCATGTTCGATTTCAAAAAGAGAAGAACATATTACACGAGATTATAGGGTGCATTTGGGAGGGCTACAATGTGACTGTGGGTCCTTCCAAGCATTGCATTACCCATGGCACCATGCAATTGTTGTACATCATGCCACACAAGTTGAGTAGGGATCTTTCACTTATCCTGTTTATAGTATGGATTAGGTAGACAAAAGTCTATAGGTTAGAATTCATACTCATTGCAAACGAGCATCTGTGGCCTACATACAATGGGCTCCTAATACACCCAGATCTAGCCCTTAAAAGAGCTAATGAAGGTCGTCCAGTCTCCACAAGAATTCACAATGAGATGAACAAAGTCGAGACGTGCCAACCAAAATGTTGTGGGCTGTGTAGAAATGAGGGTCACACCAGAAGAATATGCCCAACCTTACTAGCTTCATCCTCATCCGGACGTGATTGAATCTACTACGATTATGAATGTTCATGTGTTTGAGTGTGTTTTGTGACTATGCTTCTATTCCTTTACTAATGTGAATTTTATGTTTCTTTACAATTATATTTATGTTGAACGTCAAATGTGTTTGAAATAGTAGATCGTTTAATACATAATATATTAATAAATACACATGCTTTAAATGTAAATATTTACGCAGGCTTTAAAGTAAATAAATAAACATACTATAACAGGTTCGTACATGAGTCCAAACAACATAGCTAATACAACATACATAAGTAATAACTAATCATCCCCTTCATCCATATCACTCCTAGGCACTGGAGGTTCACAACCTGTATAGCAATGTTGTGGTTAAACCCGACATGCAGGTCTTTGTCACCTAAGAAAAATTTGTCGTTGATTTTCCTCTTGGTCATCATCTGAAACCTCCTATTGCTGGATGGGGACATTAGGTGTGAATAATGATGATGTAATTCCTTGTTGATGTTGTTGATGGACGGGGTTAGTAAGTGTGAATGCAGACAATGGGGTATCTCTGAACAGGTCATAGCTGGGCATGTTCAGATCCATTGTTGGTCGATGGCTAGAAGATGCTCTAGTTGCAAGCACTTAGGTGAAGAGGCATGGGAGCATCGAGAAAGTCCTGCATAACATCAATGTCCTGCTGGTTGATACCACCTCCGAACAAGTCATCCATATTCGGGGTGTAACAGTAAGCAGGGGTGTATTCATCTCCACTACCCCCAACATCACCTTCTCCAAGCATAGCATCACCTCCTCCATCCCCACCACCCTGTCATTTCCATGATCACCTTTACTATAATGCCCTAATTTTCCCTTCTATGCAAAATAACCAAAATGTCCCTGAGGTCATTATTGTATGAGAATCGATGACGGCCGGTCTCGGCCATTCTCAAAGGGTTTATTTAATATTTGACGAGGACTACATGTGTTTTAGATAGTAATTGGTGCGAAAATCACTATTCCTGATTTTTCGTATGCACAAAATTACCACCATATTGTTGAGGTAATTTAATGTGGAATTAAGTGATGATCGGACTCAGTCATCACCCAAGAGTTGGATATATTGATTTGAGGGGATATTTGATGTTTGATTGTGTAATACGCTAGGCTAAACAAAAAAAATTGGGGGACCGCCCAGGCGGTCATCAGGAAGTAAGTCGGTGCGGAAACTTCACTGGAAATTTCCCAGGCAGTCATCAGAGTGATAAAAACCCCTATTTCGGCTTCCAAACCATTCCATACATATCTCCACCCTTTCCCTCTGCAGAGAAACGTAAATTTCACCCCCAAACTGGGTTCTCCCACCATTTTACACCTTCCAAAATCCATTTTTCTCAATTCTAGCTTCAATTTTTCGTTCCTAAGACTTTAAGGTACGTTATTCTCTTAGTATTGCTCTCCTTTCTCCCTTTTCTCTGGGTTTTTAGGGTGATCTTCTAAGCTCCTTAAGGGGGAGAGGTTTTGTACCTTATTAGAGATAAATTCTTGAATATTCAGAGGTTTTAGACGGTGTTTAGCATTCTATGGTTTCTATATCAGATTTTGCTATCAGTTTTGCTTCCTAGTGGGTTGTTGTTGTTAGTTCTTCACTATTCACCCCTCCAGGTGAGTGGGTTCATACTTGTAATCTCTATATTCTACATTAGAGTTATTTTTATGAAAAGTAGGATTACTGCTTGATTTCGAGAGATATTATATGAAGATTTCAAGTTTACTGTTGAATATAAGTTTTGGAACTGTTGATTTGAAAACATGAAACTTGTTGTTGAGAAAACTCATGGGACCATTATTGTTGAACTGGTTTTAGATAGAAGTGATGATATATATGTATTGTTAAAAACTTTTATAACTGTTTGAATGGATTCTGGAATTAGTTTATGTATATGATGTAGTTATAAACTTAGAAGGGATATTTAGAGAAGAAGATGGAATTGTGATTGTAAACTTGGTTGTTTTGAAATATGATATTGAGATGTCTAGACTACAAAAAGTGTGATGATTTGAGATATCTTTAGAGAATTAAACAAAAACAATTTTAGAGCTTGAATCTTTATGAGATTCAGAACAATTGACGGATACATATTCTGAGGATATATGAGATCATGAATGTCTGGCATGATTTCATAGTTATGGTTATGCTAAAGTCAGATTGTTAGAGTTGTATGCTCATAACAACTGTCAGCTATATATTCTATGGCTTGAAATCATAGTGCTTTTAAGTTGGTGATCCCTTAGACATGATGTCATAGCCGCATTTATGCTAAAGTCAGACTGTTAGAATCAGATAGATTCACAGAGAAAATGACCCACGAGGGGCAAATTTACGTAGAGAAACCATCAAACAACGAGAAACCATGAAACCTAGCCCACGAGGGCAATTATGAAACTTAGTCCACGAGGGACAATTTATTCAGAGAAACCGATAGACTATGAGAAACCACTAAACATTAGTCCACGAGGGACTAGATTCACGAGAAACTGAGCACTCACGAAACAGAGCAGAATTAGAGATTATTGTTGCTTTAGTAGTTACTACATGAAAGCTAATATGGTTTCATATGTGAAAAGTGATTTGAGGAAACTGTTTTGACTTTGGAAGATGACGACTAGTATTTATTTATGTATATGTGTATTAGAGTACTATTAATGTTATTATGATTTCATGCATTATTTCCTTGATGTCCCATGATTGGGGGTTTCAAGTGAGAGCTCACTCACTGAGTTTTAGATTACAAAACTCACCCGTATATTCTTCTCCTATTTTTACAGATACTGTAGTTGCTGAGGATATCTTCCAGCAGTATTAGATTCTAGAGGTGAGCATGATGTACATGGGTTAGTGTGCTCTAATGTAGATGTAGGCATGATCCTGGACCATAGTGCATAAATTCTAATATGCATATATGATGTTATGCTGGATTGTGTTGTAAGACTTTACCATAAAGATTTTGTATATAATAGACTTTTACATTTATTAATATTATGAAAATAGACTTCAGAGCAGAAAATATGAAACCATAGTTTGGAAAATTTTAATTATAAATTTGACGACAGGTGACTTGTATGAAAGAAAAGAGATTTTTGACTTGAATTATTTGATGATGTACTGTACATATATAGGAACCCAAGTCACGAGGCTTACGTGGGATGAGAATTTCCCACGTGCCAGTCACGTGCCCAGGTCAGGTCGTGACAGATTAAGTCCTGGAGAGTTTTTGTATAAAATTACCATTTTGCCCACAGACAGTGATAATTAAGCTTAATTAAAGCAATTAAGGGAATATAGACAATATTGAGCTCTAATTAAAGATAAATTATTTTATTTAATTAATCTTGAGTTAAAATAATTATTTTGAGCTAATTGATATCCAAGAATGATAAGAGAAACTTAATTTTACTCTTAAAAACAAAGAGGAGACATGGTGATGTCACCACTCACTACACTTGTCTTGTAATGGCCGCACTTTATGACACAATTAAGGAGAAAAGCTACTTTATTATGACTAGATGTACCTTTAATAATGATTAATTCAAATTAATCTTGGTTAGACCAAATTAATTCTATTTTGACCATTGCTTTTCCTAAACTACCCCTAATTAGTATATTTTCTATCTAAATTACCCCTACCTTTTTAACCTAAACCCTAAACAACCCCTAAAACTAATCCAAACACTCCACTTTTCCTTCTTACCCCTCTTGGACCCCACCCTCTTTGCCCATTATAACAAGGTTTCATTTTTTTCCCCTTACAAAGAGCACTCCATTTTCATCTCCACCATTACCTCTATCACCTTCGACCTTATAGCTTCTTCATTTCTCCACCAAACCCAACAAATAAATATACTTTTCCATAGCTCTTCCACCCAAAAAGCCCAAATCCACCATTATTTTTTCAAGAAAAAGCCTCTTCCCACCTGGTCTTGAGACCGAATTGTGGTTGTAAGAAAGGAAGAGATTTTTGCTTCCTTTCTTTGGAACTTGAGCTTCAAGGAACTTGTGGCTACCTTGATCTCCAATAAAGACCCTCTTTTGGTAGGAGTTTGTATTCAAACTTGTTTTCTTACTTTGTTTTCTAATTTTTGTTAAAAATGCTTGAGTTTTTATTAATGTTTGTACTTGAAAGTTAATTATTTTACTCAAAACTCTTCCTTTCTTTTAAAAATATTTCAAGAGCTCAGCATTTCCTCTCCATGAAGTTTTGGCCTCCTTCATTTGGTATGGGTGGAGATTTTTGTTTTAAAACCCAACACCATATCTTTATTATACAATTTAAAAAAGTCACTTTTATGTATTTTATAAATTTTTTTAGTAAGCTTTAGTATTTTTGAGTTGGGACACTGTTTTAGAGGACTTATTATGTTGGGAATGTTTGCTTAAAAAATCATGTTGATATTTGGAATCTACACATAAAAATGAGCACATTGATCCATGTTTCAAAGCTTTGCAAAAGCTTGGATTTTGGGACTTAAGGTCTCGGCCTAGGCATGTTCACATAGAAGAAAAATTTTGTTTTTAAAACTAATTACATATTTCAAATCTACATGAAAAATGGAGATAGTACATGTGATTTGAGTATTTTTGTGATTATATGAAAGTTTAATGTAATTTTACAAAGTTTAGGGATTTTTACGGAAAATCTAAAGTTTTGGGATATACAACTATAGACATTGGTTCTAGAACTTGTAATATGAAGTAAGGTGGGCCATGATAATGATATACTTTGGAAAGAGGAAAGATGTGTTTTTGAAAATACTCTTATCATCAAACTCAAACCGATTTTGTAAATGAAATTTATAATTGCAATTACTAATGCATTGATAATTCTTGAATATCTATTTGGTGAAATATGGTTGTTTATTGTAGTTAATTGTTACACTTGATTGGATTATGAATAAATGTTGTGACATTGCTTGACTGAGATGCATTGTTAATATATGTCATATTAATTGTCTTACTAGTTATTATTATCTAGACTGGTTACATATGTATTTATTCTAAGCATTATTCATAATTATTCTCGAATGAATCTTATTAATGGAATGTGTTGAGTCAAGTATGCATTAAGACATAGATAAAGAAAATCATGAGCTTGGGACGCTGTTGAGGTGTACCATATAGTGCATTTGTGGGCCCACTTGTGAAGTAAGGAAAGCATAGCAAGTAAAGGCTATTGGATATACTAAGTGTTACACCATGGCATGATCCATGGAAAACATAAATCATGAGTTTCTATGTACCTGAAAAGATAACTCACATTGGTTACACTATGTTCAGTACCAATCGAGGTTTAGTGATGATTGATTTCATTTATGCATCATAATGATGAATATTATCTATGACTAGTAAAGGTTCGGTACTGATCGGGGTTCAGTAACGGCTAATCGCATTATATATGTTAGGTATCAGCTCATAATCTAGGGATCCCTAAGAGGTTAACAAATAAGTGGAAAGGAACTATGTTTCAAGAAAGTTGATGCTCTTGTGTCTGCTCAGTGCTTATGTTCACTTCTTTCATGCATGCATGTGTGTGTATAGGATTATGTCATCTCTTTTCATGCATGCATGTACTTATGAGATTATGTTTCATTTTTTCATGCATGAATATGGCCTAAGTGTTATGTTTACTCTTTCCATGCATGCATGCCCTCATGAAAAGTATATTTTAACGTGACACCATTATCATATATATACATATCTGACTTGATGCATTCATGATCAAGACCATATTAAAATGAAATGTCCACTTGATAATAACGCTTGCGAAAACTCTAAATTAAGACTGTATTGTGGCATGTACACTCTTTATATAATAAACCAAGTGGGTTGGAGACATACAATGATGACACCATGTATATTTTACTATTATTGAGAATCGTTAGGTTTCTCACCTTAAATTTCCATGTACGTCTTTAGACGAGTACAGCTGATGTTTGAGTTCACGAATGAATAGAAAAAGTTATATTGGAGACATTGCTAGCATTAATAGATAATTACTTTGCTTATATCACTTTAGTTTGGATTACTATATGCCAGACTCATTTGGTCGTTTGACATTTTTATCTATTACCCTTTTTACTACTATGTATCTCTTCTTTAGTAGATAGGTAGGTGGTTGTGCATTGTGGCACAATATTATAAATATTCGGATATTGTGAGTTGTTGAGGCTCTTATGCTAGATTATATATATATATATATATATATATATATATATATATATATATATATATATATATATATCGAGGTATTTCACCTGATGGGCTTAAGATCGCCTTGGTGCTTAGATGGTAATTTTATGCTCTATGTTCGCTTATATCTATTTGGTTTAGTGGCGGATAGTATTTGTGCATGAAGGCTTCTATTTTTTAAAATAATGTCTTTTTAAAAGAACAAAAAAAAGATGGCCAATATTTTTCGCTAAATATTTCTAAAAAGTCAAGATTAAGCCAAGGTCTCAAGGAGTGATCCTTTAATGCTAAAACCAAATATGACTCGAGCGTACTTCGTTATATGTTAGAGGGTTACATCCACCCCCAGCATCATATCCACCATTTTCACCACCCCTATCATCACCATCGTCAGCAAACCAACACTGTGAAGCATGAGTACCAGCTCAGGCATGACACCATGAGCATCGTCGATCTAGAGCACCCATGGGCTAGGCCATAAAAGGTGTTGGCCTTGAATCGGGTGGTAGCACCTGTGGCACCTGAGACAGATGAGGGTCATGTAATTGACTGTCAGGAGATAAAAACCTCTATGCAATGCTTGAGTACCGCCTGAGATACTCTACCGATGGATGAATATCCTTAATTTGAGCCCTTGTCACACAATGCTGATGAGGTGCATCCCAAAATCCATGGTACATGCCATGGTACTCAGGCCACCACACTTTATCCTTAACTTGACCATCCTTTGCGTACAGTCTATCAATGTTTAAGGGGGTGTGTGGAATATACTCCTGGTACTAAAACTGGTGCATAACACGATTAGGATGGTGCCACTCTGTCACGACCCTCCCTGGGCACGTGACCGACACGTAAGAAATCTCATTCCCACGTAAGCCTGGTGGCCTGTATCGTCTCTACGTATGCATTTTAATTAAGAAAATCCATAAAATAAATCCTTAATTTCACGTGAAATCACCTGTTGTTGAAAACCAAGTTTAGAAAAAACAAAACATATTTCCATTCCTTTCAAAAAGCAAATATGCAATGTTGCTAAATATGCATACAGTCCTTTACATACAAGGTGTTTATAAAAGTCATAGTTATTCAATCCCAAAAAGTATATAAAAAAAAATAAAATTATGCACAATGTGATCATGCTCTACGGTCCGGGGTCCTGCCTGCATCACACTAGAGCACGTCTAGAGCAAAATATCAGACACCTCACCTAATGAGCTCAGCAACTGAATCTAATGCTGTTGGGAAGAGGATGGTGTAGAAGTACCGTCAGCAGCTACGGTATCTGTAAAATATGAAGGAAACAGAGGGGTGAGTTTTGAATCCAAAACTCAGTGAGTGAGCCCTCATTTGGAACCCTTTTTCATGGGACACCAAAGAAGGTACACAACACCAAAAATAGTAATAATAGTAACAGTACTAACATAAAAGTAGTTCATAGTTATAATCAAGGTCTCAAATCTTGGTTCTTTACAATCTGACCTAACAGTAGTCTAATAGAGAAACAGTAATCTCTGAATACAAATGTCTAGTCATATCTGGGCGTTACGTATCGCCGTCTCCAGTGTGACATTGAGTCTCTGAGTATCTTTGGTCAAATATGGGCGTTACGTATCGCCGTCCCCAGTGTGTCAATAAGTCTCTGAATATCTACAGTCACATCTGGGAGTTACGTATCACCGACCCTAGTGTGACAATAAGGCTCTGAAATCTCTGGCCCGAGCTACTTGGTACCAAGGTTAACGGATTAACTGCTATTAACATACAGCCCGTTTCTCTATAGTTACTGCCAACTCAGCGAAAACCTTATTTTGTTCTCTATCAATTTCAAGTCTTCTGTCCTAGGGTTCAAAATCTCTTTTATAACACAGCATGCAGTATCAAAATCATGTAATCATAAAACCAGCTCTAATTAATCAAATTTGCAATACCAGTATTCAAAATCTCATTCTAAAAGATAGATGTCCCATGGTTTTCAAGAAAGCATATTCTCTTATTCAACAAACAGTTCAAAACACAATAATTCCCAGAAATCTCAACAGATCACAAAATAGACTCTAAAATCATATATATATATATATTTACATTTTAGATAAAAATAAATGTAAGGATTAAAATAGGAGCTACAGATATGAACCTACTCACCTGGAGTGACAGCAGACACAGGAATAGCACCAACAGAATTGTGGGAGGTGAGAACAACACCAGTATCTATCAATAAAGCAACAGAACTCTAGATTAACGGCTAAAATCTCCATATCACTCAAATATATCCTTATCACATTGAAAGAATTCTACCTCCTTGAGAAGTAGAAAATTCTCATGCTAACCCCCCAAAAACTAAGAGAAATGGAGAGAATAGAGGAGAAATCACTAGAATAACTTACCTTAAAGCCTTAGAAATGAAATATTGAAGTTGATTTTAAGAAAAGGTGGAAGAAATGGAGTTGAGAGTGAATTTTGGGGGAGAGAACGAGCTCCTTCGAGTTTGGGGGGTGTGTTTTATGTAAAAGTGAAGTTTCTGGACCTGAGTGGGGGTATTTATCACTCTGATGACCGCCTGGGCGGTCACAACAACTACCTGGGTAATTTCCAGAGAGTTCCCACTGACTTATTATTTCTGATGACCACTTGGGCAGTCTCAATGACCACCTGGGCGGTCTCTAGAGAAATTTATTTTTTTAGGGTATTGCACACTCAACAATCTCAAACAAATCAAGGCAATAGCAGAAGCCCAAACACCAATATCGCCATCCACATGTGTTGGTCTAACAGCGATGACGCTCACATCCTTGTACAGTGTCTAATGAAACTGCAATGATTGACAACTTAAGTTAAATTATCTACATAACCATAGAATATGGAACTTAAATAATTAAATATAAATGACACTTACCCCATTAATAGGTATGGAATCCAACGTGCCCTAAAGTTGACCATTTGACGAACATCCCCATTAGATGAAATCATCAATCCCGCCCACCTGAAATTAATAAATCTAAATTACTAATTAATGATATCAAAAGGAATAAATAGATAACTCATAATCATCATTAAATGTATACCTTATGGCCAGTGAAAAGGTGATCCCCTGATCATGTCTAGGGTATAATGAGGGGATCCGATAATATGCCCAAGACAACAACAAGGCTGTACATCCTTCAAAGTCAACAACAAGGTGTTTCACACCCCCGACAAAGACTGCAATATAAACATGCAAGCATCGTAGATCCCCAACTATAACTCCCTATGTCGCCAAAATCCTATAGTAGAGGTAGCCATGATGACTTGTCTAGACATAGGAAACCTCCAATCAAAACCAACAGGTATGCCCTTGTGCTCTGCTGGACTACCATCTCAGATATATCGCTGGGAAATTCATTATTCTTGAATATGTTATTAATCCACGATAACTTCACATATGACTCGTGTCCATGTTGAGGCTTTGGCACTGCCCTAATAGATTCCAACAAATATCCCATATACCTTGTTGCTACCACTTTTCCTATGCACCCATATTGCCATTAATTGCAGCACCATCGATCGTCAATTCGAGCTGCATCGCCACATCTTGGAGAGTGATAGTACACTCTTTTATATGGCAGATGAAAGGTGTGTGTCTCTGGGTGCCATTGCTCTACTGGGGTGCTGATGAGCACCGAGTCATGATGAAAGTTGCCAAAGTTGGCAACTTACCAAAATCCCACTTGCCACAGATAGTACTCCATGCGAGCATGCGGTGTTAGTATGCCATAGCACCTCAGGTATAACACTCGATCGGGTTGTATAAATTTAATTAATATAATAATAAACATCAATCTAGACTAAATAAACTACAAAATCTTAAAAAAATAAACATTATGAATGTCAAACATACACTATTTTTAAACTAAATAACTACATATTGTATGCTTTGAAGTTCTATATTTTATCACCATAATCATAAACTAATTAATTTTGAATTAGACATAAAATGAATTAAATACAAATAAAAACAAATTGATACAACTAAAAGCAAATCATATACATAAAACTAATTAACTCTTTAAATTTAAACTAAACTACTTAATCTTAGACTACTTGATATACAATTAAACTAATTACTAGATAAACTAAGTAAATAATATTTTTAATTATAAATTAAAACTAATTATATTATATGGATTTCAATTTTCTAAAGTAAACGTTGTAATGAAAAGGGTCTCATTTCTAACTTTATTGAATCAAAGATAATATTCCAAGTAAACAATAAAACTAAAACTAATTATAATTAGATAACAAAAACTAACTAATTAAAATTTGAATAAAAGTAATTGTAAAAGTAAACTAATGAAGAGATAAAATACCTGGCGATCAAGTCTGGCAGCAATATGAACATAATCCAAGTGGTAAAGGAAGTTTGTCATCATCAGACAGGCCGAGATCCTCTCTAACAGTAAAATTGAGAAACTAAAATGGTATGGAAAGCGATGCTCAAATGATGGAGAACGTTCAAGCATATTCATATTTATAGGAGATTTTGCAGAATACATTAGGGGTCTTTGCGTATCCCAAAAAGACATGAATATGCTAGGTTCTCATACATATTCAAGTTGATTTTGAATACGCATGGGTCATAGCATATTCACATGCATAAAAAACGGTTCAATTCAGTACCAAATCTTTTTTTTAAGTTTATTCATGCACATAATTTTTTTTGCAGTTTATATGGGTAAAAAATCTTAGGATAAAGGCTAATAGTATAAAGTGTGAAAAACTTTTAATATTATATCGCCCTTGGTGTAATATTGTCTAAGATATTATATTTATATTATTAATATTATCATTTATTTGCAGATAATTCTAATAATATGAGTAAATATTAAATAAAATAAACTAGGGATTTTTATTAATTATTTAAGTATAATATTGAAATCTTATATTTATGTAAATATTTATTAAATAAAATTTAATTTATATTAAATGTTATTATTTATTTCATGATTTTATAACTATTTATCATTTCAATAAATTATATAAATAAAAAATATGATTTTATATATTTAAATATTTTATATTTGTAATCATATTTATTTAAACTTAAATTATCAATCCTTACTATAATATATTACATATTATTTTTTTATTTTTTTTTATATATTTTATTGGTTAATGATTTATAATTTTATAGTATATATTATTTCCTATTTATTTATAATATTTTTTCTTATTAAATATTTATTATTTTATTTTTTATTATTTATCAATTATATTTATATTTTTTTATATATAAATAAATTGATATCATACATTATTTGTATTTATTTATCATAAAGTTTTTTATTTTTATATAAATAAATTTTCTATATTTTATTTAATTAAGAATTATTTTATTCTAATAAAATATTAAAAAAATTATCTTATACATTAAAAGTTAATTAAGCCTAATTCGATCTATCCATGTTGTATTAAGTTGTATAATATTTTTATGTATAATGGGTTTATGATGTATGAGTTTATACAATATATTATCTGCACTAAATAACTAATAATGACATAATATATAGTATTAGCTTATTATACATGTCTAATAGATTATATCAAACACACTCTTATAACAACTCATGATCGTTTAAAAGAATATTCTTTTTCCAACAAATGTTAATAAGGCTTTACGGAGTGTTAAATTTTTTTGCAACAAATATTTTTCTAATTAAAAAAATTATAGAAGCTACTCACCTCAATTCCTGGTTAAAAATTAAAAATTTAACTTTTGAATACAAATTGTTATGAGTAATTTATGTTAAAAATGATTTTTTGATAACACGTGAGGAATGCATATTTTATTATTTTCTTAAACTAACGAGCCACCTCAATGAGTTAAGAGCACATTTGGGGTAATTTTTTTTTTGTTGGATTTTAAATGGCATATATGAATTTTTTTTGTTTGGATACTAACAAGAAAAAAGTTTCAAAATTTGAAGTAATTTCATTATATATTTTCAAATCTTGAAAATAGTGGATTTCAAATTCTCTCATCATTATTTTTCTCTCATAACTCTCATTCTCCCCAAGTATATCAATATTCATCAATCGATACTTGCTCATTGTTGACTATCCTCGCTAGTCGCCAATGCCTGCCTTTGGCCATCAACCGATCATCGCTACCCACCAGTTAGTTGCCAACCTGCCACCTATCGCCGCTAATCACCAATGCCAACCTCTGGCTATTAGTCGGTCACCGCCACTCACTAGTTGGTTGCCGCCTGCCTGCCACTAGCCCTAGTGTCCTATCAACCTCATTTGGTCACCGATCACTGGCATCTTACTTCCCATTGCGAGTGCACTTCTCGTCCATCACATGCCATTGTTGTCGGTTGCTGTCCCTTGCCAACGTCTTGTTGGTTGTCAATTATAGGCGTCTTGCTACCCATTGCCAATCTGCATGTTGTCCACCACTGTCCACTTGTCATTGCTTATAGTCTAATGCCCACCATCTACTCTTACCTATAGATAAGGTAATATAATTCTATCAAACAAATAAAGTATTTTATAAATGAAACAATGTAATTTCCTTATCCAGATAAAAACATTTAAAAATAAAGGGAATTCAATTGAAGTAATTGAATTTCTTTTGCAATTTTAAATTCTCATAAATTTAAAAAGGTACACGGCTCAAATTGAAATTTCTCATTTAGCTGGAAGATCACTTGCCATTTGCCTGCCTATCTATGCACCTATCTAATCTAGAGTTGTGTTACTTATCCATCATTGGATAGAATATGGATTTTATTCAAATAGGGTCGCTGATCCAATAGTAGATAAAATATGAGTCGACACGATATCCCATACGCAATGAGTATAAATAATATTTTTCTCTTACCTATGTGCGTGACATTACAAATATTGTTTTTAAATTTTTTTAAACTTGCATTGATTATTTTAAAAATTGATTAAATACCCAAATAGGTCCATCATGTTTGCATTAGTCCTTTAGGTTTTGAAAATCTCAAATTGGTCTCTTATATTTAAAAAAAGGGGACAAATTGGTCCTTCATACAATTCCGTATAGTGTATGGAGGGACAAATTTGTCCGTTTTTAACTGTACGACGAGACCAATTTGTCCCCCCTTTTTGAAATGTGAGGGACCAATCTGAAATTTTTAAAATTTGAGGGACTAACTTGTGTCCTAATGCTGAGGAACCAATTTGAGGTTTTAGTTTTAGTTTTAGTTTTTAAAATTTATGCTAAAAATTCGGGGATAGTATGGTAATTTCATGGAGGATATATTGGCACGGGCATCTCCTCAATCGTAATAGGGCTACGATAACAAATCCAAGCGTGGATATTGGTGCGCAGTGCCTGTGTGGTGAGACTGACGAGAGTGGAATCAATGGCTGCTGTCTTTACAATTACAACAACAGCGACAACAACGACGTCGGTAAATGATGAATATTGATTAGTTTTCCCATTCCCTTGCCCTTTAACAATTATCATTTTGGTTTTTGGTCTTTCCCTTAAAATCATTTTGTTTTGCGTGCTCAGTCAATTGTTCCAGGAAACAGAAACAGAAGCAGAGCTTTGAACCCTAACCCTACCAGTTCCAGTGTTGGAGCAAGAGCAAATGCTACCTCATGGAAGCTCAAGCACACATGGAATCTGGATGTGACGGTGAATGGTGATTGGGCGCGTGGACCACCACTTGCAGCGATAAGAAAGAGAAAGGGTTTGGTCCGGGCGAGTTCGGAGGATGCAGTGACAGTCCCTCTACAGTCGAAAGTGACTCACAAAGTATACTTTGACATCAGCATCGGAAATCCAGTTGGGAAGCTCGCCGGGAGGATTGTGATTGGACTGTACGGTGACGATGTGCCCCAAACTGCAGAGAACTTCCGTGCCCTCTGCACTGGAGAGAAGGGCTTTGGCTACAAGGGATCCAGCTTCCATCGTGTAATCAAGGATTTCATGATTCAAGGAGGAGACTTTGACAAAGGAAATGTATGCCCTTTTATTTCTTTCTTTTCATTGCAATTTGCAATGCAACCGCATCTACTTTTCCTTCTTCTTCCCTCTCCCTTCTCATTCATCTCTTCTACTATCTTCTCTTCTTGCAGGGGACTGGAGGCAAAAGTATTTACGGTCGTACTTTCAAAGATGAGAATTTTAAACGTGAGTTTACCCACTCTTCCTCACTTGCCACACGGTGGGTGGCTCCGTTGTTTCATAAACTCTAAACTTCCTACTCACTCACTCTGCACACACTTTACTTCCGTTACCCAAATATCAAACTTATTTTACCAGTAATTTACCTATCACTAACCACCTAACTGCTTATACTTGCTCACTATTCCTGCTACAAACCCCTTGGTTAATTATTGGTAGATTGTTGGTTAAATAAGTTTGAGACTAGTCAAACGGCAGGTGATGTGAAGCTACTGTGTGTATGTGAAAGAATGTGTGTGTCTAATTAATATTGCTCGAATTTAGCAGTGTATCCCAAGAGATTTTTTCTTCAAGTCCTGATTATGCACTAAACATAACTGTTGGCATTCACAAATACTGCTGCTCGAAGCATTTTTGATAAGTATGATTTAAAAATAAATGGTGGAACTTTTTCTGTGCTGCATCTTCTTCTATTCTCATATTCCGTACTAAATATTCAGTTGAAGTATTATTGCAAGTATAATGCTGACATTTGGAATATCTGTAGTGTCTCATGCTGGACCTGGAGTTGTTAGCATGGCAAATGCAGGCCCCAACACGAATGGGAGTCAGTTCTTCATATGCACTGTGAAGGTATCTTTATGTGCTTCAATGCTCTTCATTGTCCACCCTTGTTCTAGACAAAATCCACTAATCTATGAGTTAGATCCATGCATTCCCTTTTGGATTTCTTGAGTTACTGATACGCAAGAGCCAGAATGCTGTGATTGAATACGAAACATAGTATATTTATAACATAACACAAAAATTTTAATTCAAGTAAGGGACTAAGGGGACCATGCTTATGATCCTGGGTTTTGGCCTAATCAGTCTGATGCATTGGCAGGCACCATGGCTGGATCAGAGGCATGTGGTATTCGGCCAAGTTTTGGAAGGCATGGACATTGTTAGGCTGATTGAGTCACAGGAGACAGATCGGGGTGATCGTCCCAGAAAGAAGGTGGTTATCAGTGACTCTGGTGAGCTTCCAATTGCTTGATGAGGTTCTTGTGCATTTTGTTTGCCATGGCTTCTGATTTGACTTTTGCTCCTGAGCAAGGGGGATTAAAAGAGGAGGAGAAAGAAGAGGGGGGGGAGAGAGAGAGAGAGAAAAGACAGGAAGGGGAGGGGGAGAGAAAAAAAAGAAAAGAGACGGAGAAAGAAGGAGGGGGCTACTGTCAAATTTAAGGAGATTTTAATCTGACTAGTCAGAAATGAGTTCAGCACATTTTTGCTTCCTTACTGAACCTACAAACTTCTCGCAGCCATCTGTATTCTAGTTTATTTACAGAATTCATATCCCTTCTGATGGCTTTCTTGAGCCAAAGTGGAGTTTCCATGTGGAATTGGATTATGATAAAATATGACTTGCATGATCAAACTTCAGTATTATTGCGAGTGAATTGTGTTATGCTTTCTCTGAGCAATTCTAGCGTATCATAAACAAAATTAAGTTTTATTAGCCGTATGAGTCCATAAAATTCAACGATAACAATGCTCATGGAGGAGGAGCAAACTTCATGATATCAAGGATGAGTGGATGACTCCTCTACCCAAACATTCGAACATATTTGCCTTCTAAAAAAATTGATAACGGGAGATTACATGATAAAGTCATGTAAGAATTTAACATGAGAATATCTTTTTCGGTTAACAGTTAATGGCAAATATCTTGGCCAAAATAATAGAACTATCACAGGAAATAGAAACTGAAACACAATTCTGGTTCCAGCCATAGCCGATAATTACCCACCTACCTACCAGGGACGTAATCGTGTTAATAGTATTATATAAACCAAAAAGGCTGCATGTTAATGCTCAAAATGTGAGGGTAATTTATCAAAATCAAAGGTCACCCGTCGCATGGTTGTATTTTGCTGCAAGATAGTGAGCGCCAACAGGGGCCCGACTCCCATTAGGATAGTACTGGAATACTTTCTTCTATCTCTTTCAACACAGGTGTAAAGAGTGCCCAGGCTGCATCTAGTTCGTCACTCCGTAAAGAGCACTATTATCCTTCTCCATGATTGGCATCCTGAAGCAGCCTCTCATAAGCATGTGGAATCTCCTTAAAATATCTGAAACGAACATTTTGCAAAAGATTTTATATTACAATAAACAAACGGGAAACTATCAGCTATAGTGCCCAATTTTGTTCAAGGAGTCAAAATTGAGTAAAATTTTTTTTTTTCTTGCCACATTTCAAAGTTCAAACCGAATACGAGTAAAAAGACAGCAGGAAATATACTTCTGTGACATTTTGCCGTGACCATGAAAGAGAGTAAGAAAGAGATCAGCATGCAGCAAATCAACAAAATATGAATGCATTTGTGAGGTCCCGTAGAGTTGGTTTTTTTTAAAAAATAGCTTGCTGCCTTGTGTGTCTTGATTTTAAGAAGGGAACCAGAGGGTTTGTGCTACTCGATTTCCACACTAAAGAAATTTTCTTGTCAAGAAATGTTTTATCACATGAGACATTATTCCCCTTTCATCATCTAGCCAATTCAAAGCCCCTTACCTCTCAACCTGCATACACAGTTCCTCTCAATCCAGGAATTTGTGATTCCTATTTTCTCCCATGTCAGGTTCCTCAAAGCCAAAGAAGTCAAAAGATCAAAGCTTTTCAATTTCTTATGATATTAGAGATGGAAACCTCTTTAAAAAGTTCATGTGCCTTAAATCAAATGGATACTAGGCATCTCATTTTATCCCACAAAACCTGCTTATCTGAAGTCTTCTGATCATGTTATCGCTACTCGTGTAGTTAGATTATTTGCTATTTGCTGATAATGACATTCATGAAATATATCAGGTCAAGCAATTGTTGCACCCAAAATTTACTATCAAGGATTTTGGGAATGTGAAATTTTTTTTGGGTATGGAGGTCTAAAAGGGATATTGCACTGTTTCAAAGAAAGTATGCTTTGGAGCTTCTTTAAGACACTGGTTTGTTAGCTTCCAGACCTGCATCTAGCCCCTCAGATCCTTCTGTTAAACTTCAAGAGGAAGGTACTGTTGTTCACCCTGATCCCTCTTCCTATAGGAGGTTAGTGGGAAGGTTGCTTTATCTTACAAACAATAGACCTGACTTGTCATTCTTTGTTAACCAAACCAGTCAGCATTTGGAGAGACCTATGGTTGAGTACTTGAGCATTTTAATGCAGCTATGCGAGTCCTTAAATATGTAAAAGTCATAATATAAACGGGGATTATTTTTTTCGCTGAATCAGTTGGGAAAATCATTGGTTTCACTTATGCTTTGGGGCTCATGCATTGATACTAGAAGATCAGTTACATGTTTCTGCTTTTTTTGGGAAGGCCTTTATTTCTTGGAAGTGCAATAAGCAGCCCACTATTGGTCGAAGTTCTTCAGAAGAAGAATACAAGGCACTTGTAGCTACTGGATGTAAAGCAAACTGGCTGATTTTTCTACTACATGATCTAGATTGTCCACTGACAGCTCCTATTGCACTCTTTTGCGACAATAATCAGCTCTCCATATTGCTACCAATCCAATTTTTTATGAAAGAACAAAGCGTACAGAGATGGATAGTCACACTATAAGAGAGAAGATTCATAGTAGTCTACTTCATCTTCTTCCAGTTTTCACTAAAATCCAGGTGGCAAACATTTTTACTTAGGCTATGATTTGGAGTTTTGAAGATGATGGAATGGAGTGACTAATAATGGAATGGAAGAGAAAGATGGGGAGTTGAGTGGAAGAGATTATGTCACTCCATTGTTTGGAAGTTGCTCTCATTCCTTTCTTGAACTCCAAATTTGGAGGGTCAAAAAAGTTTGGTTTTGAGTGGCAAGAGAGGGACACATTGACTAGCCATGTCATTCCCTCCCTTAGAATTACTTCCAAACAATGATCATTTAATTTTAACCTTTCCATTCCTTACCACTCTTTCCAGTTTCATTCTCCCAATTATAGTGTTAAGCTCTGCAACTAGGTCCCTTCAATCTATGGTGTCCATGTCTAAGCTTGGTGTCATTGACATATGTTTTAAATGCAGTTCATCTACCAACAACGAGTCGAAAGAACTAGGCTTAGAAGAGTTTCTTGACTAATATTCCCCCTTTTCTCAACGTGTATCACTCACTTAAGTGCACTCAGATCATATTTTCCAACCCCTTTTCCAATGGCATTCGTAGGTATTTATATGACTCCCTTATACGCGACTTTTTGTCACTTCACGTCATAGCCATTTGCTTCCTTGTCAATCCAATTCTCCATTCACCTCTTCTTCGAGCATTGTATCCTATGGTTTCTTTCCACGCATCATACGCTCGTTGGTTTCTGTAATGATATCAAACCTATGATGAAGAAGAGAAAGGAGCAGAGCTCTATTGAGAGAAGGAAAGTATGCAAAGAGTTTGAGGAGAACTGAATGATTCATTCACAATGATGATGATTACACAATACATCAAATCTTACATACAAGACATATGACTTGAGCCATAGGCTAGAGATAAGATCAACCACCTAACAAACTAAATAACATAAATTGAATCAGTTTGACTAACTACCAACATATTCAATTAGTTAGTAGTTATTAGCCAGCCTGGATCTCTTACATCCCCCTGAAACTTAGGGAAGTAGAGTCTACAACTCTAAGTTTGCCATGAAACTTTTGAAAAGGGGTAAGGGACACTGGCTTAGTAAGCACATCTGCAAGTTGGCTATCTGAAGGAATATGTTGAACAAACACCTTTTTTTGAACCACCTTGTCCCTTACAAAATGTAAATATAGCTTGAAATAAAATGTAAATCTAGCTCGAAATGCTTAGACCTGTTGTGAAGAATTGGGTTTGCAGCCAAAAGTACTGCACTTTGATTGTCACAGTTGATGGATGGTGGAGTTGGGACTAGAACCTGCATAGACCTGCTGTGAAGGATTGGGTTTGCAGCCAAAACTCAAAAGTACTGCACTTTGATTTTCACAGTAGATGGATGGTGGAGTTGGGACCAGAATCTACATTTTTGCCAATAGGTTTTTGCAAAGAAGATAACTCAGCAACCACTGATTTGAAATTCGGCTTTAGTGCTAGATCTAGACACTGCATGCTGTTTCTTACTTGACCAGGAAATTAAATTGGGTCCTAAGAAAACATAGAATCCACTTGCAGACTTCCTATCATCCACGTCAGAACCCCAATCAGAATCACAATCCTGCACATATGCAGTCTCCCCCACTTGTTACTATCCCCATCCCTATACACATTATCACACCCTCTCCTGTACCTGCCAATGTTGAACAATGCTCTGCAATCTGCATTGCCTATTACTGCTGTTAACCTTTCTGAGCCTGTTAATGGTATCAGACCTATGATGAAGAAGAGAAAGGAGCAGAGCTCTATTGAGAGAAGGATAGTATGCAAGATTTCAGAAGAACTGAACGATTCATTCACAATGATGATGATTACACACTACAGTATACAAGACACATGACTTGAGCTATAGGCTAGAGATAAGATCAACCAACTATCAGACTAACTAACATAAACTGAATCAGTTTGACTAACTAACTATTACAACAGACTCAAGTAGTTAGTATTTGGGCAGTTAGAGGCGGTGATAGGTTAGCGTAGCTGTTTTGTGGGCCACCGTGTTATTATACCTCTCCTTGTTTCTACATCTTCCGCCTTGCCTTCACTCCCATGGCCATCCACCTTACCTTCTTCTAACCCTTGGACCCGCTATTCTCACGTCCGCCTAAGCATCTCTCTCTCCGCTTGACTGTTTACTTTCTGCTTATATTCTCACCCCAAAACAACATATATCGGCCAGCTTGTGGGGGCTGTTATATGAGCCCACGAAGCTCAAAGATCATTGGGCTGAGGCTGAGGATGCAAGTCCAATCGTACTTAACCCAGCTGCTGCCTCACCTAATTAGCTTAGCAAAACATTCCAGTTAGTTATGTCTTAAGCTCATTTTGTTAGTCAGTTTCCCTTTCTGTTAGTACCTGCTAATGAGTTTGTTATGCCAGTTAGCTGATTACTCTCAAATTGGATGGTGTATATAATGCAGTAGCTGCATGCTTGTAAATAAGGGAGAAACTCGTTATGTACTACTCATAGACAATACACAAGGTCTCAGGGCTTGTTGATGCTGTGTTCATGGTTTCTTTCTTTCTATTCTATGGTTAATTTCTTGATAATCTTCGACTAAATGGGCCCATCTATCACAAGCTCATTAGTAGCCTGATCAAGTTTTGTCCGGAAATTTCATTTTTCTAGATTGGCTGGATCATGCCTGAACTGTACCTCATTAGCACACTTTTTTTTTTTTTTTCCATCGTTTCTACTTTTTCGAAGTTTTTAGAAGAATACATTGAAGGTGGCATTTAACCAACAAACATATAATTACATGTATGCAAAACTCTTGTCACCTGCACTGACCTCTCAATATGTAATGCTTTTCTGCCTTCATTAAACAGGAATTGCGATTATTACTATTTCTCTAATGTTGTTTTGGTGGAAGGGTTTCTATGTTTGTTACGTTTCCCGTCTTTTGCATATTGCATTTACTTCGTTCAACTAATCATTAAGTAAAATAGCTCACCTTTACTTATTCACCTAAACTAAACATTGTTCTCCAGCAGCTTGGCTTTCTATAATATGGACCTTCGGTATATTAAAATGTAACTTGTGATAAAATTAAAATAAGTGTAACATGTATTTGTGTTTCTGAAAGATTTTGGACATCTAATAAATCCGTGAATGTTCAAATGTGAAATGTAATAGTGAATGTCAAAACAAGCCAAACCTATTAGACTATTTGGTCTACTTGCCAAATTTGGTAGATTGAACTTAAAAAATCTTGACTTATTTAAATTAACTTATTTTCAGGTTGTCTCGATTAATTTGGGGATTGAACACAACCTCATTTACTCTTCATCTTTTGTGTTTTTTAAGCTTATTATCTCAACCACTCAAGTTTTTTTTTTAGGTGTTGCAAGCTTTGGGTCTGTTTAGTTTTAGTATTCATTTTCTTTTTCTTTTTTCCCTATATTTGTTAAGATTTTGTAAAGAAATAAAGCAAAAACAAAAATAAAATAGAAAATGTATATGTAACGACATGTTTGGTTTCTATTTTTGTTTCCTATTTTTCATTTTCCATTTTTAGTGTATTTTAATTTTTTGTGAGAGAAATAATAAAAATAAAATCTCATTTTTCACTTTCATTTTCAATTTTTACTATTTTATTTGCAAAATCTTGAAACACATAAAACAGATTAAAAACATGAAATAAAAACAAAAATCAAATAGGCCTCAATTTTATTGTTTTTATTATTTCGTTTATAAAATCTTGAAAATAAGGGTTTGCATGGTTCAAAAAATAATTTTTAGTTTTTATTTTCTTGACTAAGTTAATTTTCTATTTTTCAAGATTTCATGAAGAAAATAATAAAAATTACAAATTTTAATTTTCAGTTTTTATTTTCAATTTTCATTTTTTTTCACAAAACTTTGAAAATAGGAAGCTAATTGAAAACTAAAAGTAAAATCTAAAAAGCAATTTTCAAAACCAAATAGACTTTCTTATTTTTAATTTCTGTTTCCATTTTTCAAATTTTTTAAATGCATTTTGGTTTATAAAAGTGAGTTATGTGTAATATTTAGATTTGGTTTAATATTGTTGTCACTCTTAAGAATTGTTGAGCTCTTTGGTGTAACATCCCTGTTGCTTTATGGATTGATGACTATCCCCACAAATCAACACTGGTCATTTTCCTAGAAGGTCACTCATCCCAAAATTACTCCAAGTCAAGTACACTTAACTGTGGAGTTCTTTCGGTTTAGGCTACCGAAAAGAAGATACATCTTGTTGGTATAGATAGTACAAATCAATTCATATAAGTCATCCTCAATTGTATAGTCCCACACCTATACAATCTCAGCATTCCTCTCATTCGAGTATGTAATCGGTTCATTCATGCACCCATATGCTTAGAGGACCTTGTGAGGAGCCGCTCCTTGTCCGTGCCTTCTTTGCACCGACGATCACTTCTCGTCCTCGTCCCCGGGCATTACATTTGGGCTCCCAAAAAACTATTCTCAAAAGGCCATGGTAGCATTGTTTAGTAAAATAATGTAAAAATTGCTCTCAATAACCATTAGTCATTGAAGTAGTGTTTGATAAATATATTATAAAGTTGCTCTAAAAATATAAAATAACCATAATAGATATAAATATTTATGAAAAAAATAAAAAATTAAAAGTCTTAATTAATAGAAGGATAAACTTAAATTTTTATTAACATTCAAGGGTTATATCAGTCTTTTGAATATTTTGAATTTCAAATAGCAAAAACCAATTTTAAAAAACACCCCATGAAATACTCGTAAGAGCACCCTAGCTTTTTAATTTACTAAATAGAAAAAATTTGATTTATTCTTTTTTAATTTACCATAATAGATATAAATATTTATGAAAGAAATAAAAAATTAAAAGTCTTAATTAATAGAAGGATAAACTTGAATTTTTATTAACATTCAAGGGTTATATCAATCTTTTGAATATTTTGAATTTCAAATAGCAAAAACCAATTTTAAAAAGCACCCCATGAAATACTCGTAAGAGCACCCTAGCTTTTTAATTTACTAAATAGAAAAAATTTGATTTATTCTTTTCATAAGGTACATTACTCAGCCTAAAAGCAATACAAAACCCACCCTTAATTTGTTCGTTTTCAAAATATAATAAAAGGTAAAGTCATCTGATTTTTGTTAGTGATGATCCACTAATTAATTTTTAATCTTAATCAATTGTACTAATTATATAGTTCAAATTTGCTTATCTTACTATCATAATATATCACCGACTCAATTGAAAAACTTTTTCATATACGCTAAATTTCATTAATCAAACCAATGAAGAACTGTTGTACTAGCCCTCCATTGAATTGGGAACACAAGATCCATGAAATAAAGTCGAGCATTGTTATTAACTACTTTGTTGAAGTTGTGATTCAAAAGCTTTCATAAAAGTAGTTTAAATTGTGATTATTGTACAACTCTACTGTAAGACTCCATGAAACACTACAAATAATCTCTTTGGTCCAGGACAAAAACCTTTTGGTCTAGACAATTGTCTATGAAGATACCGGTTGTTCAGTCACCCACGATACAAGAGACGCAACCTGCAGTCCCTCGCATTTATGACTCCCTTCATCCTAGCGATAACGATAACGCACCCCATTATTATAACCACCATAACAGTAATTCCCGTTGTTGTGGCAACCGGACCTCATGGGTGGGATTGGAGAAGTTAAGTTCATTCCTAGCCTGAATACCAGCCTAGCTCATATTTAATAGCAATTGTTTTAAATTGTGGTTGCGATCGCAGATGCGGTTATGGTTGCGGTTGCGGATAATGCGGTCGTCGCGATGCGCGTTGCAGCTGATGCGGTGTGAAATTTTTACGCGTTTGTAACTTGAAAAAGGAACCTTACGGCCTATTGCGGCCTTGATGCAGTCCCATTGTGGCTATGTTACGGCCAACTTGTGTGAAAATGGATCACACCGTGATTGTGGTCCAATGTGGTTGCGTTGCGGACCACAACCACAATATTGCAGCCGTATTACGTGATGCAGTCCGCAATTTAAAACTGTGAAAGCAAACACATAATGAATAGGCAGTTACTCTGCATATGCATTTTGACCCTAAATCAGACGAATCAGAATTTTGAACAAGTACTATGTACATCGAGAAGTTTCCTTGTGTAGCGATCAACGTTGGAGGAGCATGAATTCCGTTTGGTAAGACTAAGACAATGGCCAGTATGCGAAAAAATCTCAGTATTTCTCAAAAACAAAAAAAAAAACAAAAAAATTGTGGCAATCTACTCCCTGGAGGCTAGAAGAAAAATTATCCGATAACCAACTAACCAACGAAAAATATACATGTCTGGTATCAAATCGCTGCTCGTTCATGGCCACAAGTTCAAGTCAGCTAAATTTAGAATACGAGCAATACGTTAGAAGATGAAAGCACTGGCTCTTTCATATGTTCGTTTCGTTTGTCATTATTTCTGCACATGATATGATATTATTCATCTGTAAAATATGAGAGGATCCAAGTTGGGCCCCGGGTACTGAGGGCGCGCATGTATATGTTTGTGTCCAGATGCTTCAATAGAGTCTAACGGCATCTAGACAACAAAGAATTGAAGAATGTTACGACACGGCACGCAAAAATACTACACAAGAAGTCAAGTCAACGATGAAAAGACCCAGTGGAAATGAATATGCCTCTGATCAGTGCTTCCCAACAGAGCTAGAGATTCCTCCCCTTGTCGGCTGAGAAAACTGCCTACTATTGCTATTTAGCTTCGGAGAGCCTCAACATCGAAAGGTACACGTACGGCCACGTGGACGACCAGACTAATGCGTCTCCTTGCGGCTGTTTTACGATCACCCATTCCCACCTGCAACGTGGACTCTGAGTCTCACTCGTTTGCGATTATATTTGTGGCCATTCATGATAGAGTAATGCTATTCTAATCCATTAGAATGTCATTACTCTTCATAATCCAGGATTTGCTTGCTAAACCAGACAAATTTTGTACAGATAAGGTAGAATGAAAACTCGCGTTTCATTCACCAGTACAATTTTCAGGACGCAACCTACTTGGTACCAGCCTAGGAGTACAATAAACAATACCAAAATATACATATCTGCGTCAATTTAAAAGTAAGAAAAGAATTTACTTTATGTAAAATAAAATTATAATTATAGTTATTATTACTATTATTCATTTTATATAATGTCATTTTTATTACATATACTCATTGTTATTTATTATTGTCATTTTTCTTGTCATTCTTTTATATTTATTTATTATTAGGGATTTAAATATTGATTAAAATAATACTAACTAAAATAATCCTCTTCTTTCCTTACCTAGGTTTTGAAAACCGGACCTGCATGTCGGACCAGTTGAACCGGGAATCGACTTGTTGTCTGGTTCGGGTTGGCCCCTAAAACCGATGAAAAAAGAATCGGTCAAGAATCGTTTTGAACTGGTCAAAAACCGATAAACCAGGCATATGAATAATGTTTATTTTGATTAAGAAATGAATTATATTATATTCTATGGATTTTATTGATACCTAATTTAATTTTTAGTTATTTATGATATATATTTTATTTTATATTTTTATATATTTATATAAATACAGGTTTTATTATATACCGTTTATATTCCGGTTGACCGATTCGATGTTCGGTCCGATTTTCAAAACCTTACTCCTTACCAGTCCAGTGTGAACTACCCTTGCTCCGATTTCTTCTTTTTATTTTAACCATTAATTATAAAAATTCCCTTCTCTTTTTACCGGTCTTGTCAGTTTACCGTGTTCTGGTTTCTTTTTTATTATTTTACCACTTAATTATAAAGAATCTTTTCTCTCCCCACCGGTCTAGTATGGACTCCGCCGCTCCGGTTTCTTCCTTTAGTTTAATTTTCTTTATATTTACTTGGTTCATTATTTAATTCAAGTTAATCCAATGTTCCTTATTTATGTTATTAATTTATCATTCTTCCATTTTATAATTTATCATATTATTTATATAATATTATGTTAATTTGAGTTGTCAATAATTATAGTAATTTCTATAAGGAACCTAAATTAGATGAAAAAATATAATTAAAATTTAATACTAAAAATAAGTGAAGGTTATTGTACATAAATTTATAAACTTTATGCTTTTATTTTAATTTATGCTTCACTATTTAAATTGTCGATTACTTATGAGCTTTTATTTAAGCTTTATTTATGGATTAATTTCATGAATTCCTCATTGTAAATTTATATACAATAATTAATTTCAAAGGAATATGATCAATTAAAATTTGCCACTAACTACTGACAAGACAGAGGGATATGTATAAGATCCTTTTATGTTACTTATCTAGGTTAGAATGACATAAAAATCTTGCTTTGTCATCACGATGTAAGAGCAATATGAAAGAATAGGAATTCCCTAAGACAATGTCTTCAACTATATGTAAGACAAGCAAACAAATGAAAGAAAAATTAAAGTAAAGAAATCATAATTTTGATAAGATATGCATGACATGCTCTACCTGACATATTTTATGATAAATGATTATGTTCATATAACATTACCATAACCTTGTGTATTTTTCGTGCAGACACGGCTGAAACCAATTATGGTTCAAATATTTTAAAATCATTCATTTTCTATTGAGAATTTATTTTAAATTCTCATTTTTCTTTATTTTAATTTCTGGTGGTTTCAAATTAATAGAGTAACACTAAATGGAAGGCAGCTGCTAGGAACTTATGAACCTATATATAATTAATACATGATTTTATATTGTGAATTTTAGAAATATTCAGTTTGTAATTAATGACATCAAGTAATCATGCTAGAACCTTTTGCATCGTTGTGTTTCATGTGTAAATTCATATTATTAACTTATGTATGAACAGTTATTACAACATGGCCTGTTTGCACCAGTGTCAATCATCGAAAGATTTGGTTTAAGAATGGATATGGAAAGTAAGTGGCTAGAGAAGGATAGAAGGTAAGTACATGATGGAGGTGGTATTTGGGAAGGTAGAGCACCAATCTGATTAGCACTATGAGAATGATGTGATTCATGTTGGGAGAAAAGCCAACAGTGCTTATCTTTGCTCTTGAGAAAGATTCAAACCCAGATTATTATTGGCTTTTGCCAAAGGAATTTGTGATGGGTCACTGTTATCATCAATGTCTTCATTAGTGACCATACAATTCGGCTTCCCTGACTTGTTCTTGAGGTGGGGTTATTTAGAGAAACAGGTGTCAATGAGATGGCCATTCTTGCCACAATATAGGAACATGTCCTATTGGAGGTACCTCTACCACCTTTGCCTCTACCCCAGTTTTGAAATCTTCCACCTCGTCCTCGACCATGCCCTTTTGGAGTTGGAGGTGGATTTAGCAGAGCTAAAAAGAATCTTGGAATCTTGAATGTTGGGCTACATTTGCCGTTCTTGTTGTGACAGCAAAGAGAAAGCAGTATCAATGTCGGGTAGTGGCTTCATGGGCATTATTTGGGACTTGACTGATAAGTATTGGTCATTGAGACCTCGTAGCAACCTTTCCACATAGTCTTCATGCTTGTAACCTCTCACAGTATCCAAGCCACAGAGACAAGTCCCAACACAAGCTACACAGCTAGGGATTGGGCTCCAATTATTCCCAAACGGATTTTAATTTTGTGAAGTAAGATGTGAGGCTAGGATCACCTTGCCTGAGAGCATAGAGTTCTTCACTCAACTCAGCAAATCTATACGTGTCTCCTTAATAATGACGACGCTTAAGATCATTCCAAAAATAGCATGCAACATTGCTCCAAATCACACTTTCGGAGATTTCTTGACTTAAAAGAGAGATTGAGCCAAGAAACCACATGAGTGTTGCATCTATCCCAAGCATCAAATAGCTCGGGAATCTGAGATATCTGGTTTTGCTAAAGTTCCATCTATGAAGCCTAATTTGTTCTTGGTTTTTAAAGCTAACGACATTGATCTTGCCCAATGATGGTAATTTTGATAATTCAAAGCAATGGTGGTGATCAGAATACCTGGGTTTTCTCCGAGATGAAGATAATATGGACTAGTTGGATCAGCCATTGGATTCACGTGGCTTCTTGAAATGTTGGATTGTAAGGCCGAAAGCTGACTGAGAAGACTTGCAAGGGCTTGAAGATCCATCGAAGGAGAAGAACTTGACGTATTCGCGATCGGAGGCGAATGAAAACCCATTGCGCAGTTGGAAACGAAGCTGAGCCCTTTTCAGAGCTTTGATACCATGTGAAAATGGTACCAAGCTTGAAAGGGAAGAGGATGTAACACCAAGAAGACAGTTTGGGAGCTGAAAATTTTAGAGAAGTATTGGAGAATATTAAATATGAATATGAAGTGTTATCTTACAATGACTCAATCGCGAAGCTTATATACCCAGCTATACAATCACATGATAAATAACTGACATTGAGCTAATTTGAAATTGAACTGAAGCTGAAAATAATAGAAAGGAACTAATATTAACAATCTCTAAAAGTGGTAGTAACTAGATCTATTTGAAGCTATCATATCAAGTAACACATATACCAACAGTCAGATCTATCAATGAAGTTTTTATTGGCCATAAAATCCAACGTTAAACACGCTCGCGAGTAGAAGAAATTCTATGAGACTATTATGTTCAAGACAAATGACCTTATCTACTAAATCGTTCAAAGTTTTGGTTGCTCCAAATTCATGAAAAACATCTTATTGTATACATAACTCTTTACATGACAAATAGTTAATTTTATGATATTAATTTTGATACATGTAATAAAAGTGTTTAACATTATCGTCCAATCATATGTTTCAATTTTCAGAATAAATTTAAGAGTTTAATTTTGGTATATCAATAATATAAAATTTGTTTATAATGTTATATAATCATATATTATCATATTAATAAAATAAATTTAATTCTTACTTTACTACTTGAAAAGTCATGCATATAAAAGGATTTGATTGGATTAGTGTAAAAAGATCTTATATTATCATACATTCTATTAAACTTTATACATAATTAGAATAACTACCAAGGATTTGACTCCTTCAAAGTGATGAAATTAGTAAAATACAAAATTAAGAGGTTAATCATGCTTGGATCAATAATTTTCACCATATGTTCATCGTGTGTAGATATTAAATGATCCAAGGGTATTTAACCCCTTCACTCTTATACTTTATCATTCTTTTCGCTTTAAAGAAGTCAAATCCAACTAGCAAATATCCAAATTTATAGCTTTTGGAATGAAAAATGTGTTACTTTGCCATGACATAATTTATTTAAATTTGTGGACGAGGGTCTTATGGGATACATATGATAAGATCTGCTTGTATTGTATTAGCTAATACTATAAATCTCATTTTATCACATCTGGTTTCACATATGGTAATATAAAATTATACAATAAAACTATTTTTATTTTATAAGTTTAAATTATCAAGTACCAAGAGACTTGATTACATCTGATAGCATTATATTTATTAATTAATCCCAAATTAATCGTAGCTTACTCTTTTACGCCAACACCTGTCGTTGCCTACATGCTTGTCCATTGCCAATCACCACTGACCGTTGCCTGCCCACCCTACGCCGGTTGCCGCTCGCTCGCTGGTCGTCGCCCACCCACTCCATGTTGTTCTTTGCTTGCTCGCTCGTTCACCATTGGCACATGGCATATCAAACACTGCATAGGACAAAAACTTATACAATAGGTTCCTAATACTATATAGTCTAATACTATTATATCTTATACTATAAATGCACCAAACATGGCCTAATAATGCTATGTTACATCATAAAATATAAACATTTTCTTTGTTGCAGAATATAAACATTATATTTTTTTATTTTCATGCAAATTTTTTCATCACTTATAAAAAATTTAATGTCAAATAAAAGTATTATTACTTTTCCAATTAAATTAAATGAAACATATGCACGTAATAACACTAAAATTTATGCGTGCGTGTGTGTGTGTGCGTGTGTGCTTGTTTTTATAAATCCAAAATCCTTGGAAGATTAACTGATTAATTAAGTGATAAAAGCTGTTTTTCGTAAGGGAATAATTAAGAAATAACTACGCTTATAAAAGGGCTAAAAGAGACATTTACCTCCAACAGCTCATGACAATATCACAATACTCGATAACCAACGCAGAAATTTTAACAAAAGAAGAAGAAATTAATTGCAAAATGCAATATAAATAACCAAAAACCATTCATTGGGTCTAATTCTATCATCCTGGGGTTCGTACTTCTGGCTCATTGTAATTACCACTTGCACCAAACGGCGGAGGTAAAGGTCCTGAACCCGACCAATGCGGAGACGCTTCCAACTTGGTTAAATTTTTGCGAGATAAATTAAAATATTTCTGCTTTTTTCTAGAGTTTTTTTTTTATACATATAAAATTATGGAAGAAATTGCTTTCACAATTTTAAAGGATGGAGCATTAAGGTTACTCTCCTTTCAATAAGTGTGTTTTACGATATTTGAACTTGTATCTTTATTTCTATGGGTGACCAAACTGCTTATTGATTGTCCAATAATTTGTTGGTAAAGTCGATAGGGAGTTGTTTCTCTTGGAAAATAAGTAGAAGCGAGAAAATGTGATACAATAATTAAATTAATTATGTTTGAAAATATTCTTAATAATTTTCTAAAATGACCAATGATATATTATTTCCTCCTTTTTGATATCTAAAACTTGGGATAATTACATTAACTTCCCTGAGTTCAATCAATATTACATTTATCCCATCTAGTTTTCAAAATAACATTTACCTCCCATCATCTTTAATAAAGTTAACGCCTGTTAATATATTGGATGAAAAGACAAAAATACTCATCTAATGCAAATCAATTTCTTATTTTTCAATTCCACTATTACCTCAATCTTCTCCCTTCTCTCCCATTGAATCAAGGATCAAGCTCGTCCTCAATCTTATTCTTGCTACGGACAACTCAAATTACAAATAATAACACTACACAAAATCAACACACATTTCCCAATTCCTCTTTTTTTCAAACTCAACACTCATTTCTTTCAACTTCATGTGATCACATAAACTGTGAGCACAACCACTCCAACTACAAAAGCAAATTCACAAAAGCAGCAACGGAATGGGAGTTGAGAGAAAGAGAATAAGAATGGAGTGAGGAAGGTTGTTAAGCGCCAATGAAGGATGTTGGCGAGTCCTATTCGTCATGGAGACGACTTTGACGAGGGCTTTCAGATCATCTATGTTGGCGGCGATGAATCGCTCCAGATCCGCTAAGCTCATCCATGGTTAGGTTTGCTTTGGTCCCTGTTTCTTCTTTTCTAGGAATCGGCGGTTGGAACCTAACAATACAGCGGTAGCAGCATGGTCAAGCCTTCGGTCATCAGTGTTCTCGATCAGACCTCCCATGGCATTTTCTTCATTTTACTGGCGATGATTGGGGTTGGCATCAAGAAGGGTTGAATTGGGGAATCTTGATTTGTGGGGGTTAGGATTTTGGGAAATTGCGGGTTTGTGATGGGGGTTGTTGTTCATGGTTGTCTTGTTGTTATTGTTAAGAGTTCTGTTAGAAAAAGAGGCATGGTGGCTGTGCATTTTGCAGCCACCGAAAGTTGAAAAAGAAAAACAAAAGAGGTTACTGTGCACATGCACAGTAATGTGATACACAGCTGTACCACCGAGCTCTCCAAAATCATCTATAAATAGAGCCTTGAAGCAGATGGTTTGGGCATCCGAACTGAGAAGCATTTCCTCAGTTGTAAAGGAAGAAGCAGTGTAGGCTTCTTGTAGTGAGAGAAAAATAGAGAGTGTGTGTAAGAAAATTCCAAGAGTGTAGTGTGAGTATACACTGGAGGGTTTTGGATATATTCTCTAGATCTCTGTAATACTACTAATTGTAGTAGAAGAGAGTCTCATTGGGGATACACTATATTGTAATTACTCTTTAAATATAGTGGAGTATTTTTCGGAGTTTGGCTTGTGGTTTTTCCCTCAAAATTACAGGAGGGTTTTCCACGTTAAAATATTGGTGTGCAGTTATCTTGATCTATTTTGTTGGTGTGAATAGTAACCAGTACTATTCATAAATAGTGAAGTGGGTCCCACTGTATAGTAATATTCACGTGAATAGTGACGTGGGCCCCACTGCAAATTACTATTCACCGTGCTCCATTTTTCCGTCTCTTCAATTTGGGCGCGCTTCCGCTCACATCGTAAAGTGTTTATTACACTTGGGGTGTACCCGACTCTGATGATACCATAACAAGTGGTATCAGAGCTTTGGATCGGTGGGATTTATTCTTAGTATGCTCTGTGGTTGCAGCTTAATCTGATCTTCCACATCAGAAAAGAGTTTCTCCCTAATACTTGAGGATTACCTTTTGGTTGCTGTTGCTGGAAGACAGTGTGATATTGCGAGAGTGCGGTTTGAAGAGGTTCTGGCTAAGGAAAGACTTGGTATTTAAGCGTGTCCATTGTGACCCACCTCTCTTTCCTGGGAACCCTCTTGGTGCACGGTTTACAGTTGAGTTGCACTATTCCGGTATACTGCTAACAAAGATAAGGTTCTGACTAAGATCTAAGATGTCGGTGCCAAAATTTGAAGTGGAGAAATTTGACGGGTCCAATGACTTCAGGCTATGGAAACTGAAAGTGCAGGCATTGCTAGGTCAGCAAGGTCTTGCAGAAACATTGGAGGACCCAGGGTCATTACCTGATGACAAGAAGAAGGAGATGATGGTCAAAGCACTGAGTACAATACAATTGAGTCTTGCGGACAATGTTCTGCGAGAAGTCATGGATGAAAAAACCGCTGATTCACTATGGAAGGCTTTGGAAGACAATATTCTCAGAAAGACCTTGTCCAACAAGCTTTATCAGAGAAAGTGACTGTACACATTCAAATATTCAGGAGGAAAATCAATGCAAGAGCATATAGACGACTTCAACCGGATGATCTCTAATGTTGGAGCAGCAGGAATTAAAGTTGAAGATGTTGATCAAGCTATGATCTTGTTGACTTCATTACCTCCGTCTTATGATAATTTCTGTGATACCATACTTTATGGTAGATCCGATATCTCAGTGAAAAATGTCAAAGAATCACTGATGATAAAGGAACATCAGAAGTTAGTAGCCGGATCCAATGTCGAAGGTCCTGCAGATGGATTGTTCGTGACGAGAGGGCGTAGTCAAGAAAGAGGATCGGGAAGCAAAAGCAAGAGAAGATCAAAGTCCAGAAAGCATAAATCTGTGAAGTGCTTCCATTGTCACCAGACGGGACATATCAGAAGAAATTGCCCAGAAAGAAAGGAGAAATCAGGAGATTCTACTAACATAACAATTGAAAGTTCTGAAGATAGCGATGCTGATACTGGTTCGGCCTTGACAGTATTCATAGGTGACACCGGAAATGAGTGGATCCTGGATTCTGGCTCATCCTTTCACATGACGCCTAATCGAAATTTTTTCTCATCCTATAAAAAGCGGGAGGGAAAAGTTAGATTAGGAGATAATAGAATTATTCCAATTGCTGGTGAAGGAGATGTGCAAGTCAATTTAGATGATGGTACTAAAAGGACGTTTCAAGCATGGCATGTAACAGAACTGGGTAGAAACCTGATCTCGTTGAGTACCCTAGACAATCGGGGGTACAAGTTCATTAGAGAGGGTGGTTTCTTGAAGGTATTCAAAGGTTCAATGGTGGTATTGAAAGGAAAGCTGCAGAGTGGAATCTATTTATTACTAGGAAGCACAGTCGATGGAACTGCTGCTGTTTTATCCTCTGAAAGAAATAATGATGCTACACGATTATGGCACATGCGGCTTGGTCATATGAGTGAGAAAGGAATGACCATACTTGTTGGCAGAGGCTTGTTGAAAGGCCTGAAGAATTGCAAACTTGGTTTCTGTGAAAACTGTGTATTTGGAAAACAAAAATGAGTAAAGTTTAATTCTGGCAAACACAATAGCAAGGGGATATTGGAGTATGTCCACTCGAATGTTTGGGGTCCAACCCCTGTTAACTCCTTAGGTGGAGCTCGCTATTTTCTTACTTTGATAGATGATTATTCCAGAAAAGTCTGGATTTATTTCCTAAAGAAAAAAGAAGAGGTGTTCAACAAATTCAAGCAATGGAAGGCCATGGTCGAGAAGCAAACCGGGCGGTCAGTCAAGAGACTAAGAACTGACAATGGCAGAGAATTTTGCAGCAAAGAATTTGAGGAGTTCTGCAGAAATGCTGGTATAGTGAGGTACCATACTGTACCAGGAACACCACAGCAAAAAGGAGTAGCAGAACGGATGAATATAACACTTCTAGAGCGTGCAAGATGCATGCAAATCAACGCAACACTTCCCAAATCATTTTGGGCTGAGGCAGTCAATACAGCTGTATATCTGGTAAACAAATCTCCATCAACTGCTATTGATCTGAAGATTCCACAAGAGGTATGGTCCGGTCGACCCGTAAACTATTCTGATTTAAAGATATTTGGTTGTCCTGCATATGCCCATGTGAATGATGGTAAACTTGAGGCAAGGGCAAGAAGGTGTATATTTCTAGGATATGCACGAGGGGTGAAAGGCTACAAACTATGGTGTATAGAGAAGGCAAGTTCACCTAAATCATTGTCAGCAGAGATGTCACTTTTGACGAGGTGGCAATGCTAAATCAGAAGAAGGAGTCTAACTTAGATGATGCAGAGACAGATCATGGTGCTAAGAAGCAAGTGGAGCTAGAGATTGACTATGGGAAGGTGAAGCAAGAAAATGATGTAATGAATCAGCCAAATACTTCAGGAATTGCTCAACCTGAAGTAGAACGACAAGATGAACCTGACAATGAGGAAACTAGTGAACCAACCAGAGAAGCAGAGCCATACAGTATTGCTACTGGCAGAGAAAGACGAGAAATCCAGAAACCAAAAAGATATCTGGATTCTGATGCTTGTGCACTTGACTCATTAGATGCAGATCCTATAGCCTTTGCTTTGGCTATGGCGGATGGTGCAGTTGGAGATAAACCATGTACCTATCGTGATGCAATAAAAAGCAAGGAGTCGAAGGAGTGGCTGATAGCAATGAATGAGGAGATTGAGTCTCTTCAGAAAAATCAAACGTGGGAGCTGATACAACTTTCAAAGGGGAAAAGAGTAGTTGGCTGTAAATGGGTTTACAAAAGGAAAGAAGGAATCCCTGGCATTGAGCCTCCAAGGTTCAAGGCGAGACTGGTAGCAAAGGGTTATACTCAGAAGGAGGGTGCTGACTTCTATGAAGTATTCTCTCCTGTGGTGAAGCATAGCTCTATTCGGATCCTATTAGCTATTGTGAGTACGTTTGACTTGGAGCTAGAACAGCTTGATGTGAAGATGGCGTTCTTACATGGTGAGCTAGAGGAGCAGATCTACATGAGTCAACCAGAGGGGTTCATAAGTCTTGGTAAGGAAAATCATGTTTGCCTATTAAAGAAGTCATTATATGGCTTGAAGCAGTCTCCAAGGCAGTGGTACAAAAGGTTCGATGCATTTATGATTGGTACTAGATATAGTAGAAATCAATATGATAATTGCATCTACTCTAAGGAGCTTCCAGATGGTTCGAAGATTTATTTGTTGTTGTATGTAGATGATATACTAATTGCAGCTCGTAATAAGGCTGAAATTAGTATATTGAAAACTCAGTTGGGAAAAGAGTTTGAGATGAAGGACTTAGGTGCGGCAAGGAAGATTCTTGGAATGGAAATTCATAGGGAGCGACATAGTGGTAGGTTGTGTTTAACACAACAAAATTATATTATAAAAGTGTTACAACGCTTCAATATGGATCAATCCAAACCAGTTGGCACTCCGTTGGCTACACATTTTAAGTTTATCTTTGAAAGAATGTCCGAGAACTGAGGAAGAGGTGGAGCACGTGTCTCATAAACTTTACTCTAGTGTAGTTGGCAGTCTCATGTATGCCATGGTGTGCACTAGACCAGACATTTCACATGCAGTGAGTGTGGTAAGCAGATTTATGAGTAAACCTGGAAAGACACACTGGGAAGATGTGAAATGGATCATGCGGTACCTAAAAGGTTTCATTGATGTCTGTTTGGTATTTGAAGGTCAGAAGAACCGTGGAGTTGTAGGTTATGTAGATTCTGATTATGCAGGTGACTTGGATAAAAGAAGGTCATTGACAGGCTATATCTTTACAGTCTTTGGATGTACTATTAGCTGGAAGGCGACATTACAATCAACAGTGGCATTGTCAACTACTGAAGCTGAGTATATGGCATTGACTGAGGCTGTTAAAGAGAATATTTGGGTGCACGGTCTTTTGGATAGTTTTGAATTGAATCAACATGTACCAATTGTACATTGTGATAATCAAAGCGCCATTCATCTAGCTAAAAATCCAGTCTATCATGAAAGGACAAAGCACATTGACGTCAGACTTCATTTTGTCAGAGAAAGTATCAATAATGGTACTGTTGCAATTCAGAAGATAGCCACAGCTGAGAACCCAGCCGATATGATGACAAAACCATTGCCGATTGACAAGTTTAAGCATTGCTTGGACTTAGTTAATATTTGCAGAGGTTGAAGGCTGTTGCAAAATGCAGCCAAGGTGGAGAATTGTCAGAAAAAAGAGGCATGGTGGCTGTGCATTTTGCAGCCACCGAAAGTTGAAAAAGAAAAACAAAAGAGGTTACTGTGCACATGCACAGTAATGTGATACACAGCTGTACCACCGAGCTCTCCAAAATCATCTATAAATAGAGCCTTGAAGCAGATGGTTTGGGCATCCGAACTGAGAAGCATTTCCTCAGTTGTAAAGGAAGAAGCAGTGTAGGCTTCTTGTAGTGAGAGAAAAATAGAGAGTGTGTGTAAGAAAATTCCAAGAGTGTAGTGTGAGTATACACTGGAGGGTTTTGGATATATTCTCTAGATCTCTGTAATACTACTAATTGTAGTAGAAGAGAGTCTCATTGGGGATACACTATATTGTAATTACTCTTTAAATATAGTGGAGTATTTTTCGGAGTTTGGCCTGTGGTTTTTCCCTCAAAATTACAGGAGGGTTTTCCACGTTAAAATATTGGTGTGCAGTTATCTTGATCTATTTTGTTGGTGTGAATAGTAACCAGTACTATTCATAAATAGTGAAGTGGGTCCCACTGTATAGTACTATTCACGTGAATAGTGACGTGGATCCCACTGCGAATTACTATTCACCGTGCTCCATTTTTCCGTCTCTTTAATTTGGGCGCGCTTCCGCTCACATCAGTAAAGTGTTTATTACACTTGGGGTATACCCGACTCTGATGATACCATAACAAGTTCTTCGTCATGTTCTTATTCCTGGAGTTATGGATCTTGATCTTTCAATTTCCATCATAAAATTATGCTCTTTATTTTATTCAAGCATTGTAACATATAAGTTGAGTTTATTGTTTATGTGTTTCTCTCCAACCAATGGATTATGTGTGTGATGGTTGGGATGTTTGGTTGATTAGGATTCTTTGTTATGAAGTTTTGTGATGAGCTACAGTAGAGGAAACAAAGAGTACTAGGCTATGGTGGCAATCTAACGAGAATAGAGTAATGATTGAAGGGCATAAATGATATTTCAGATGACTTTTGAACTTTTAAATTTCTTAAAATACAAAAAGTCAGGCCACAACTAACAAAGTTAATAAAAAGTTATTATCAAGCGTGTAAATTTCATTTTGAAAACTAGAGGAGGTAAATATAATATTAATTGAACTCAGAGAAGGTTGATGTAATTTCTCCTTAAAAATTTATAAGCCAAAGATACCACACACATAACACTAACAACAACAACAATAATAATAATAATAATTTTTTTATCTATAAATCTAAGACTCTTTGTTGATTATATATTTACTTAAGTTATTTTAAATAAAAAAATGAATATAACTTAGTTATAAATTTTAAATATATTAATATGTATAAAAATACATTTTGATCTAACTCTATTCCTTGAAAATTGAACTTTCTTTTTTTAAAATTAAAATTTTATAATATAATATATTTTTATAATTATATCCAAATATAAAACAAATTTTTGCTTTTACTTTTGCTTCTGCATATTAGAAAGTACCTCTCATGAGCTTGAACGGCCCATGTTTTGTGTACAAAAGGTATGCCTTAGGCCTCACTACTGAGTTGGGCCCAATTTAATAATCCATTGGTCATCTCATCGCTCATCGCTGATCGCTCCTAAAGATGAAATGCATAAGCGCGAACATGTTCAATTCCAGGCCAGGCCTTCTCAGATGCAACATGGCACACCTGAGCGGAGAGAGGCTTTTATCAAACAGGTTAGCATTTTTATGCTGAATTAATACACACCCAAAAATGGGAGGCAACTGGCGTGCAACATCTTACAACTGGACTCGAGAATTGATAAGTGAAATTTATTTATACGGAATCATGAAAATAAATTATAAGGCTCACAGTTATGTCGACCTTGCACATGATCGGAGTAGCATTGTTTAGGACCCACTTGCTATTGGGTCACTTGAATGTTGACATAGAATATCAAACAATGTTTGTATGTATCTTTTTGTTTTTCTCGTTCTATCACTCTAGAGACTTTAGCAGCTTTGTGGGAAGATCTTACATGTTTTTCATAGACCAGAATAAATTAAGTATCAAACAGCTAGAGTTCCGCCTTTTACCTTATCCTCGTTTCTCGCAAGTCAGGCAAACAAAGCTTAAGATTTTTCTGAACACTCTCAAAGGATGAAGGTAAGATATATCAATTACCAATGACGCCTTGCAGAACCAAAAATTAGATCATATATGCTTTTCTAATTAAGTTGCTTTCTGTATCGCTTCAATTTGCTGCAGTTACTTGGCTGGATGCATAGGAAATTTCGCCAGAATAGCACGGAACCGTTCAAAAGACTTGGTCATTGGTAAGTTATATGCCGTTGGCATGCCTCATACATACATGATACATCTTTATGTTCCTTCAAAAGTACATTAACTACAAGGTGGTCATCAGCACGTTACTGATGGAGCATGAATGCAGAGTTTACTACTCATCATGCCTCACAATATATCTAGGATGTCACTTCTGTATAATTTATAGCAGGTAGGTAAAGAGAACGGTGAAATCATTTTCATGCACATACATATCACCATAAACTAACACAGCCCTTTGTAATTACCTGACAATAACAATGGGAGAATTATGAACTAAATCTAAGTGTTTTGTATATGAAGTGACAACGATTGGTTCAAATGCCATCAAGGGTAATATGACCCACAAAATCTATTCTTAATGAAAATGAAACTTTTATTACTTATTTCATGTATGGAATAATAGCAGAAGATCGGAGTACTTAAGACAGTGAATTTTGTTGAGTGCTATTACAGAATATTTATTTCCACTTCATGGTTGGCCTCACTATTATGCTTCCTAGGTCTTCCTACAATATTTGTCAGTGTCAGGGCATTCTTGTAATTGCCTTTCAGGGCAGCCAGCACTGGATGATGAGCACAACTACCCCAAAACAAACTCAACTGGGACTAAACTTGTCAAACAAACTCAGAAAGAGCACCACCTTGGAAAATCTTTTGCTGGTCTGGAAGCGGCAAGAGTACAAGATGATGAATATAAGGAAGAATCATTGGCTGCTATGTACGAGCTCTTCCATGGCTTCCTAGCAATTGGAACACTTGGTTCAGAGCAGGTTGTAGCTGATCCATCAGCAATACCAACATTTGCCATATCTGTTGAGAATATAACTGAGAAGGAAGGAGAAGTCACTGAGAATGAACTGAAGCTCATCAACGAGGAGCTGGAGAAAGTGCTAGGAGCTGAAACCAAGGACGATGGCAGCAACTATTCATCTGGGAGAAACAGCCATGTAAGCACTGGGAGGAGTAGTCATGGGAGCATAATAACACTCAGTGGAAAGCCAACGGAGGGTGCAGAATCAAATGGGATTGGAACTGCAATTTGTCCACTTCAGGGATATCTCTTTGGATCAGCAATTGAACTGTCAGAAACAACAACGACAGTGGCCAATAAGAAGGAGCACAGGACTTCACTTGGGGAGCTTTTTCAGAGAAGCAAATTGGCAGAGGAGGGCTCCGGGTCCAAATGTAAAAAGGATGATAAAAGAACTGATAGGGAGGCAGATAAATCTGCTCTGAACCTGATGAAAAAAATGCTGAAAAAAAGAATGCTCCACACTTCCCGAGGCTCTACGTCAACTGGCGGACCCGTTGATTCTGCTTCTGCAGAGAAAAAACTGCATAAGGTATATATAGACTTGCAGATTCCAAAGTTATCCGGATTCTCCTATTTACTCTTGTTATCTTTATTACAAAAAATGTATAATTACGATCCTCTTTTGGATCGGGTACCACCACCGGTGTTGGTATGAATGGCGTCCTGAGTTTGATACCAACTAAGAGGGGCTGTTATATTAAGTAAGCAGCATTACATATCTAGATTGACCTTATAGCTAGCTATGCACTTTGCTGGAAAAATTCTTGTATACACCGGGAGGAAATGCTTTCTTCCTCCACATTCTCATCTCAACCCTTGATTTTTCTCTTTCTCCTTTTCTCTTTCATTCATCCAAGAATGATCAAAGGCTCACATGCTATGTGGAGTAAATCCACTCTTCCTCCGGGAGGAGGAAAGAATTACTCACTTTGCTGTTCTTTTCTTTCCAAACCTTTTTATAAATCAATATATTAATTATGGTCATAGTCTTGGAAGGAGCATGCTTCTTTTCTTTTCTCTTAGCGGTTGTGACTTAAGTTAATAGTAAGCTGTGTTATTTGTGGCTTGTATAATCTCCATATGTTCCACAGGAAAGTTCACCCTGAAAATTCAACAGTTGCACCGAAGTCTGATAAACCCCAGAAGAACGAGAACAAGAAGAAAATAATCAACGAGGGAGGCCACGGCAAAAGCGTGGTGCTGCATCCAGAGGAAGAAATTATGTGACACCCCAAAAGAGCACTTGTAAAGGAAAGCATGCGCTATTATAAGAGACAATCAAATCCACCCCAATTTACATTTGGCAGTGAAGATTCATCTGAAAATAGGGAGCACTGGATCAGAACCGATGCGGATTGTAAGTAATAACACAATCATTCTCCTGTCCATACGCCTATGATATCTATGTCACCTTAAATAGTAATGCATGTCCGCATATGTGATATGTGTAGTGTTGTTATGCTCAATATATATAGACTTTCACAATTCGCTTGATGAAAGCAATGAGAGAGGAATAGTTTGCAACGCAATCGCATTGACTTGACTTCATCCCCTACAAAATAAAAATCGACAATGAGTTGATAACCACATGCCAAATTGTTGTTTCAGAGTGATATTTGACAAGCCTGATAGCATACCCACATTTTTTCTGCTGTTACCCTCGCTCAAACTTCTCTTTTCACTGCAGACTTGGTCTTGGAGCTCTAAAAGGCAAAGCAAAGCCATCCTCGATTACCAGGGGCAAGGAGTAACATTGTGTTTGTACGATTTTTTTATTTATTTAATTTATCACTGCTTGCAGCAAGTATTAAACGTATTATCATATAATATATACGAAAAACAGGTAGCATCTTCAGTCTACCTTTTGCATTAAGTGTAAAATGTGTGTTCCGCATAGGTAGTAATAAATAATCGTTGCAATTGAAGTGAAAATGTCAATTATGTTTAATATTACGTATCAAATGGAGTACAAGAATAAATTCTAAATATGTTTTTGTTCCCTTAAAAAAAAACAAACTTTGGTTATGGTTGTCGGAAATTTTTTGTTTAGTTTCGCTGTAAATATTTTTATAGTTACTTGATTTTAATCCCTATTACATATTATTATTAGATATCATGTAGGATTGAATAATTTGACCTTCTATGATTTAGTTCAACATTTAATATAGATAGTCTGATAATAAGGATTAAAATCAAATGCTTTTAGAAACACTTGGATCGAATCCAAGCCAAATTTTTCCCATAGACCAAAACCAAAATCTTTATAGAGATTAAAAATACATTTAAGTAAAAAAACAAAATACATTTTATGACTTAAAATCTTCAAAAACTAATTAAAATTTATTTCATTTAATATTTAGGAGGATTTACTGAAAGACAGTAGAAAAATATATTACTTTATGGCTTATAATTATAATAAGAATAATAATTAAAAAGAAGTTAAATGACTTCATAATTTTGTATAGTTGAGAATTTTGTATGGTTGAGGCTTGAGAGATCCAAGTTTGCAAGATAATAAGGATTCAAAGTAATAATGAATTCATGATACCATAAAAAAATTAATATGATGACAGGGAAGGTACTAAGTGGAAGCGATGAGAGTTGGTAGGACCATCAACCAATCGCAGATGGAAAAATTGTAAGGTTGTCTCGCTCGAAAGCCACGAGACAGCGTTCGTTCGGTAATTGTCTTTGACATATAAATATGGAAATATTAAAAATACAAACTTATTTGATATTAGAGATGGTAATAGATGAAAAAAAGTTTCCTATTTTTGGGATAAAAATATAAAAAAATTCTGTACTTTTAAAACTTAGGGATAATGAGAGTATAATATAGAGATATAAATATTATTTTTTCAATAATACCCTTTTATATATATATAATGTTATTCAATGTGTCCTCAAACTTATGGGCAGTTTGGTGGTGGTCCAGCAATTGGTGGTTGACAGCAGTAGTTCGATAGGGATACATAATATTTTTTTATCATGTATTTGTTACTTTTTTTCTTATATTTTCAAATAAAATATGAAAACAGTTATCATGTTTTGTACTTTATAATCAAGTACAATATAAATACAGTATTTTTTATATCTTTTTCTCTACTACCTCTACTATCTCTCTCTATTTTCCATGTACTGTTACCAAATGTTGCCTAAGTACCCCCCCGGGGAACTCGGTGATTGATTTTGCCTGATGGTTCACTACTAGCGACTTTTCAGCATTCCTTGGCTTTCGCTCTTAGAGGAATAGGAAATATTTATTTTATTCTATTTATTAACTGAAATATTAGTTTTATAGATTATTTCTTATCTCTATATTTTTAATATAATACATAATATGTCAACAAATAAAATAAGGTGGTTGTTTCTGTACTAACATTAAGAACAGTATCGAAATATGTCATAGCATGACAAATTTTTATTGGTCTTCTAATTTAAGTCAGCGTTCGGTCAGCATTTTTAAATATTAAGACTTAAAATTTTTTTTCTAATTTATTGCTAAGGATTATTTAACAAATACATGAACTTAATAAAACTATCAATTTATTATTTAACAAAATCCCTAATTTATAACTCCCTCATAGTCTCAACCCCCTCTCTCTTTACCCACCGTCTCCTCCTGCTCCTCCTTCTTCAATCTTCCGCCTTAAACCTTATCTTAAATTCAAAATGTAAAATCTCAATTGATATAAATTAAGATTTGTAGATTTGTGAAATGTTCTATCACGCTTTTAATGGATATGTGAAGCATGCCTTTTCGCTCGATGAATTGAGGCCCATGTCTTGCGCTAGAGAAGACACACTCAGTTACGCCTTAACTTTGGTAACAATCACAAACACATTCCCATCATCATTAATTAATCAAGATAAGATGGATATGTAAATTGTGAAGCGTCCATTGTTACAGTCTAAAACAGATTGACTCATTGGACACTTTGGCTCTACTCAGTGATTGCAAGCATCTTCGCTTTGACATTGTGAGTGAATCATAAGACTTACATGAGGAGGTTTGAGTATTGTGCTCTCATGGTCCTTAAATCACAACCATTAAAAGAATAAATCAATGGCTAAGAAAACTTTCCATCAATATTTCATATGATATATAGATAACTTAATCATATGATATTATCAATATGATTAGCTGAAAAAAACTAATTATTATGTTTAATTTGTGTTTCCCATCCTACCCTTACACCATTTCTACCGTATCACTCTACTCTCATCGTTGACTTGGCCTCCTAGTGCCATTGCCACAGCCATCTTCTGATGCACCACCCTACCCTTCACTCCACCTCCCCCAGGTGTCACTGCCTCTCCTCCCCAACAAGGTAATTAATTTCAATTGCATTGTTATAAATTATTATGAGCAAATGCTATATAGCTAGAGTCAAACCACGTGTACCATAGATGTGTGACAATGGTTGTTGAAGCGCTTGTTGTCAGAAGATTGCGAGGCATTGTTTTGATTTGGTTTTGTTTCATGGAGGGGAGGTCGCTCCTGCAATAATTATGTGTCACGCCTACTGATCTTGTTCGAAAAACAGTGGATGTGGCGGTTTGTGTGACAGGTGCGGCAATCTTTGACATGGAGGAGGTAGCGACAGTTTGTGACTGAAAGGGGAGGTGGCCGTGGCACTGGTCGATAGTGGAAACTACAGTCATAGTGAGGGGATGATGGGGGGAGGAGAATGGTGGCAAGTGAAGTGAGATGTGAAGAGGAGAAAATGATAATTGTATCCTTTTAAATTTATGATTAAACTTTGTAATTATAATTTTTTGTCCTGAACCATCATGATCCAATACTGGAGAAGGCCCATCATAGAACACTTCCAAATAACAATAATAGTTTAAAACAATGTTGAACCAATGGGCAAATTATAAGGTGAATATCAAATTATTAAGTCTATTGTGGATTTCTTGTTATTAGTCATTGGATGGACAATATTTTTATTACATGATTTGATGCAATGACTAATAATAGAGGATTCATAATAGATCCAAAGATAAGAAATCTACTATGAAACCCACCAAACCAATGGGTTAGTGGATCATGGCGTGAATGAAAGGTTTAAGACCAAAGGTCAAGAAGAAGGATGAGAGAGAAAAAGGGGCTGTGACTATGAGGAGTTAAAAATTAGGATTTAGTTGAGGGATTAATTGGTAACTTCATTACGTATTTTTTTTAAAATGATAAATTAGAAATAAAAGAAATTTATGTCTCAATATTTAAAAATGCTTACTGGACATTGACATAAATTAAAAGAACTAATAAAAATTTATCATGTCATTGCATGTTTCGATATCACTCATTTACCCTTAGTATCAAAGCAATCACCATTAAATAAAGCAAATATTTACTTTGCTCTAGATAGAACACTTAAGTATTTCTCTTGTAGATGAGGCTGTCATCATCTGTCTCGCGCACACATCCCTTCACACTTACTAGTTGCAAGTTGATGCTCGCCAACTTGATACGCTATACTCTTGTTTGGTAACTAGAACGAAAAAAATGCCTTTCTACCAGAAAATGAGCCAGAAATTAGTTTTCAAAATTGTGTGTCAACTAATAATATGTAAATTTTTTATTTTCTAACCATCTATCATTTCCACCAAACCACTAATAATTTGCCACATACATATCAACTAGATCTTGCATCATTTCTGGATGAAAAAAATTCGGGATATTTTACAATACTCAACGAGAATGTCATACAAGTCTTTTTTTAATCCAGCTAATACCAATATATAAGTTTCAATAAACACAACTTTACTATAAATAACATGATGATATCAATCCAACTCAAATATTACATAAATAAATATGTAAAACACCTATCATAATACTATGCTTTGTAGGTAAATAGAAGTAAAGCAGCTAAAAATGAAAAGAAAAATCATATTTTACAATTTTACCATATTGGAGACTTGGCATACTTAATTTTTCATCTTTTACAAAATGACAATATTATTGTCCAAAACAAACAATAAACATATCTATTTCACAGCACTACTCATGCAACTGTGCTCATGATTGCCCCTCTCATAAAGAAATTGTATTCCAACCACGTTAAAATAATACCCCCTCCTTTTTACTCCATATATCCCCAAAAAAATAAAGAAAACAACTAAATAATAAATATATCTTAATAATGGTAAAAATATATATGAATAGATCATATTACTCTTATTAAAATATAAATTTATATTATTACAATATTGTTGAAAAAAACACAATCAATTACATTTGGAATAATTTTGAAAACAAAAAAATTAATTTTTTTAATTTAAGAAATGGATATATGTTTTGCAACAACCAAAAAACCTAAGAAAAATGGACAAATGGGGTGAAAAGGATGGAGTATTAAAGCTAACCGTGATTTTATGTTAAATCAAGCTAAAATTATAATATGACTAACAATACTCGCATTGTGCTCAAATAAAATGAAAATAATATCACAACCAATTAATTAATGCAAGTGAGATTGAATAAGTAAAATTATCAAAACTTGAATTCTCTTCTTTTGATTTGCTCAATGCAACTATTTGTGTCTAGACACATTGATTTTTAAGTGTACCACTTCGTCTGAAGCGACAATTATTTTGAAATGGAGAGAGTATTTAACTTATCAGTGAACAATCAAGGAATCAAAATGAACAAAAGAAAATTGTTATGGAACCAAACAAACTCAAAATTTGTTAGGAACAAACACACAATTGTTAGAAGACTACAATAAAATATTACAATGGCCTTGTAATGTGCCTCTGTGTGAATTTTTTTCTTTTTTTTTTTTTTGAAAAAAGTAACACAGAAATTGTAACACCAACTTCATTTTTGCAGCAAAAAGAGAATCAACCTGGCTTACTATGGTAAATGCAGCAAGAACCTTGTGGGACAAAAAGTAGATACGTTGCATAATAAAACTGAAAAAATAGCTTCAGGGTTGCACAGCCTCCAAAAGTTTCTCATAAACTTGTCTTGCAGTCAAATCCTCCACCTGAAACAATCGTCAAATCATCGAAACTAATCATAAATAGGGGACAGCATCTTATAAGAGGGAATTAGAAATAAACTTTGTTTCCTAATCACTAGCATAAATATGATTCTTGAGAATTAGGATCATTTAGAAAGAAGGCACCCAAGATTATATTAATGGCTAATGGGGATGCTTAATTTGAAGGCGTAGTCTAACTTACCACAAGAAGCTTTGACTTGTTATTCCACCCTCTCTGAAGAGTCATCTGACTCAATCTCAAACCCAAAACCTGTGTGCAAAAAAAGTATGGTCTTAAGTTGTGAGTGCATAATCTTTGGCAAGGGGGGCAAAAAGGAGCAAAGAGACAAAATGACAAACACTAAAAGGGTGGCTATAAGCGCACAAGGCTCCCACCACTGTGGAGCTTAGGGAGGGTCATATGAATGCAGCCTTATCCTCTTGAATAGAGAGGCTGTTTTTGTAACTACATTTCATGACCATCAAATTACAAGGCAACAATCTTAAACTGCACACCAAAGCTCACCCCGTACAAAAAGAGTAACAGACAGTAGAAATATACTTTTCCCATAAATTCCAAAAGTTCGTTGTTAGCTTCTCCACGGGCAGCAGGAGCAGCAACAGTGACTCGAACATCATCAGCATTTACTCCTGACTCAAAGAAAACAAAATTATTAATTTGATTTGGATGTTCGGCATTTGTGCCTGACTCAGAACACAAAATATGAATTTGATTCGCTGGATAGATCATGTCTTTACTAAGAAGGTTGTAGGGCATTTCCACTCCCAATATAAGCCCTATAGACAAATAGATGTATCATTTATTCATGCCATCATAAAATCAAAGTTGCAACTCTTATGTTCTAATTTTTTTAATAGAAAAGCAACTTAAATACATGGGTACAGGAAGACAACTTTCAACTGTATTGTCCACCATTTCTTCTACCCTTCCCATTTTACCCAACCATTTCTTTCTATTTTTTCCTTTCATATTCCTTTCCCCGTTCTCAATTAAGACCTCTGCCAACAGTGGTGTTCTGCAACAAACTAACATAGTGATACATGGGATTACAAGGTCTTTACTAATAACACAATTCTAAAGTGCACTCAATCTTGACTTAAATAATATTTGAGTTGATGCCATCTGCTGAGTTCCAGGCTTCTAGCCCTGAAATTGAATTGCAGACATAGAAATATGCATGCAAGCCAATGGCATTTGCTATGGTTGTTAGCATGTTACCTGCTTGGCATGTCTAATTAGTAGTATAATAATTTTTGAAGGAAATAACGGCATTTGAAATGAAGGATTGGGGATTCAAAGCAGTATGACATTATGAACAATCTTTTAACTGGGAAAGTAGACATCCACATTCCATATAATCAATAAAGAGAACTGCAGCCACACTCTTTGTCCCAGAGGTGCTCTTTTATCACTTGTGTTAGTTGAAGAAAACAATAGAGTTATAAGAAGAAGTACTTGTGATTGCGGAGCGCTGTGCGCGATCTTCCACTTCTATTGCAACTTGAACAAGTCCTCCTTCAAGCTGGGAGATACAGGGTGGAACTGGTGCATCCTAAAGAAAACACGACGAGACGAAATCATTTTTAGAAGATACATGTATCATATCATATCCGCGCATATACATAGCAGATGAGATACGAAGTGTTTATTAGGGAGGAAATGAGTGGATTGGTTAGTGTAACCTGCAAAGCAAGAGTGTAAGGTGGGTTTGAAAGTAAAGTAGAGTATTAAAGAGAGAGAAGGTGCAACTAATGCCCCAGAAGGGAGAAGAAAGACCTGTGGGTTGGTTTCAGCAGCGACAGTACTGAGTGCACCATCAACGACGTATATGAAAGATGAAAGTTCCAAATCTTGTTCAGCACGGTAGCAAACAAAGAGACCACAACCAATACAATTCATGCGGAATTGTTTCTCGAGTTTGCCTTCGGCTCTGTTGAGTTGCGTTGCGTTGAGGCATGTTAGAATGAGAGAAAGGCAAGACAAGAATGAATTAATTACTAATTAACAAGGAGAAGGACAAGGAAAGTGAAGTGGTGAGGCGTACCGTTTTAAGAGAACTTTTCCTGCCTCATGGATGTTGAATCTGGCAAGATGTTTGGTCTTGTCCAAAACGTATGATTTGTCAGTCTTCCTTTTGGGCATCTTTTGCAGCTGGGTATCTAACGTAGAAGAACAACAAGCTATAAGCAATTAATGAGGAGTTGAGCCGAGCGAGCATATTAGATTAGATGATGAAGTAAAGTCTGAGTCTGGAAGAGGGATAAAGAAGTAAAGCAAGCGCCTGAGAGAACGAAAGAACGAACCAGTTATAAGGACGTGTGATCCACAGTGCTTGCAGTAATAAACAAAGAGATCGGAGTGAGGACCCTCCGGTGCTGCATCTTCACTTGAGTACGTATGTGTTGTCCTCTTCGGCATTCTCCTTCCCTTCCCCAAACACTATCAATTCTTTCTCTTTCTTCTTTTCGAATCAATCAACCAACCTGACATTAATTAATTGCAAGGAATTTACCCCGATCTAAGGAATGGATTGGATAAGAAAATTAGAAGCCTCAACCCAAGTGAGCAAAACAGAAGATGAAGATAGTGAACAGAACAGCAGAGAGAGAGAGAGAAAGAGCCTCAACCACAACGGCAAATTCTAATGACGACAACGGATGAGTTCGATCGATTGACTGGGATACCCTGAAGAGGCTCGCCTAAATTCGTCATCTAACCTACTTTCAATTTCAATTTCAAGAAATTATTTATTCGTGGAAAAAATAGAAACTTAATTAATTAATTAAGCTATTGTTGTTACTAGCCACTTATCGAACACCATTATGCATGTCAAGTTACACTTTTTTTTATCAGAGCCTACTCTACATTTTATTTATTGAAAAAGCACCATCAATAATTAATAAAAGAGTTTAATTTTGATGTACTAATAGTATAAAATTGTTTTATATCATTATCCAATTAAAAATTTTATTTAGATGACTTTTTCAAGTAGTGGATATAAAAGTCAATTATCAAGACTTATGTGGCAATACATAATTGAATGACAGTGTAAAAAAGTTTTATACTATCAGTGTATGACAATTAAATCCTTAATAAAATATAAATTTATATAATCCATACTATACATAAAAGGAATAGTCCCTTTAATATCCAAAATTCCTATTTCCTAAAATACCATTGACATATAAGAAGTTGAAGGAAATTAGAAAAATAAATTAAATAAGTTAAAAAAAATTAAAAATGTGCGAGCCTTGTCAATTCACTAGTTCAATATTAATAGCCATAATCATAAATTTGTTATAAATCAAAGATTATTATGAATGTCCGTTACAAATTTTAATGATTGATTATAATCACATTTATTATCCATTAATGTAATGTCGTAAATTATTCCATTTTAATTGTATTCCAGGATCTATAAATAATGACCTTGAATGATATTGTAATATACAATAAAGAGAAAAAGTCTCTCTAATTTTCTGATCACTTCTCCATTCCTCTACCTATTATTTTATTACACGTTATCAGCACGAATTTGCTCATCATTCTTATCCCATCCTAAGGTAGTCCTCCATTTTTTTTATGTGACTTGTATTGTCTCTATCACTACGCTTTTGATGGAGGGTGTAATGCTTGATGATATTTGGATCTTATAATTTCTATACCACATAATACCAATATGATCTTGTTTTATGAAGTGTATATTATTTCATTTTTTTCTTTCCTCTTCTTTTAATTGTGTCGATCTCTTCCTCAATATTCTATCCTCAATTTCAAGGTCAATTTCCTTCAAGTATTGTTTTTCACAATCGTTAAAATTCTCGTCTTTTAATATTTTGTTCTAACTGTATGCATATGCTACATTACATTGATAAACCAATCCACAATTTCCATAAAATCATTGCTATGATTACGCTTTGGTGGTGGTTCCTTATAATCACGCTAGATACATTACGCTAAATAATCACGTATAATAGCTTTGGTATTAGGCTTTGGTATCTCGTTATAATTTATTAGTATCGTAGTATATATATATATAATAACTTTGTCTCTTATTTCCATATTAACCACATATTATGTTATCTACATGTTATCATTTTTTTGTATGCATAATATCTGCATATTATTTTAATGCTAGCTATCAATATTGAATGTGTTACAATTTTGTCATAATTCATTCTCCTTTTATTATTATTTCATTTTCTTTATTTCTTTCTCTCTCTCTCTTTGATACCATTCCCTGAAGCGAATGGTAATTATTCCCAAAAGCGAATAATACATATACCCAAAATAAATAAAATAATCTTGCCCTGAAGTGAATGAATTATTTCTCGACTTATAAAGATATTTGTATATTCTCTGAAGTGAATATATCAAAAATCATTCCCTGAAGACAATGAATTTTACCGAACACATTACCTGAAGCGTGTGTTATATACGGTGTAATACTATAACATAAAGTAAATTATTACATTCCTTTGAATGAATATCTTTAAATGTTACATTTCCCGAAGCGAATATAAGGATAAATTTTGAATATTCATAATTGATGGATTTTATAATTTTTGGTGTTTATAATTTAGTGCTTATACTATTCAGAAGCAAATATATTATAATATGTTAAATCATTTACCATTTTCTTGAAGCAAATTGGTCTATACTAAATCTTATAAGTTTGCTAAGATAAATTAGAAGTTACATATGTTCGGGAAAAACATATGGAGTAATAGATAAATTTGTGATATTGGAAAGCAAAATAAAGTATAACTAAACGTTAATTTTCTTATATATTTAAAAAGTAATAATTAATAAACGAAATGGAAATCTATGCTATCACATAATTATTTAGAAAATGGTATTTTTATTATTTTGATGATCATCCTCACATGAATTTATGTTTTTTTTTTCTTTACCATCTATTGAATTCACTTTTAATATTTATTATCGTTTTATGTACTAGATCACATTATGTCGAATTTGACAAAACTTGAGTTTGTTGCACTCGACATAACTATTTATCATGGGTACTTGATGCTGAAATATATTTGAATGCCAAAGACCTAGGAGATACTATTAAAGAAAAACAATCATCAAGCCAAGACAAGGCTAAAGTTATGATCTTTCTGCGCCATCACCTTCATGAAGGGTTAAAGGCGGAATATTTAACTATGAAAGATCCATTGGAATTATGGGTCAATTTGAAGGAAAGATATGATCACCAAAAGATAGTGATTTTTCCTAGAGCTCGTTTTAAATGGATGCACTTGAGATTGTAGGTTTTTAAAACTATGAATGAGTACAACTCAGCAATCTTTAAGATAAGTTCTCAATTACAGCTGTGTGATGAAAAAATCATTGATGAGGACTTGTTGCAAAAAACATTTTCAACTTTTCATACCCCAAATGTGCTCTTATAGCAGCAATACCGTGAAAAGGGATTCAAAAAATACTCTGAATTGATATCTTGCCTCTTAGTAGCTGAACAAAACAATGAACCACTAATGAAAAACCATGAAGCTCATTCGACTGGCTCTACTCCATTCCCAGAAGTGAATGTAGCAACCCATAAATTTGAAAGAAGACAAAACCATGGTTGTGGGCGCGGTTGCAATCGCGGTTACGATCGTGGTCGTGGTTATGAACGTGGCAATTGGCATAATAATCAGAGTAGCTGCAATGGTCATTTCCCCCCTCATTACCAAAAGTGGAATAATAATTACAAGCAAAAGAAAAATAAAGGTGCTTCAAGTTATCTTTCATAAGGCATAAAGAACTTCTGTTATTGATGCGGAATGAAAGGGTCACGTATTTGTTGTACGCTTGAACATTTTGTTAAGTTATATCAAGTTTCAACCAAAGGGAAGAACAAAAATGTTGAAGCCAATTTAATTAACTATTCACAATAATGAAGCTGAGGCAAATGATGTTCAGGCAAATTTCAGACCCATCGATGATGTTTTTGCATACCTCAATGACATAATCAATTTAGAAGGCTCGAAGGATGCTACATATTTGGATGTATCAAATTTCTTTTGAGAATTTAATACTAGGGTTAATAATTTTTCTTTTAACATTTCGTTTTATTTTTTTCTTTCTTCTTTCCCCATTGTTCTCCTTATAAGACTTTTACTATTGTAATTTTTTAAATTTAAAATTTATCATTGATGCTCGTATTTTTGTTTACAATTTGTCATTGATATTCGTATTTTTTTTTATGAAGAATAATGGATGTTTCCAAGTTATTATCAAGATCCAATGTCGACAAAGAAGATGTATGTCTAATTGATAGTGCAACAACACATACAATGCTTAAAAATAAAATATATTTTACTTCCCTTATTATGAAAGAAGCAAATGTTAGTACAATTTCTAGTACTACAAAATTGATTGAAGGCTTTGGAAGAGCTAACATAATACTACCCCGATGAACAAAATTTACTATTAATAGTGCTTTATTATCTAGTAAGTCTCAATGAAACATCCTAAGTTTTAAAGATATTCGTCAAAATGGATATCATATTGAGATTATAAATGAAGAGAACATTTAGCATCTCCATGTCACAACCATTATTGAGGGTAAGAAATGTGCATTAGAAAAATTACCTGCTTTGTCTTTCAGTTTATACTATATAAATATAAGCACAATTGAAACTTATGCTACAGTCAACCAAAAGTTTATTGACCAAAATATTTTTACCCTTTGGCATGACTAATCAAGTCATCCTGGTTCAATTGTGATGCGAATAGTTATTGAGAATTCGCTTGGACATCCTCTGAAGATGTAATACTCCAAATTTTAAATAAAAGAGTTAGACAAATTTTTTCAAATGAAAAGAGCGTCAGTCATCCTTATCTGTCACTTCGAATCCTACCTGTCAGTTCGAGTCCTGAATTTTTGCTAAGTCTGGGCCCTATACCTCTTTGGAGAGCCATATGATAGAGTCACATTCTTGGGACCAAAAGTCCTGATAATTGTTCCCTAGAGAAAACTGAGTTAAAGAGTGATTTTTAAGAAATTTTTCGAAACCTTTAAACGTTTCGTTTTTAGCCGATGAGTTTATAAAACCGTGAAAATTTCTGGATTTGAACTAAAACCCAAAATTTAGATTTTGATTGGTTTGGATTTTGATTTTTCTAATATTTTATTTAAATCCAAATAGAGGTATTCCCTTATTTATATTAATGTTTAAAAGTTAATAGGAAATAAAAGTTAAAAGGAAATAAATGATTTAACTTTAATTAAGAAATGTAATAAGTGAGTTTTAGAGAGGAGGAGACTATAGAGACTATTATGAGGAGTGAGAAACTATCCTGGAGGGTGAAAATCCATTCTGGTGAGCGCCGCAGCGCTCATGAGCGCTGTAGCGCTCAGCAGAACAGTGGAAGTGAATTTCTATTCTCTTTGGTGAGTGTTGTAGCACTCTTAGCGCTGCAGCAGTTAACAAAACAGTAAGGCGGTGCGAGAGATGTTCTCTGGTGAGCGCTGCAGCGGTCGACAGATGACTTAAAAACCCCTGTTCGGGGTCCAGAACCTTCATTTAATCAAAAACACCATTTTCACCCCAAACCCCGAGCTCTCTCTCTCCCAAAACATGATTCTCACCCCAAAAACTCCATTTCCTCCTACTTCTCTCATTTCTAACTCCAATCTTTTGTTCCTAAGGTTTTGAGGTATGTTGTTCTCTTAGTTTTGCTCTCCTTTCTCCATTTCCCTCTTATTATTAGGGTGATTTTCCATGCTTCTCAAAGAGGAGAAGTCTTCTAGTATATTAGAGATGGATTCTTGGATATTTAGAGGATTTAGAGGTTAATTTAGAGTTTTGTTGCCTCTATGTCAGATATCACTGTCAGTTCTACTTCTAAGAGTCTTGTTGGTGCTGTTGGTGTTAGTTGTTCACTGTTCACCCCTCTAGGTGAGTGAGTTTTCATCTGTCATCTCTATATTTTGCATTAGAGTTATTTTCATAAAGATATCATGTATTATTTGATTTTAGAGATTTATGCAAAAAGGATTGAGATTACTATTGAACATATGTTTTGGAAGTGTTGATTTGAAAGCATGAAACCTGTATTTTGATAAAAACTCATAGGACCATTATTGATAAAATGATTCTGTTTATAATTGGTTTTAATTGTGATTGATAAAGATTTATGATTGTTGAAATGCTTATTTTATGTTGAATATGGATTATGCAAATGATTGTTAGAGAATCTTAAGCTTTTGAGAAATGTGATGATGATCTGAGGATTTCAAGCTTAAGAAAGAATGTGTTGAGAATTGGTTTAGAAACTCAGACATAAAAAGGATTTTAGAGCTTGAGTCTTTATGAGATTCAGAACAGTTGACGGCTACATATTCTGTGAGCTGTTGAAATCACAAATGTCTACAAAGGGTGATCCCTTGGGCATGATTTCAGCCACGCATGCTAAGGTCGCATCGTTCGAATCAGATAGATTCAGAGCTCACAAAGATTGTTTATCTAGTTTAGGCAGTAGCTATAGAGAAACAGACAGCAAGTTAATGGCTGAATGATCGTTAACCTTGGTACCAAGTTGCCTAAGGGCAATCTTATAGAGCAGAGCAGAGAATGGAACCTGGTTAGGTATCCAAATTCGGTTCTATAAGAACCATAGAGCAGAGAAACATTTATATCATCATTGTTATACATAATTACAAAGTAGAGACTACTGTTTCTCTAGGAGCTACTTTATTGTGTTAATTGTATGTTTTGGGTCATGACAATAAATTTAAAGAAGTTTTTTTTAAGTGATAGCCTGATGATTATGAAAGTTAGTTTAGAAATATATGTATGCCTGGTTATGTTAGACTATCAGTATTATTCATGTTTTTATGATATTATGCATTATTTCCTTGATGTCCCATGAAAGGGGGTTTCAGGTGAGGATTCACTCACTGAGTTTTGCACAAAACTCACCCTTCTTTTCTCCTTCTTCACAGATAGAACAATTGTGGCAGAGTGTTCTCAATCATCATCCCCACCAACATTAAAGTTCATATGGTGAGCTTCACTTTGGTGAAGTGTTTATAGTTCTGTCTAGAGTGCTCCAGTACAAATGCAAGTAAGATCCGGATAATAGAGCATGTTTATATTTTTACATATTATGACATTATTTGAAGTTGTATTGAATAGTTCAGCATTTATGAATATTTCAAATCAGAGCAGTTTTACACAAATATGTTTTGTATTATGATTCACAGACAATAGAGTTTGAATGATGAAATTTCAATATAGACTACTATGATTTGATAAATAGGTGATTTGTATGTAAAAAATGAGAATGATTTTGAATAAATTTTATAATTAACTATGCATATAGAGAAATCCAGGTCACGAGGCTTACGTGGGAATAGGATTTCTCACGTGCTGGTCACGTGCTTAAATCGAGTCGTGACAGAAGAACCAGAAGATTCTTCAATTCAAAGAATTCTCATGTGCTGCTTATTCTCAAGGAAAATTAATTTTGAAACCATCACTGGTTAAAATTTGAATTGAATCACCTACCTTTTTGGAACGTATTTAGGGTGATATATGTGGACTCATTCATCCACCATGTGGACCATTTAAATATTATATGGTTTTAATAAATGCATCATCAAGGAAATTTCTAGATTATACCAAATAATAAAATTAAGAGCATAATTTCTAGATTATACCATAATGGCAATCCATTTTTATAATACTAGTGAGTTTAGATCTCAAGCTTTTAACAATTATTGTATATCAACTGGAATAACAATTGAAGAGCATATTGCTCATGTTCATACACAAAATGGTCTAGCAAAATCCTTTATTAAACACCTCCAATTAATAGCTATACCAATACTTATGAGAACAAAACTCCCTGTCTCTACATGGGGACATGTTATCTTCTATGTAGCAGCATTGGTACGGATAAGACCAACAAGCTATCATAAATTCTCCCCATTTTAGTTGGCTTTTGGTCAGGAGCCAAATATATCCCATCTTAGAATTTTTAGATATGCAGTTTATATTCCAATTGCTCCATGATACAATAGAAATCTAAATATCTTGTACCATGCAACAACACTTCAAATATCTACAGAGTTAAAAACTTTGAGAACATGGACCAATGATTTGCACCACTTGGTGGCCTAACTGCTGCAGTCTGAGGAATATCCTTATGAGGCATCGTTTTCCATACTTGAGCATGAGTTTTTGCTTCATGTTGAAACATCCTAACCAGTTCTTGAAGCTCTAGTTTTCTCAATACAACATTTTCTTCAATGATAGGTTTTTTCAGACCAAGATAAAGCAGTCCAATTTTAATTAGCACAGCTCCTAACACAGCAACATGACAAAGAATAGGACAAATGCGTAAAAAGCTCCTTAAGCTCTTGGTATTCCATTAACATTTATGCCAAATAGTCCAGTGATGATGGAAAGAACAAGGCCACAAGCACCAAATACTCCCAAGTTATGTGTAACCATAAGGCTTTTGTCCGAAAACAAGTAGCAAGAATGTGAGGCTATGCAAACCCCCCAGCATTTGAAGCTAGTAAGTAAACAGTCTCTTAGGGTACCTCCATCTATAAAGATGAAATGGAAGTTATTGAAATTTACTATGAAATTTTGTGATTTATATAACATATTGTTTTTCATTAGTACAAAAAATGCAGATAGTATATGAAAGTCAAATTCCTTTTTTTTTTTGGATAATTAGAAAGAGCTTAACTCTAAAAAAAAGGAGCATAATTACATCATCAAGTGTTGAAAACAACACACTGATATGCAAAGGGAACAACACAAAAGAAACCAAAACAAAACATCATAGCTAAAATTGAAAACATAGGCCATATACATAACAAGAATTGGGCCATATAGAAAACATGGCAAGTCCAGCCCCAACCTCTTAGTCTTCAAAGCCACTAAAGCCCAAATCCCAAAATGTGTCAGGCCACAACTCAAGAACACCAACAAAAGTAATCAACAATTTGCCAATCTGAAGTATATAAATAGCATTCAAGCCATGAATCCAAAAGCCTTAATTCAGGGAATTAGCAAAACAAACAAAAAAAATTGATATATCATGATGTGAAAGGAAATCTGCACACATCCACAAAATTTCTAAGTCAACAAACAACCTCGGATAAGTTTTCAGATTTCATAATGCACAGGATAAACTAGTGTAAATAAACAAGAAAATTTCAGCTTTCTTTCTTAAATACAAAAATCCAAACTCCCTCCTGTATAATGCACATTCTATGACCGATTGGTGACTGCATCATCAAATTCACCACTCATTCGAAAATCTAAAACACTAGAAGCTTCAGCTTCAGATTTTGTAATGGAAATATTAATTGTGCACCTTCATAGATAGTGTATAACACATTTCTAGCACTAATCTTCAACAAACTGAAGAGAGTATAACATAACTATTGATCAAACAACATTTACAAATTCCACCTATATTTAAAGATACCACATTTTTCCCTAAACCTAGACCCATAAATCTATAACAACAAATTCTAATATGGAAATTAGAGGCTAATACCTTGGTGTCGTGTGACCTAAGAATGATAGAGAGAGTAAGACATCGTCGTCCAGTCACTGTTTCTAACAGTGCGGGAAGCTGAGAGCTATGAGTCAGGGAGATAGGGAAGCAGCATAGCCAACTGAGGATGAAGGAGATGTCGTTGATGCTGTTGGAGCGCGAGCATCAGAGTGAGGTGCGAACTCATGAATGTGCAAAGGCGTGGCTCATGGTGATGTAATGAGTGAGTGAAAGAGTGAAAGCTTGAAGGTGCGAGGGTGTGTCTCACAGTGAAGGCTTATGGTGTTACGATGAGTAAGTGAGAGGCTCACCGTGATGCCATGCGATGAGTGAGTGAGGGATTTGGGTTTTATGGTTGGGAGGGAAAGCTGAAGTTGGAGCTTGATATATGACCTGGAGATGGATCGTGTTTTCACAAAGGAAGCCTCGACCATGTGATCTGTTTTTCTTATTTTCCACCATGCACCCCAAACTGGCTTTTGTCTTTTAGCGCCACCATGGCTTAGGTGTGCATTAGTTGTGTAAACCAGTTGTTCTCCTATCATTTTCCATATATATATATAAACCAGCCTGCCTATCAAGTCTAATAGGATTTTCGGAGAGCCTAAGTTTGACATCTTTAACTAAATAAGCCTTTTAAAAGGCCTGAAACTAGCTTAATTATTAAAAAGGCTAGGCCTGAAACTAGCTTAATTATTAAAAAGGCTAGGCTAGGGTGATAGTAAGCTAACTCTTTGGCTCCTTTCAGGTCTCTTGACCTATTCCCATCCCTAGGCATTTTATGTTATATGTGAAAACAACGTAATATAAGCGAAGTAATTTCTTGAAACCTTATAAGACTATGCTATTTGAATGTTAATCTGTCAATTCATATGACATATCAATGTTATAACACACTACATACATCATTCCATTAATGAAAACTCAACAGAGAGACCAACTTGTCTTATGCTTCAAGAATTTGTCTTAGGTTTCAACTCTTAAAGGACTACAAGTGGGATTTATTTTCTTATGGGACCAAATTATTCGGCATAGTATTGTTGAGGGACCAAGTTAGTTGTTTATTCTTTTTTTTTTTTGTATAAACTACAAACCCATACCTATGTTCAATAGTGTGATAAGATCTGAAAAGTGTGTTTATATGTTAAATTTAATTTAGATGTTTTCATATGTATTATTATACTGAAAAATATAATTAATTTTCATACTTAATATTTAAAAGATCATGCAAATAAAAATATTTAATTGAACATAAACTTATTTTACACAATTCATACATTAAAATTCATTTTAAAAAACTACATTAAAATTGAACTTTTACTCTTATTTATTGTTATTAAACAATGGCTATCATGTATTTCGTGGTAAGCTGCAATGGCAACCTCGTTGTTACTGTTAGTACATTATTTTGACCTCGTTTTTCTCATCCTACGTGCTTGAAGTTGCAATTGGGCCTATAGATTACAGGGGTAATTTCTGTTTTGCTTTAACCTATGAATATTGGTTTTATATATAAGTCATGTGAGATTTTAAGTGATCATATAATTTTTAACAATTTTTAATCCTAGTCATTCATATATAATTATATGATCCTAATTTGATTCTCATTATATATATACTAGTGTTTTACCTGTGCGATGCATGGAATTTTACGTTTATAAATTTTAAAATTTTTTGACAAAAGATATATTATAAAATTGAATTGAATTATAATATATTAATTTTGTATAATTTATTATGAAAATAATTTATCATGGCCTTTTTTCTAAGATAAATGCATTTTATTTTTAAGATAAATAATTAACCAAAATTTTATGTTTATATATCAATATGTGGGTGTATTTATTTTTTTGTAACTTAGGACTAATTTTAATTTAGCATAAATTGATATTAATCAGGTTGTAACTAAATTATTACCAATGCAATGTATATTTTTATTAGCACTCATGTAATACATATATATATAGTACACTAATTGTTATGTGTGCAATTCATATATTTTCATTACTAATTGTGTTGTAGATTGTTTGAGTTAGGAAAAAAATGTCATTCTATTTTTGTTATTAAAAAATGGTACAATCAGTGAAATTGTATGTATATTTAATTTCAATTAATGCTAAGATTATTATTATAATTTTTGTATTTATTATAAATAATAGATATGTTTTGTATACTAAGCAAATGAATTATTTTTGTGTTTATTATAAAAATGTTTTACTCTATAACCATTTACTATTTGTAATTGATTGAAAGGAATTCTCATTTGTAATTAAATCTCTCAGACATGATATTGGAATCGATATTAGATTAAAATGATATCAATTAAGAATAATATCAAAACATCAGTATCAAATAACATGATAATAACAAATTGACATGGATGTAAATATTAATAATTTTTTGTTTAAAAATTAAATTATATATTGAAGTTGAAGATTGAAATTGATATCAAGATTGAGATTTAAGATATAACATATATATAAAATATATTTCATTTACATAGTAATTATTAGAAATCATTTATTGAAAATCAAGAGAAAGAGAAATATTTAAGAATTAAATTAATATGAAAAAAATATAATTAATGGAGATATGATTTTCTAATATTGTAAAAGATGGATATGATTTAATAATTATGAATTATTTGACTAAAATGAAAAAAATTTAATATTTAATGTGAATATTTATAAATTTATTAATTACTGATCAATCTGATAATCAAAAGAATAAGTGAAGATAAAATAGTTGAAATCATAATTAAAAATAGATAATTGTTTAATTGATTTGATCCTTTTAAAATGAAATAAAACAAAAATTATTTAGAATTAAAGTAATATTAACAACTAATTTCATTATTAAATCAACCTAGCATATAAGATTATAAAGAAATGTTTTGAATTTTTTATTTGAAATGTGGATATGATATTCTAATTTTGTAAAAAAAGAGTATAATATTGAAGATTAAGAATCATTTAAAATAATTAATGTGGTAATATTAAAAGACGAATATAATATTAAGGAAATGTTTAAAAATGGAAATATGATATAATTTTAAATAATATTAAATTTTGATAATGTAATTTTTAAAACTTATTGAAGACAATATACTATCACTAATTAATTTTAAACTCAAATCAATATAGTACTAAATACTAAGAAAGAATACATCAAAAGTAAAAATGAATAAATTCAGAAAAAATATACTGAAATAAACAATCAATCCAAAAATCAAAATCATTTGAAGCTATGAGAGCTATATAAATTAAAATATTAAAAAATAAAAAAAATAAAAATTTGATGAATAAAGAACAATAAGATTCAAATCAAATAAAAGAAAAATATTTTGAAGAAAATTATCAACAATACAATTGGAGAGCTTTAATAATACTGTAAAAGAAAAGAGGCAAAATTGGACTAAAGAAAAGTTTATTGACATATCATTCTAAATTTGATTCTATTGAATTGAATATATATATAGATGATTAATGAAAATACTACAATGGTTTCACCAAATGGCTCTAAACAATCCGGCACACATCACCTAAACATGAAATAAATAAAAACAAATCAAATCATTAAATCAATATGAAAAATCATAACGAAGAGAAAAAAATAAAGGAAATAATACAAATATGCATGTGTAAATAGGATGTACAGAAGAAATGTTACCTATGCTACAATTTATATGCAATGATTAAATATGTATATATGCTAAAATTAAACACATCAAATCTATAAAAAAAAATTAAGTGCATCAAATCAATTAGAATTAAAGGAAAGTTGAAAAAATGTAATAATATTAATTAGTATGATAATTATTAAAAATTAATAATACAGATAGATAAGCATTTAAGAATTAAAATGAAAAAGAATAGAAAGATGTTTTTAACCAATGATAGATTAAGATCATATATTAATTGAGATTTAAATCATATATTAATTTTACTTAAAATAATAATAAAAAATGTGGTGAGATTAATTTTATGTTAGTTTTATGTTTTAGCTTTTATATGTATTAAGTTTGAATATTGAAATCAAAATTAAAATTTGAAATGTGATATTTATATATCATAAAAGTGGAAATCGTAAAAATGGAAATAGTAAGTACAATTAAAATGAGAATAAAAGCAATCAAAATATATTTATTTATTCTTATATTGTAAATTGAATCAATTTATATTACAAGGATCTTACTTTCAATCATATATAAATTAAAAATAAAATCATATATTAATTGAGATTTGAATCATATATTACTTTTCTTTAAAATAAATGATCAAGAATATAAAAAAATAAAATAAAATGGTAAATAAAATTAATTAGAATTTTGGGCTGAAAAATAAGTTAAGGAGAGATTGTTACGTAGCATTTTCCTTATAAATATATATAATTGAGATTTGGATCATATTTTAACTATTAAAATAATGGAAATTGAAATATAACAATAATGACAATCTTAATTTTTATGATATAAATTGAAATTTGATATCATATTAATATGACATATCAAGCGACCGTAATATTAAAAGTTAGTATTAGACAAGATTGAAAAATTAATTGTGAATAAGAATCATAGAATAATTGATATTAGTTGTCCAATTTTAGTTCATAAAAATTGAAAATTATATCAAATTCATGAAATTAATATGACTATTGGAAATTATATTAAATTCATAAGAATGATATGACTAAAGCATAATATTAGATAATCAATATTTGTAGGAAAAAATATCAAATATAGATGTGGATTATATATTAATATATGTGAATCCTACATTAATTTTAGACAATAATTATTTTATGAATGAGAGAATTTGGATAATCCGTGTGACTTTCTTTTAATCAAATATATATTAATAAAATAATTCAGTTCATTTTAATAATCAAATTAAATTAAGGATGAATGAATGAGGGATTGCCACATTGGATTTCCTTATTTGGATAAACTGTGTTTTATATAAATATATTGATATTGATATATACGATAGGATCAAGTTACACCAATATAACTTTAAGAAAATGTTACACTATTCAATAGCTTTTTATTGGTGTAAATTTTTATAAAATCCATCGCTGGATTATAAACTCACATCGTATAGATCAAGTCTATAAAATTTAAATTAATCTAAAATTATTTGACATAAATTTTATATACATCAAAATCAACATAAAATATATACTTAAAATGAATAAAAATAAGAGTTACATGATTGTATTACTATTGATGTTTAATTTTTATAAAATTTGACACAAATGATCTTTATGATATATAATTGTAATTCAATATTTGGGTCAACCCAAAAAATAATTTCATTGAAAATTATAAATTGTATAACTTTACTCAAAGTTACATCGATATAACTTGATCCTAAACCATATATATATATATAAAACTTTACTTAAAGGTAACCTAACTCTAACTCCATCTATGTTGGATCGAGTTATATCTGTATCATAGAACATAGTATATATGGTAGTTTATAGAATATGAGATGAGCAGAGCAATAGCAGTAGCTGGAGCAATGGTTGGATGACCCAAATTAAGGGGAATTTTTTTCTTTTGGTCAAAGGGGAAAATGGTCAAGAAGCAAGGCATTAACACAAGGCAGACATAGTCAAGATCGCAAAAATATAAAGAACACTATTTGAACACTTATTTTCTTTTATTGTTAGATGAGATGATAATCAATATTTATCTATTTATTATATTTAATGATAATAAAATAAATATCTTAATAAATACCTAATTTTTTAATGTTTAAAGAATACTCCTCTAACCATATCTAAGCAAGTTTCGATTTATTTCGTTTTTAAAAATGTTATTTTAACACTCAAAGAATAAGTATCCATTAGACATTCATTTAATAACAATTAGATATAAACCTTTACATCCAAGTGATTGATGATTTAATAGATATTGAGTGGGTGTCCCAATAAACATTTAATTTGACTACTCCTCAATTTTAGTCTACAATCAGATCGGATCAAAGTTGGCTGTTTAGTGATTGATGACTCAATAGATATTGAGTGAGTGTCCCAATAAATATTTAATTTGACTACTCCTTAGTTTTAGTCTACAATCAAATCGTATCCAAGTTGGCTATTTAGGTTGTTGAAAGGTAATCCACATGTAGCCTGGCATGGAGTGGATGGAGAGAAAAGACAAAGTATCTATATTCACCCTTCCAAATCCATTCATTCATATCATGCACTTACATGATATCAGAGTAATACTATTCAAATATTAAAAAATGGATTTTTTAAAGATATTTAGTTACTAATTATTGAATATGATATGATAAATAGAATATATGAGATTTATTATTAGTAGCAACTTGATAGGCACTATTGTGGCTGTCGAGTCGCCTTTTTATTGGTATTAGTTCATGAAAATAAAAAAAGAAATATCTGAATAAATCAATTCTGTGAAATATATGATTTTATATGAAATTATATGATACTATATTTTATATAAATTAAAGATTATTTTAATTTTTATATTCTTTTTATTATACTAAAAAAAGGCTGGTTACATGAAAAAAAAATGGAGAAGTTGAGGGTAAATGAGATTGTAATTGGTGGTGGACTTGAAAATAAATTTTAATAGAGTGAGAAAATACCAAAAGGTGGTTACTTACCCCAATCTCCTTTATTTATTAATAGTATAGATATTTAATGGTTATTAATTGTATCCTAATAAATATCTATTTTTTTTTTTCATATGTTAAAATTGGCTACTCATTCATAACGCTCCCTCTCCTGTCTCTCCGTCTAATCTAATTCTCAGTAGGGTTAACCTGCAGGGCAACAAGGACGCTCCATGGATTGTTTGCGAGGGTTGCAGTGCCAATGCGTCGCTTCTCCCCACAAAATGAGGAGGTTCCAATCGCCCTTCATCCATCCTCGGCCTCGCCGTCTCCTATTCCGTTCCAACCGCACTCTTCCGCTTCTTACTGTCTCTGCTGTCTCCTCATCCTCCTCCTCCTCCTCCACCACCACTCAAACTAGGTCCTCTCCTTTCTCTTAGAATCTCCCTCTCTCCCCACCCCCCGCACACTAAGAGTATACCACAAGATCAGATGAGGCAATTGCAGTTGCAAATGCTACCTAACCTAATTCCTCATATGATTTTTGCCTTCACAGTTCACAAATGAAGAATAGGATATTTATATGTTAACTCAATTGTCATTCATTTATTTGCATGCTTGTCTGTCTGTCTGTCAGGGAAAAAGGCCAGAAGAAAGCCATGAAAAGTAAGGACAGAGTTCGGCTGCATGTTCGATTGGATCACCAAGTTCAATTTGGCGATCACGTGGCGCTTCTAGGATCCACCCAAGAACTCGGGTCCTGGAAGAAGAACGTTCCCATGAACTGGACGCCAAATGGATGGGTATGCGACTTGGAGCTGAAACCGGCTGGTGAAGAAGAAGAAGCCGTTGAGTTTAAATTTGTGATAGTGAAGAATGACAACACCTTAGTTTGGGAAGCTGGAGAGAACAGAGTGTTGAAGCTGCCCCGGGCTGGCAACTTTGGGACGGTTGCTACCTGGAACGCTACCCGCGAGAATATGGAGCTGCTGCCTTTGGATCACGCTGACGCTCATGGGGCCCATGGTGGCGACGAGGCTGAGGCTGAGGCTGAGGAGGCTAACGGTGCTGGTCCTCCTCTCTTGGAAGCGGAAGCGGAAGTGGAAGCGGAAGCGGAGCCTAGTCCTTTTGTTGAACAGTGGCAAGGTAAAGCTGTCTCTTTCATGCGATCCAACGAGCACCGCTCCCATGAAGCTCAAAGGAAGTGGGACACCTCTGGTCTTCAAGGCTTGCCTCTCCGCCTTGTTCAAGGCGATCAAAACGCCAGGAATTGGTGGAGAAAGGTATATCTATTTTCGATACTTATTTATTCATTTATCTCTCTTATACAGGATTAATATTTCCTATTATATTTCTTCGTTCATTTTGATTTCATGTTTTATAGCTTTGTTCAATCTGCCATCCTGTCTGCTACAAATTTAATTTCATTTTGATACATATTCGTTGAATTAATTATTACACCTATTAACTTCACCTGCCACTTTCCCTCTGAAGCTTGACATCGTACGCGATATTGTAGTTGAAAGTCTGCAAGGGGCAGAACGATTGGACGCTCTCATATACTCTGCTATCTATCTGAAGGTCCTCTTCTCTCTTTTCCTCTTTATTGATGGACAGATAGATATAGATAGATATTGGTTCATTTCTTTCATGCTCTTCTTATATCATCCGTGTTATGCAGTGGATAAACACGGGCCAGATACCTTGTTTTGAAGATGGAGGTCACCACCGCCCCAACAGGCATGCTGAGATTTCAAGGCTTATATTTCGTGAATTGGAGCGGTTTACCAATCGGAAGGACATATCACCGCAGGTGATATTTCATGTGGCTATATGATGGTATATCTGTCATAATTTCCTTGTTACACTAACATCCGTGCATGTGTACACATACAAATACTAGTGCCTGAAAAATTTGGGTTAGGGCTTTGATAAATTCTTTTGTCCCTTTCTTTTCTGTTATGCCAATAATAATGGATTCTGATGCGGAGATGCATTGGTAGTCATAAAGGTGAATGTATTTTGGCCACATTTCAGATTGGCACCATATCAAAGATGTATAGTTCAACATTCAGTTAACTAGTTCATGTTACCTTAATGTGTTCCTTGTCTTTTTTGCAGTAGTGTTCTGGCTTAATCCACGTACCTAAAGTGTAGCTATGTACTTTTTAATGTCTGATCTATATTCCATGTATATTTTTGGAGAATTGAAAATTGTTCCTGAAGTTTTGCAAATGTGGATTAGTGTTATATTCGCTTTAAATTGCTACATTTTATGTCTTGCTGTTTAATAAACTTTGTGCCTTGCTTCTTTCATTTCCCATAATTTCGTTGACCCACAGGAAGTTCTACTCATTCGGAAGATTCATCCATGTTTGCCATCTTTCAAGGCCGAATTCACTGCATCTGTTCCTCTGACTCGAATCAGAGATATTGCTCACCGAAATGACATCCCACATGACCTCAAGGTTGCTTTTCCTAAAGTACTTGAAGCATGGAATCTCATTGCAGTTCAATGTTAGTAATTTGTTTGTTTTCCAGTTACAAATTAAGCATACGATACAAAACAAGCTTCACCGAAATGCTGGTCCTGAAGATTTGGTTGCCACTGAAGCCATGCTTGCTAAAATCACAAAGAACCCGGGAGAATATAGTGAAGCTTTTGTGGAGCAATTCAAGATATTTCATCAAGAACTCAAAGACTTCTTTAATGCTGGCAGGTTTGACGTGAATATCACAAAACTGACTCATTATTATCAGTTGTAAACATATGTAAATGTGGATTTGTTTTTGTTTCACTCAGATCGTATTATGATGTATTTTATGTCAAGTTATTTTTCTCTTGAAAACTTTCTGTGTGATCCCAGCACCATCATTTGAATACGCAATCAGGCTATAAACCATTAAACTGATAAAGAAAACTTCATCCATTTGTTGACTAGAAAATTTGCATTTTGAAATAATGAAATATTTTCTTAGCTCAGAAAATCAACTGGTTGAGCACTAGATAGTAATTTCTCCATCTTGGAGGTACCGTGTTCAATCTTGTTGCAAGCACCTTGCTGTGAGGGCTTCAATCAAAAGGGCAGCCCAGGGCATGTGTCTCTGCCGTCGTGTGGTCTGCGGAGTGTAATATGCATGCAACCTTGTCCTTCCCCATTTGTGAAGAGGGAGAGCCTATTTCCAGGACTAGGATCATAGACTTGTGACCACCAAGGTTACAAGGCATCAACCTTACTATTGCACTGCAGCTTGCTGTCTCTTGTGAAGTTTCCAGTAGTTGGGGAAAAAATAAACAACCTTATTCTGTTATGTAACTTTATCGGAGTACACTTTTGAGAGAACAAAATAACTAAATCTTAATGAGATATTCAACTCCTTTTTACATGTAACTAACTTATTTGTGGTCGGAAAATCATAATTCTGATGACATCACATTATTCACGTATGACTCTGTCATGTTGCAGTCTTGCCGAACAGCTAGATTCAATTCAAGAATCTATGGATGAATATGGCATATCAGCCCTTAATTTGTTCTTGGAGTGCAAAAAGGTGGATTTTTTATTTTTTCTCTGGCAGTTCTATTTCTTGATATGGTCTCATGGTTTGACAACTTATTATAGTAATTATTTAATGAGATTTAGGATTTGAAATTGATTATATGCTGAAGTAATCTGATCAGTCTATTATGGTGCTTCTACTTTAAGATTGAATTTTATCTGTAAAAATCCTCGCAATTCATATCCTTTTGCTGATCTTTGCTCTGCTGCTATTTGCATAGAGGCACATACAAGCTAGTGCTGTGCATAGTAACCATAGAGTTATGTTCATTCATTTTAAGCTGTGTCAGTGGTCTTGTTCCAACTAATATTTTAAAACACTACAATCATGGTTTCTTTGGGGCAGGGAGTTGGCTTTTGTATTGTGCAAAGGAATTGGAAGAGATTTTTGTTGTTTTAGGAGGATGACCAACTTCTATACTTGTTTTTGGTCACATTTATATGAAAAGTAAAGACTGTCTGGATCCTTCATTATCATTTGGTGGGGGAAAACTGGGCCTTTAAAGTCTATATTATCCTACTATGTTCTTTTGCTTCCTCAACTAAGGCATAATTATGAATAGAATATGTGTTTTTGCAAATTAGAATCCAATTTAGGATGCTAATTTACTATCTTCTATGATGCATGATTCTCTCAGCCAGTTGTTTTCTGTCTCCATTCCTTTTTTCTCCAAATACTTCTCCACAAATTATAGATGTGGCATAAGAGTAGCTTCTGAACAAGTTATGCTCATCAGATTCTATAAGAATTCTCTCCTTTCCTTTATCACTGGGAATAAGCATTGTTAATCCCTTTCATCTGATTGTTTTGGTTCTCATAGTTCTTATGGTTGTATCTACTGATATAAGGGACAATATTGTTTACTTCTACAGAGTATGGATACTGCTGGAGAATCTACTGCTGATGCAAAAGAACAAGGAAATAGACTTCTGTTTAAAACCTTGGAGTCTTTGAATGCTTTGAGAGAAATTATTGTAAAGGGTCTTGAAAGTGGCCTCAGGAATGATGCCCCTGACTCGGCAATAGCTATGCGACAAAAGGTGACACTATTTTTATTGAATTATTTGATGAAAGCTCTAGTCTCAATAGCTGTTTTAAAGAATGCTGGAACATCTGATTCTTCGTTTTTCGGAGGTACAGTGGCGCCTCTGTGAGATTGGGCTTGAGGATTACACATTTGTTCTCTTGAGCAGGTTCTTGGCATACCTTTTCCTAATTTACAGTTTGAACAAATGTTAGATACTCAGATGTTGATGAGTTTTGTGAAATATATAAAGGGTGCATTGTTATGCAAAGAGCATGGAATACTTAGCTACTCAGACAATACTAGATACCACTAGAATATAATGCATACTTTAGTTATGTTGAGAGACATAGAAAGAGAGAAAGTCATGAGGAATCCGTGTGTCTAAACTACACAACGGAGAGAATATATATAGACAATGTGCAATAAATACACAATAATTACAAAGATATATTTTCAGAATTACAGATAATTACAGATATTCACAAATTCTAACACTCCCCCTCAAGCTGGGGCATATAGATTATATGCACCTAGCTTGTTACATAGGTAACTTATTCTAGGACCTCTCAATGATTTGGTGAGATCATCTGCCAGTTGGTCATTTGAATTGATGAAACTTGTGGTGATGTCTTCAGATAATATCTTCTCTCTGATAAAGTGACAATCAACTTCAATGTTTTTGGTCCTCTCATGAAAACTGGATTTGAGGCAATGTGTAAAGTGACTTGATTGTCCCAAACAAGTGTCATGTGCTTGGTTTCCCCAAATTGAAGTTCTTTGAGGAGTTGCTTGAGCCAGATAAGCTCACATGTGGTTGAGGCCATTGCATGGTACTCTGCCTCAGCACTAGATCGCGCCCCTATAGTTTGCTTCTTACTCTTCTAGGATATGAGATTGCCTCCAATGAGTATACAATACTCGGAAGTGGAACACGTATCAGAAGGGGATCCCGCACAATCTGCATCAGAATACCCAACCATATTAGTATGCCCCTTATCTTCATAAATAAGGCCCTTCCTTGGTGCTCCATTGATATACTTCAAAATACATATAACAGCATCCCAGTGAACTTCACATGGTGAGTTTAGGAATTGATTAACCACATTTACTGCGAAAGAAATGTCCGGACGAGTAACTATGAGATAGTTCAATTTTCCAACCAATCTTCTATATCTTCCAGGGTCAGATAGTGGCTCCCCCTGATTTGTTAGGAGCTTGACATTAGGATCCATAGGAGTATCAACAGGTTTTGCAGCAAGTAAACCTGTTTCCTCAAGAGTGTCAACAACATATTTTCTCTGAGAGAGAACTATGCCATCTTTGGACTATGCTACTTTAATACCCAGGAAGTATCCAAGTTTGCCAAGGTCTTTGGTTTGGAAATGTTTGCATAGGTGCTGTTTGATCTGTGCTGTACCCTGAGTGTCGCTCCTTGTAATGACAATGTCATCAATGTACACAACTAGGTAGGTGTAACCTCTTTGAGTATAACGATAAAACACGGAGTGGTCAGCTTCACTCCGAGTCATACCAAATTGCTGAACCACAGTGGAGAACCTTCCAATCCAAGCTTGAGGAGACTGCTTAAGACCATACAATGATTTTCGAAGACGACAAACAAGGCCAGAAGACTTCCCCTGAGCAACAAACCTATGAGGTTGCCTATATAAACCTCTTTCTCAAGATCACCATGGAGGAAGGCATTCTTAATATACAACTGATGAAGAGGCCAACGACGCATAGCAACCATAGAGAGAAATAGACAAACGGAAGCCATCTTGGCAACAGGGGAGAATTTATCACCATAATTCAAACCAAAGATCTAAGCGTGCCCTTTGGTTCTTAGACGGGCCTTAAGACGATCAATTTGGCCATCAAGCCCCACCTTAATCGTAAAAATCCATCCACAACCAATCACAGATTTACCCGGAGGGAGAGAAACCAGTTGCCAAGTACCACTGTCCTGAAGTGCACACATCTCAATAATCATAGCTTGTCTCCACCCAGAATAGGAGAGGGCCTCACCTGTAGTCTTAGGAATAGATACAGAAGACAACGAAGACAAACAAGCATAATGTAGAGAAGATAGTCGGTGATAACTCAAGGCAGTATAGTGAGGAGCTGGGTTACGAGTGGAACAAATATCTTTACGAAGGGCAATGGGAATATCAAGCGCAATCGGTAGGACCGAAGGTGGCGAAGGATTAGGCACCGGAGGAGAGTCCACATCAGCCAAGATAGGCTCGGAGGAAAGAGTTGGAGTAAGCAACGTTTGCTGGTTAGGTGCAATAGGTGGTGGAGGTGGGATAGGCTCGGCTAGTGGACGAGCTTGACGATGGTAGACCTGAAGAGAGCGGGGTGTAGGTGTAGGCATAAGGGATGGCAAAGGCACAGAGATAACAGGAAGTGGGAGTTCCTCAGAAGCAGGAGAAAAAGTAACATTCGCGAAGTCGAGACGAAGCAGAGTAGGAGAAAAACATCGAAAACCCTTTTGAGACCGAGTGTAACCAAGAAAACCCCATTTAATTGAACTTGCAGAAAGTTTGTCAAAACCAGGAGCTAAGTTGTGAACAAAGCAAGTGGACCCAAAAACATGCGCGAGAAGGGAATGCAAGGGGTCATGGGGAAATAAGATGGAATGGGGAACTTGGTAGCCCAAAACCGAAGAGGGCATGTGATTAATTAAATAACATGCAGTTAAAACGGCATCCCCCCACAAACGAAAAGGTACATGATTATGAAGAAGAGTACGTGTGGTTTCAATGAGATAACGATTCTTGCGTTCAGCAACCCCATTCTGTTGAGGTGTATGAGCACAGGACATTTGGTGAAGAATGCCATGAGAAGCTAAAAATTGTTAAAAATCATGAGACAAATATTCTTTTGCATTATCACTACGTAAAGTGCGAATAGGAACACCAAAATTAGTTTTTATTTCTTGATAAAAGTTGCAAAAATAGAAAACAACTCAGACCTGTGTTTCAATAAAAATAACCTCATACAACGAGAATAGTCATCAATAAACGTAACAAAATAACAAAATCCTAAATTAGACACTGTGCGACTAGGACCCCAAATATCTGAATGAACTAAAGTAAAGGGAGATGCAGCTCGACTGCTAACACTATCCGGAAAATGACTCCGTGCATGTTTCCCAAGTTGACACGGCTCACAAGGCAAACTGGATAGTTTGTACAGGCTAGGCACCATGCGTTGCAAGTTGGCAAGACTGGGATGACCTAACTGGGCATGGAGGGTGAGAGGATCAGTGGTGAGGGAGCAAACACTTGATGGGGGGTAGACCAGTAGAGGCCACAAGACTCACATCCAATTCCAATCATCCGTCCCGTGCTCCAGTCCTGCAAGTTAACAGAATCTTCAGTGAATGAAATAATACACTTAAGGGCTTTAGTTAACCGAGAAATGGAGAGTAGGTTGAATGGAGAACCAGGAACATAAAGGATAGAATCAACTGACATAAAAGGAAGCGGATGGGCAATGCCCACCCCATGAGACTGTGAGAACCGTTGGCCAAAGTGATAGTAGGTAAATATCCAGAAGTAGAAAGTGTAGAAAATAAAGCTCTAATACCGAAGATATGATTAGTGGCGACGGAATCAAGAACCCAGGGACCTAATGAGGCTGATTGAGAGAGACAAGCAAAAGAATTACTAGAGTATGCAACAGAGGCAGTGGAACCAGAGTTCTGACGTTGCTCAAACCACTTCAGGAAATCAGCATAGTTAGCTGGAGACGGTGGATGCGGAGCAGGTGAGTCCAAGAGAGCAAGAACACTGGCCTGGGCAGCATTAACAGTAGGACGCAGATGAGGATGTAAAGAATAACAACGATCAATGGTGTGGCATGGCTTATGATAGTGATCACACTTAGGGCGGGACTTCCGAGAACGGCCACTACTAGTACTCTGTGTGACGAGTGCAGAGGTATCAATCGAGGTCGGAAGAAGGAGCAACTTAGTTGGTGATTTCGCGGGAACCCGAAGGAGAGAGGCAGATACCATGGAGAGAGTAGGCATAGTCGGTGATCCCAGAAGCTGATCACGAGTAGCAGAGTACTCTGGAGGTAAACCATAAAGGGCCAAGAGCATAAAGAAGAAGCTACGTTGCTCCAACTCCTTCTCTGAGATATCAGCAGGGGGCAAGAGTTCATTGAAGTCATGGACAACACCATGAATCTTACCCAAATAAAAGGACATAGAACCATCAAGCTGGCGAGGAGCAATGATACCCATGAGATCTTGACAAACATGATAGAGACGTTGAGTGTCATTGGTGAAGAGGGTTTTTGCCTGCGCCCAAATAGATTCACAAGTGACATGGGCCCAAAAGATCTGTTTGATGGAAGGAGCAATGGTGGACTTGAGAATGCTACACAGCTAGGCATCAATCTTAACCCAATAGGGTTGCCCATCCACTGGGTTGTCTACCGCCTTCGTGGTGAGATGGTTAGCATAGTCCTGCCTTGTCAACCAAAGTTTGATGTCTGATGCCCAAGTATCATAGTTGTTGCCATCAAGTTTGTTAGTGGAAAGAGGCACACTAACATAACTAGCGAATGCTGGAGGCTTAGCCTTTGGAGCACCCTTATCATCAAATGAAGAGTTGCCAGCAGCCATGGGTCACAAGGAGGCAAGGGCAGAACTGGAAATACAAAAAAAAGTGATGTCGTCGGAGAGCACAGATTGCGTGACCCAGGGCAGATCCGGGATGAGGAGAGAGGCACGAGTTCAACGCAAAAAACGATGACTGAAAAGGGGGCCAAATGCGCCGCCACGTGTGGCCTAAAGGTGCAGCGGCTGAAAAAATGCGCAAAAGGAAGGAGCAGCACGTGGGGGCGTGTGACAGTAGATCCGGAGGTGTGGTCGGTGGGGTTTGGCTGCGCAGGGCAAGGCGAGGCTGGGGGTGGGGTCGGCGGTGGGAATCGGCAGACAGGGGCTGTTTTGACTGGTTGGAAGGCATAGCGGAAGGCAAAAGGCGGCAAACTGGAAGGGAAACACGGCTTTGCCGGAAAAAATTTTCACCAGAGGACAGTGGGCCGTCTTGACAGTACGGAATAGTGTTTTCTTTCTCTCTTAGGCTCTAGGTACCATGTTGAGAGACATAGAAAGAGAGAAAGTCATGAGGAATCTGTGTGTCTAAACTACATAATGGAGAGAATATATATAGACAATGTGCAATAAAAACACAATAATTACAAAGATATGTTTTCCTAATTACAGATAATTACATATATTCTAAGATTCTAACAAGTTATATGGAGATAGATGGTTATTAGACCTTGAATTTATTTGAAGTATACCAATTCTCTACTACTTTTGAAGGGTAAAGTAAAGGAAATCTCATGCCAAGTTTTAACAATTGCAAATGATAAGGATGTAGTGAAGTCGAGCTTCCTAGATGTCACTTGACAGGGATGTAGTAAGCTTGAATGAGAACCTGTTTTGATGAAGATATAGAGCATTTCCAGCTGCATGCTACTTATAATGGCAAGACCTTTTTCGTGGTAGTGCATTAACTTTTGAGTTCATATGAATAGATTTCTCAATATGCTTGAAGTTATGGGAGGTGCTCGGTGGCTGGCTGCAAATGTGCAGTCAAAAAATGTAAACTCATGGAATGATCCTCTTGGAGCCCTTACTATTGGAATCCACCAGCTGAAGTTGTCTAGTTGGAAGCCAGAAGAATGTGGTGCTATTGAAAATGAGCTCATTGCCTGGAGTAAAAGAGGGCTTTCTGAAAGGGAAGGTAACCTTCTTAAGTCTTCGCTTGTATTGTTTAGATTTTTGTTGCTAAATTAAATCGTCGTAGACAGTGTTGACTAATTTTTCATTTAAAATTTACTCCTTTTTGATTTTTAGGGAATGAAGATGGCAAGACAATTTGGACATTGAGACTGAAAGCTACCCTTGATAGATCGAGGAGGCTAACTGATGAATATACTGAAGAACTTCTTAAGATATTCCCTCAAAAAGTCGAGGTTAATAATTGTACTATTGTTCTCTTAAAGGCCCCACAGCTTGACGCCAATGCATAAAATTACTAAAAATGTAAACCAAGACCAGCAAATTCAAAAAAAAAAAAAAATCCCTACACTGAAAATACATTTTAAAAAATGAAACAGTTTACTATAGTCCTAATAACCCTAAAAAACTATGATTTGTGCCCTGCTAAGATGTTTGAAATATTTCTTACACTCAGCTCTATAAATAGAAATAAACCAGAATATTGAGGAAAACGTATTTCAAATTTGGGCAATCTTGATACCAGTGCTTCCTTACCCGTCAAAAAAGATACTAGTGCTTCCTTCATTTCAAACTTTAATAATGTACACTTTGTGACACTGGTACTGTTTCTTTTTTAAATCCAAATTCCTCTTTTTATGATGCGTATATCATGAAATAAACTAAGTTGCCGCTTTAAATGCTGCAGATGCTTGGAAAAGCTCTAGGAATCCCTGAAAACTGTGTCAGGACATATACGGAAGCTGAAATTCGTGCCAGGTATGATAATGCGTTGTCCTTAACATTTTATTGAGAGAAAATCCACTGGAATTATAATCTATAGTATTTTCAGCAGTATCTGTGTTTTCTTGTTTGTTTATTCCTAGACTTTGGGATTCATTACCAGAAACATAAATGGTACGTCGTCTAACTTTTCTCCCGTAAATTCTTAGTGTGATTTTTCAGGTTTCAAAACTCTGCACTCTTCTTCTAAAAGCAGTCAGAAGCACACTTGATTCTCAAGGTTGGGATGTTCTTGTTCCTGGAGCTGTTTCAGGAACTTTGGTTCAGGTACTGAATTGCATTTAGAAATAACAAGATTATATATATATATATAGAGAGAGAGAGAGAGAGAGAGAGAGAGGGGGGGGGGGGGGAGGAGGGAGGGAGGTTGGGTAAGACAAACTGATGTTCAGCAATAAAAGAAAATGTCTGATTAGTCGACACTGTAGGTCTGGGCAGAGCCTTTTGCAACTGTCTAGCTTTCAACTCAGTAACCATGTCCATCAAGATTTAATTTGAGCACATAGACCAAGTTGCATCCTATAGATATTTGTAAGCAGATAGTGGAACCAAATGCCAGGCCTCATATCTTGCCAGAGCCACTATTTCCCCTGCATCCTCCTCCTTGACCTATTGTGGGCCCAACATTTGAAACATTATTCAAACTTAGGAATCAAGATAGAGTATACAGAAGCAGTAGGACACAAGCAATGTAAATACAAAATAACAAAACACGTGAAAAAGTCTGAAAATTCTTTATTATCAACAATCCAAAAAAAAAAAAAAAAAAAAAAGGTTCTGAAAGAACCAAATAGGTAAACTAAGATAGGGATATCCCTATCAAACAACAGAAAATATATAACTGCCGCCCCCTTCTGGTCAGTCCACTCTGACTAACATTTTTTCTTTTTTTTTTTGGTTTGTTTGACCTAGGTTGAAAGGATTGTTCCTGGGTCACTACCATCACCGATTGAAGGGCCTATTATCCTTCTTGTTAACAAAGCTGATGGTGATGAAGAGGTATATTTGTACTTTTGAGAGTATACAGAAGTATTAAATGCATCAATATTTATTTTTTATTATGCTGGCAGGTAACCGCCGCTGGGAAGAACATAGTGGGAGTTATACTTCAGCAAGAGTTACCTCACTTATCTCATCTTGGTGTTAGGGCCCGACAGGCAAGTCTTCCTTCTAAGTATCCACTTAATGATTTTGAGGGGTGAAATGCATGACAATGACATCCATAAAGCTATTGTTTATTACAGGAAAAGGTCGTCTTTGTAACTTGTGAAGATGATGAAAAAGTTGCTGATATTGAGAGACTTATTGGGTTACACGCAAGGTTATATTATTGAGACAACTTCCCCGTCCATGATTACTCGTTTTTAAAACTGTATTTGTCAATATTGTGAATAGATCCTATGCTATAATGTTCTCCATTTTCTTCTTTCATTCAACTTTTCAGGTTGGAAGCATCCACTGCTGGTGTTAATCTGAAGTTGTCCTCTTCAGTTGATACTGATGACAATTCTTCTTCAGTTAAAACTGCTTCTGATGACTGTTTCTCTGGAGTTGAGGCTTTTTCTCTCTCTTCTGCTAGAATCTCCAATATTAGTCAGGTAGTGTGATAAAATTTTTCACTCTTCTTTATTTTTTTTGGTTTTTAAATTTTTGGTTGTGTGTTGACCATTGTTTTGCATTTAAAAATGAACTTTCACCTTGGTGAAAGTGGTTAGGTTTAGAGCTAAAAAAGATTGACTGGCATTTAATGATGTTGAATTATGGGTCCTGCATGGTAGATAATAAAATCCTTTAATCAGAAAGATGAGAAAAAGACACGAGAGAGTTGAGAAGAATTAAGTAATGGAAATGTAATTCACTAGGTGGTTCTGAATAACATTGATTCGTATAATAACATTTTGGGTGCACTACAAGTAAGCATGGTAGCTAGGATCGGAAGGGAGATATAGGATTGTAAAATGTTGAATTGTAACACGGATCGTAAGATCCTACAAAAAAATATATATTACATTTATATAATTTATATGTGCATGTAACATGTCAAAGTTAAGCAAAATAAAGGAAAAAAACAGAGATTATTCTATCCCAAGTTATTTTTCTCTTATGGTTTTTTATTTGAAGCCCAACAATATAAACAAACCCAGCCCATATACCAGCCCTTAATAAAAACAGGAACAATTAATTATAAACAAAATGCCTGGAAGTTGTTCTGCATGCAATTTGTTTCTTATCATTGAAGCCCGACAATATAAACAAACCCAGCCCATAAACCAGCCCTTAATAAACAAAACCAACAGCTCATGACAAAGGCAGAAGCCCAATAATAAAAACAAACCCAGCCCATATACCAGTCCTTAAAATAATGATTCTGCACAAAATACCCTAAACATTGTGTGTTGGGCTGCGCAGCCACCTCTCTCTCCCCCTATCTCTATCTCAATCTCGATCTGTCAATGGCTCCGCCATATCATTGCCGGCCGCCCAAGGTTTTGGGCTTGTTCACCACTACCAGCTGCTCTCTCGATCTCTCCGTTTCTGTCTTCTTTCGTCTGATTCCGTCTTCTTTCTTCTACTTCTTTGTTCCTTCACCCTTCTCATTGACAGCTAAATGGGGTTTGGTTGAGAAGGGATATGGGACGCCCAGCCAGCAAAAAACGCACGTTCCTAGCAACTTTCCGATCTTGCCCAGCGATCTGGTGGCAATTTGGAGAGTGGGATTGGGATCGCCCAAAGGTGTCAAAATCGTGGGATCGAGCGATCCTACGCTACCTTGCAAGTAAGTCCTTGCTAAGTTCAATAACAATTTCCTAGTACCAATTATTTTATTTGTTAAGAGACAGAGAAAGAGAGACATGCATGAGGAATCCGTGTGTTTCAACTACACAATGGAGAGAATATATATAGATACTTTGCAATAAACACACCATAATTATAAATATATGTTTTCCCTAATTACAGATATAATACTCCTAATTACAAATATTTACAGATTCTAACACTCCCCCTCAAGCTGGAGCATATAGATCATATGCACATAGCTTTTTACATAAGTAACTTATTCTAGGACCTCTCAATGATTTGGTGAGAACATCTGCCATTTGGTCATTTGAATTAATGAAACTCATGGTGATGTCTCCAGATAGAATCTTCTCTTTGATGAAGTGACAATCAACTTCAATGTGTTTGGTCCTCTCATGAAAAACTGGATTTGAGGCAATGTGTAAAGAAACTTGATTGTCACAAACAAGTGTCATGTGCTTGGTTTTCCCAAATTGAAGTTCTTTGAGGAGTTGCTTGAGCCAGATAAGCTCACATGTGGTTAAGGCCATGGCACGGTACTCTGCATCGGCATTAGACCTTGCAAATACAGTTTGCTTCTTACTTTTCTAGGATATTAGATTGCCTCCGATAAGTATACAGTACCCGAAAGTGGAACACCGATCAGAAGGGGACCCTACCCAATCTGGATCAGAATACCCAACTATCTCAGTATGCCTCTTATCTTCGTAAATAAGGCCCTTCCTTGGGGCTCCTTTGACATACTTCAGAATACGTATAACAGTATCCCAGTGAGCTTTACATGGTATCCAAAGCCGAAGAAAGAAAGAAAACCCTACTCCATACTGTTAGGAGGGCCCACTACCCTCTAGTTAAATTTTTTTTTTGGGCCAAACTGTGTTTCCCTTTCGGTGTGCCGCCTTTCCCCTCCGCTGTGCCTCCTTTCCAGCGACGTCACACCCTGTCCGCCGCCTCTCACCGTTGCCGATTCACATCGGTGACCGCACCCCTAGCCTCGCTTCGCCTTCCGTAGCCTACCCCCACCAACCGCACCTCCAGCGCTATAGCCACACGCTCCTACGCACCGTGTTTACCTTCAACGGCGTTTTCAGCTGTGGCTTCTTCTGGCCGCATGTGGCTGCGCATCTGTCCCCCGTTTCGGCCGTCGCTTTCTCCGTTGGGCTCGCGCTACTCTCCTTGGTTTCACATTTTGTGCTCTCTGAAGACCTGACTTTTTTGTAATTCCCATTCTGCCTCTGCCTCCTTGTACCCATGGCTGCCACCAACTCTACCTCTAAAAATAAGGGCGTTTCAAAGACCGAGCCTCCAGCGTTAGTTATGTCAATGTGCCTCTGTCCATTGACAAACTTGATGGCAACAATTATGATACCTGGGCGTCTAACATCTGACTTTGGTTACTGGAGGCAGGACAATGCCGACCATCTTACCAAGACAGCTGTTGACATCCCAGTGGCTGAGCGCCCCTGCTAGGTTAAGATTGATGCCCATTTGTGTAGCATTCTCAAGTCCATCATTGCTTCTTCCATCAAATAGATCTTTCGGGCTCATGTCACTTGCAAATCTGTTTGGGCGCAGGCAAAGACCCTCTTCACCAATGACGCTCAATGTCTCTATCGTGTTTGTTAGGATCTTATGAATGTCATTGCTCCTCAACAACTTAATGGTTCTATGTCATCTTATTTGGGTAAGATTCACAGTGCTCTCAATGATTTCAATGAACTCTTGCCCCCTGCTGATACCCCGGCGAAGGAGTTGGAGCAATGTAGCTCTTTCTTTATCCTCATGGTCTTTTATGGTTTACCACCTGAGTATCTTGCTACCCATGATTAACTTCTGGGCTCATCGACTGTGCTTACTTTCTCCATTGTATCTGCCTTTCTACTTCGGGTTCCTGCAAAACCAACCATTGAGTTGCCCCTTCCTCCAGCTTTGGTTGATACCTCTACCCTCGTCATGCCAAGTACCAACCATGGCCATTCCCGGAAGTCCCGCCCTAAGTGTGATCATTGTCAGAAGTTATGCCACACCATTGATCGCTGTTACACTTTGCATCATTACTTGCACCCTTCTGTTAATGTTATTTCACAAAGCCCTTAAGTGTTATTTCATTCATTGAAGATTCTGTTTACTTGTAAGATCGGAGCACAGGATGGATGATTGGCACCAGATGTGAGTCTCGTGGCCTCTACTGGCTCCACCCCCGGGGGGGGGGAGTGATTGCCCCTTCACCACTGATCCTCTTACCCTCCACGCCCAATTACGCCATCCCAGCCTTGCCAACTTGCAGCGCATGGTGCCTAGCCTGTCCAAACTATCCAGTTTGCTTGGTGAATTGTGTCAACTTGGGCAACACACGTGGAGTCATTTTCCTGGTAGTGTTAGTAGTCGAGCTGCGTCTCCTTTTACTTTAGTTCATTCAAATATTTGGGGTCCTAGTCGCACGGTGTCTAGTTTAGGATTTCGTTAATTTGTTACATTTATTGATGGCTATTCTCGTTGTACTTGATTATTTTTACTAAAACACAAGTCTAAGTTGTTTTCTGTTTTTACCAAATTTTATCAAGAAATAAAAACCCATTTTGGTGTTCCTATTCGCACTTTACATAGTGATAATGCAAAAGAATATTTGTCTCATGATTTTAAGCATTTTTTTGCTTCTCGTGGCATTCTTCACTAGATGTCCTGTGCCCATACACCTCAACAAAATGGGGTTGCTGAGCGCAAGAACCGTCATCTCATTGAAACAACACGTACTCTTCTTCTTCACAATCATGTCCCTTTTCGTTCTTGTGGGTATGTTGTTTTAATTGCACGTTATTTAATTAATCGCATGCCCTCCTCTATTTTGGGTTATCAAGTTCCCTACTCCATCTTATTTTCCCATGACCCTTTGCATTGCCTTTCCCCACAGGTTTTTGGGTCCACTTGTTTTGTTCACAACTTAACTCCTGGTCTTGACAAACTTTCTACACATTCACTTAATGTGTTTGTCTTGGTTACACTCGGTCTCAAAAAGGTTTTCAGTGTTTTTCTCCTACTCTGTGTCGTTACCTTGTCTTTGTGGATGTTACCTTTCTTGACACTTTACCCTTTTTTGAGCCATCTGATCATCTCGCCTCTCCTGCTTATGAGGAACTCTCACTTCCCGTGCTCCCTATGCCTTTGCCACCCTTTATCCCTACACCTGTGCCTCCTCCCCTTCAGGTCTACCATCATTGAACCCGTCAACTAGCTGAGCCTGTCCCACTTTAGACACCGATTGCACCTACCCAGCAGTCATCGCTTGCTCCTACTTTTTCCTCCGAGCCCATTCCGCTTGCTCCTACTCCTTCCTCCAAGCCTATCTTGGTTGATTTGGACTCTCCTCCGACGCCCAATCCTCCACCGCCTTCAGTCGTGCCTGTTGCGCCTAATCTTCCCATTGCCTTTCGTAAAGGTATTTGTTCCACTCGTAACTCGCCTTCTCACTATACTGCTTTGAGTTACCATTGTCTATCTTCTCTGCATTATGCTTGTTTGTCTTCTGTGTCTATTCTTAAGACTGCAGGTGAGGCCTTCTTCCATCCTGGCTGGAGACAAGCTATGTTAAGAGACAGAGAAAGAGAGAAAGACATGAGGAATCTATGTGTTTCAACTACACAACAGAGACAGTATATAGATACTATGCAATAAATACACCATAATTACAAATATATATTTTTTCTAATTACAAATATAATACCCCTAATTACAGATATTTACAGATTCTAACATTATTAAATTCTTTACTCCTATCTTCAACTCTTCATATTTCACACCATAGTTTTAGCTTTTAGGATGATTGATTCTACTTACTAAATTCCATTACACTTTACTTAATTCCAGCCATGTTATTAAATCCTTTACTTCATTTTTCATATTTCACACAACAATTTAGCTTTTAGATTGATTAATTCTTTATCATGGCATTGAAATGTATGGCCGCCATATACAACTAAATAAATCTAGAGGTCAATCATAACTAGATTAAATTTTAGAACAAGGTAGGGCCTTCATGTGAGGGAGCCTATTGAGACAGCAGACAATTCTAATCCTTCGCAATAACATAAGCTCTCAGGTTGAGTGTTTCTCTTAGACTGCAGAGATGTAAGTAACCTGATAATTTGTTTGTCAGACACATGATCCTGTCAGGTTTGTAGTCTTATTAGGATGGGCTTGTTATGGTAGGACTACACTAGTATTCATTTGATATGATCATAGTATCAGATAAAAAAAATGGAAACATAGCATGTAATCTGTAACTGTGTTTGTATCTGTATTAATCACCAAATGAAAGAAACAAAGGTTGCTAGGTATTATAGAGACCCAACTGTTCTCCCAAATCTCAATTTCAATTCTGAGATACCCCCCTCGGTAGTTGTCCCCTATCTTATATTGCACTCCCCCATCCTCCCCATAACTGAATACTTACTCCTTCACTCCACTAACCTTGCCTATGTGGCAGCAGTTCCCTCACTCCCTTGTCACATGCTCCCCATTCTCCACATGTGTCCTCCTATTCTTCCTAACATCTACATTAGCATAAGAGGTACATGGATCATATTACATAGTGGGGAAATATTCTAAGAGGTCCTAACATCATTCTAATCATTCGTATAAATCAGAGTAGTGTGTTATATCATCACTCGTCATATCATTCTGATCTGATACTATTCAGAATAATGATCTTTATACATAGAGCATTTATTCTATCTCTGTTCTTTTATGTCTATAATAAGGGATTCAAATTAATAGTTACCATATTCATATCAAGGGTGCTTCTTCTGGAGGAGTTATCTTGCTTCCTGATGCAGAGAGACAGACTTCGGGTGCGAAAGCTGCTGCCTGTGGTCGTTTGTCATCGTTGTCTTCAGTTTCTGACAAAGGTAACTTTCAATGAAAACAATATTGTAGCCACGTTGCATCACTATCTCAGACCATCAATATTGCAGCCAGTAAACCTCAAGTCCCATTATATTTCTTGTGAGATACTTCTGTGTATGTGGAATTATGTAATCTACTATTTAGCCTTTTTCTAAATCTGGAAATTGACTTTCTGCTTTTTTTGAGTTGAAGTTTTGTTGTTGTTGTTTTCTTTTTTCTTTTATTTTTTGGCATGTTCTATGAGGATATCTTGTGGTCCAATTTTTTACTCCTCTAAACAAATTCTTCTACTATATCGAAAGAACCTATATTATATACGATAAAAAAATAAAGGTTAAAATAGTTGTCCAGTCATTGAGGGAAGACTCAGGTGTGATGTATGTGGATGCTACTGTGCATAAATAGTCTAATAACAGTTCAAATGCCCCTGCTGTCAGAAAACCACTTGACCAGAAAATGTAAGTTGGTATGTATGGACCCAAGAATGGTTTTGCAGCTCTAACATGTTCCAGTCACTTGAAAGCCACTGGACATTTCAATTGTCATGAAACCATCTCTTCCAATAGCTTAAGTTGATGGATAGAGGCATATTAATAGTTTTATTACCTAACATGCCCCCTTCACGCAAATGTCTCTTTTTGGGCTTGAAGTGTGAACAATTTATTTTTAAAATGGGGGATAACAAGGATTGAACCTCTACCACTTGGTCATTGGCGCTCTAATATCATCTTATGAAACCATCACTCCCAAAAGTTAAAACTAATGGATAAAGGCACATGAATGGTTTTATCACCCAACATCTATATTTCGTCCATTCATGAAGTTTTATATACATGATGTTACTTTGAGATATTTGAGTTTGTCTTCTAGTTTAAACATGTTAGCTTAAGACGCAAATAATCACAGATTATTTTTGCTCTTAGTCACTCTGTATATTGGCTGCATTTTATTTTTTCTCAGATTTCATGTTTCTGAGTTTTTCTCTCCCTTTGTAGAACCTGTACTATTATGTTCTTGTTTTCTTAATGATCGAAATGCTAGCCTAAAATCATACCAATTAATCATAAGATCTTATCCATCAAATGAGATCTTCAAAGATGGTTGCTGATAGTGGTTAAAATAAAATTTAAAGGATGCCTGTTTTGATTGTCGATGGTCAGAATCATGGACTAGCTGGTGATCACAAAGAAATGCACATTATAATAATTGATGGAAATTGTGTATTATTGCAAATCGCATTATCCATGAGTTCCTGGAAATAGTGTCTAAGTTTCTGAGAATCTGATTTTGAATTGCAGTATACAGTGATCAGGGAGTGCCAGCTTCTTTTCGAGTTCCTGCTGGGGCAGTTTTACCATTTGGATCCATGGAATTGGAACTAGAAAATAGCAACACCACTGAAACATTCAAGTCTTTATTGGAAAAGACAGAAACTGCAAAACTGGAGGGTGGTGAGCTTGATGAACTATGCCACGAGCTGCAGGAATTGATTTCTTCCCTGAAACCATCAAAAGACATGATTGAAAGCATTGGGAGAATATTTCCAAGCAATGCGCGTCTGATTGTCCGTTCCAGCGCCAATGTTGAAGACTTGGCTGGAATGTCAGCTGCTGGACTCTATGAATCAATACCCAATGTTAGTCCTTCCAATCCAACAATTTTTGGAAATGCAGTTAGCCAAGTATGGGCTTCACTATACACACGGAGGGCAGTTTTGAGCCGCCGTGTTGCTGGTGTGCCGCAGAAGGAAGCTTCCATGGCAGTTCTGATCCAGGAAATGCTCTCACCAGATTTATCATTTGTACTGCATACTGTCAGCCCAACCAAGGAGGATAATAACTCTGTGGAGGCTGAGATCGCTCCTGGCCTTGGTGAAACTTTGGCTTCTGGTACCAGGGGAACACCATGGCGTATATCAATGGGTAAATTTGACGGGCTAGTGCAAACGCTGGCTTTTGCAAACTTCAGCGAGGAATTGCTGGTGCGTGGTTCCGGACCTGCTGATGGGGAGGTTATCCGTTTGACTGTGGATTACAGCAAGAAACCACTGACCGTTGACCAAGTTTTCCGTAGACAACTTGGTCAACGCCTCTGTTCGGTTGGGTTTTTTCTTGAGAGGAAATTTGGTTGCCCACAGGATGTGGAAGGATGTCTTGTTGGCAAAGACATCTTTATTGTTCAGACAAGGCCGCAACCCCAATAGAAATAATTACTCCATGATTTTGATATGATATGCCACATGGTTTATATATGTGCCGGGCGCTATCGCTCACTATGTTGTCTTGCACCATGGAATCTGGAGAAATTCTTGGATATGCTGGTTGATGCTGGCTGTACCTGTATGTGTGCTAGAGTATTGTGGCTCGAGTTGTTCCTTTCAGTTGAGGTCAGCTATCATGGTTGGCCTGGTGTATTCTTGTCGCTTTAAAGTACAGTATTCTTGTTTGTAAAGGCTTAAAATTACACATAACAAATGAAAGTTTGAAATGCAACAAAGGGAAGCCAGCTGTTGCTATTTGAGATAAGACAAATACATCATGAGAAAGATCGCTCATCCCGTCGTCCTCCATTTCTAAGACTAGAAAGAACTAGCTATACTTGTCTTTTTATTTTTTATACATTTATTTCGCTTCTATTTTATAAAAAATGACTTCTATTGTTAAATTTATTTCTTAAGCAAACCTTGGCCTTCAAATGCAATAAACTCATAAATTTGATCATTGGAAGTGGCTATTTTCACACTCTATTTAATGTACTTGTGATTAATTTTTCTAAGGTTTAATTAATTCGTCTGTTCCTATAGTTTTATTGAATTTTTAATTGGGTTGTTACATTTTAAAAGTTTTTATTTGGGTCCTTATATTGAAAATAAATGTTTAATTGGGTTTTGATTCCATCGATCGCTACAAAAATATAAGATTTAACATAGTATTATGAGAATATTGTTTTATTACAATTTTATATTAACAAAAACGAAAAATCCACCCCTTTTCCCTTCCCCTTCCCCGTGAGGCTGAAATCATGGGACAAAAAAGGAGGTAGAAACTAAAATCCACCATGAGTTGTGGCAGTTCACGGAATGACTAGCTTGCAATGGCTGTTGCTATGCTTTGCAGTGTTGTGCCTCATAGGGTTGAGCTTAGTGGTGGAGCTCTGACGGGTTCACGCTCGATTTCACGGTGAGGGTGGCTGGGAAGAAGCACGACTGGGGATGGCTTTGTGCGAGGGTGTTGGTCACGACAGAGGCTAGCTGGCCGCGTGAGAACGCCAAAGGCAACGCCAGGAAGGTCTGCCACGTTTTGTACGTGCCGAAGGTGGATCTAGTGCTACCGCTGTCGAACTACTTCGCTGCCATGTTCGGGGTTGCTAGGCGGCATGAAGGCGAAGGTCGTGGCAAAGGGGAGAGGGTAGGGAAGAGTAGGGGGCATATTCCTAGATTGTGTGAGATTTTTTATTTTTTAATATAAAATTATATTAAAAGAATATTTCCAGAATATTCTTTAACTCCCACATTTTTATAACGGTTGATAGGATCAGAGACCCGATTAAAGATTTATTTTCAGTATAGGAACCTAATTGAAAACTTTTAAAATATAGAGATCGGATTGAAAATTTAGTGAAACTATAGGAACTGAAGGATTAATTAAACATTTTCCTAAAATGCTCTTTTCTAAAATATTTGAATTAAAAATAAATTTATTACTATTTTAATATTATTTAAACTCATTGTTATTAATATTGCTAAATGAATCTTTTAATAGAGCTTCTGAATTTTTGTTGTGTGAAAAAGTTTTTATAACATTTTCATATACTTTTATTGAATTGTTATTAACATTTTAATATATAACAACCCAAAATTGATCGTAAATAGCTAGTATTCAAATTGAATTAAGTTTTTTACTACAAATAACTTTATTTAAGTATAATAATATTTAATACTTTTATTTCAATATTCTATAAATATAATATAAAATGAAATATCACGACCATTGTAGTTATAAAATTTTTTGAAATGTTGAATTATAATAAAAAGTATAAAAAAAATTAAATTATAGTCGTTATTGTGACAATATATTATCAAATTTTCATATTAAATAATGTGAAAATATATTATCAAATTTTAGTACAAAATTGTTGTCGTGACAAAGTTGGTGATTACAAAGTAGACAACTAATTTAGTGTATTATGTTTTGTTAATTTTTAAGAATAAAATTAAAAAACAAAAACAAAAATAAAATTGGTGATATCGACACTCAAAAAATGTAGATATGTTTATTTAGTACTAAATTAAATTATACAAATAATGCTTAAAAATCTTGTGTGTATGTTTATATACCAATTAATTTGGTCAATTTTTAATTATTTTTTATTTTATATATTTTCTGTTATATGTAGACATTATTGCATTATAAAAAATTATAAATTAATAAAAATACTTATAATGTTTAACCGTCATTTCAAAATAGAAAATATAATCAAAATTAAACATTTCACAATTAAAATAATAATTATTTAGTAAAAAAATTCATATAAAATTGTTAAAAAATTTCACAAAATAAATTTACAGAAGCTATATTAAAAAAAGATTTATTTAGTAATATTAATAATAATGAGTTTGAATAATATTAAAGTACCAATAAATTAAGATTAATTTTAGTTCTGTAATAAATAATAAGGTGTGATAATAGTAGCCCCTTGATGGGATCTTTTGATCATTTTCTTGAATAGGTCACTTTTTCATCTTTTGACACCAAAACACTTTGAAAGGTATTAACTTGATGGATAAACGGGGTCAAAAAGACCCGAAGGAAAACCAAACCATTCGAGGTCCCTCACAAAGGAGGTATTATTACAACCTAACATGAGCATCCAAAGTCATTACTGTTAAACAAAATAAAATTGATGCCTGTGATATTTTATTTATTTTGATGGTCAAAGTCACCTTTGACTATAGGAGAGCCACAGAGCTCCACTCGCAATTGTGTTAGAAACTCAAAATTTAGCAAGTAACGATAAGTAAACCCTAAACCAAAAGGGTTATATAGTGTGTTTGGTTATACTTTTATAGAATTAATTTTAGGTGAATTAATTTTGTCAGAATTAATTTTAAGATAAAGTGAATGAGAATGCATTTGTTTTAAATTTTGAAAAAGGTAATTATGAAAGGTAAATTTTATATATAATTAAAAAAATTGAAAACTGATTTTTTTATAAGATACTAATTAAACTGATTTTTTTAATTTTAATTATTTTTTAAAAATTATCTAAATATATGAAAAGTTATTTTTTTAGACAAAAAAATTATTATTAGCCAAAATAATAAAGTGATTTTTTTAAACAAATGCACCCTTATATTTGGTGAATTTTTGTAGAAGTAATTTTGACAACTTCACCTCCCACATAAATTCTAAACCAACTCCCCAAAGGTATATTTTTTCACTTCTTGTAGAATCCCATTTAAGCGCTAGAATCGATTCCTGATTTTTATCTAAATGAAAACCAAGCATACTCAGATGGACATGGAATCTATTCTAGCCAAGAGAATATATTGTAGGAGCGTAACCAAACATGCTAATAAGTGGTGAATCTAGTGACAAAATCTTATAGATAGTCAATTATCTTATCTCACTTAATATATTCACTGCAATGCTATATTTGTTTCAAGTTTAATAAAAATATTCACTGTTATTAATTATTCTCTGAAAAAGAATATTAACATATTTTAATGAGATTTTATTCTTGCAATAGAAGTGAGAATAAGACATGAGTTTAATTTTGATATACTGATAGTGTAAATAGTTTTATATTGTTATCCAATCAAAACATTTAGTTTGGATGACTTTTTAGGTAATAGGGATAAAAATAAACTATTATGACTTTTGTAGTAATACATGATTGGATGACAGTGTAAAAAAGTTTTACACTATCAGTGCATGTTAATTAAATCCATACGATATTGCTATAACTTAAAAAAATAATTAATAAATAAAAATATTAAAATATTTCTGAATTATCTAACCTCTACAAATGATATTTAAAAAATTATGACATATATTCTGAAGAATATATAGTATAAAACATATAACTTTTTTACATAGCGGTATGTATGAAGAAGGTTTTATGACCAGAGGCAAGATCCACATATGTAAGCTCTACACCTCGAAAGAATTAGTCATTGCTTTCGACAGTAAATATCCTTGGTTTATCCAAAAAAAATAAAACATATGACTTTTAAATTTATTCCAAACATCTAAACAAATCTTTTTATCCCAAATTACCAAACCCAAAATTATCGGTTCATGAACTGTGAAGAACCGTAAACCCCCAATTTGAATCACCCACCCTCACGGTTGATTAATAGGACTGACAGGTAATCTAGAACTTGTCGTTACTTTCAGGATCATTAACAATGACACCTTCAAACTTCGATGATGATGGTTCAGATACGTCTTCGTCGTAAGTGTTTGCTTTGCTGTAATCGTCTAAGCGAGGTTTAGGGAAGAGAGGCATCTTGTTGCAGAAGCCAGAATCTGATGATGAAGATGGCAATGCAGCCGATGGTGGCATTCTTCGTTCTGCAACATGGTTACGATGAGTATAAGAATTCACATGGGCTTCTAATAGCATCTCTTAAGAATGGCATCATTAGAAAGTCTGAAAAGGAATGAAGCTTGAAACTAAAGTCCGTGTAGTTTAAGTTTTCTGTTTTTAATTTTTATTTTCAGCTTTCTAATTTTTTTCAAATTTTCTTAAGGAAATACTAAAAATTATAAATTTTAAATTTTTATACTAAAAATACTATAAATTATAAAAATACTATAAATTTTCACCTTAGTTTTTAGTATTTCCTTAACAAAATTCTAAAAACTGAAAAATTGAAGATGAAATATTAAAGGGCCCTAAAATTAAACAATGAAATATTAATATGTCACAACTCATGTAGACAAATACTTGTTTATGTGGTTAAATAAAATTAAGCCAAGTAAGGGTTTTAGACCCTTTTAAATTGAAGGGTCTAATAGAAACCACCTATGTTATATCTGATGATATTGACTCCAACTATCTCCTATAGTTTGTTATGTTTCTAGCATAGTTCTGAAATTCAAACCAGTTTGGCCGGTCCAACCAGAGAATCGGTGATAAAGGGAAAAGCATTGTTGGTTGCCATGAATCCGTCGCCAACAAGTCAACATACATGGTGTAGTTGTTGTTGCCGTCACATATCGCACAACCGAGGAAAAACATAGTTGATCCGGTGAGCAAGTGAGAGGGATAGAGAGATAGAGAGTTTGGTTGAGAAAGAAAGAAATGAATGAGAAGAAAGAGAGAGTTTAGTTGAAATGAAAAAGAGACTAACATTGAGGAAGGGGCATAGTGGCGCTGGTGGGTGAGGAGGAAGAGAGAGACAATGGGAGAGTGGGGGTGAAATTAGGTTTATGTGCTTTTAGCTTTTTCTCAATTTTTTTTTCTTTTAAAAAAAAGGAATCTATCAATTGTTGGGCTTCACAATCCAAAAACTTAGATGGACTCAAGCTTTTCATTTTTTTTGGATTGGATCCTACTATCATTTTTTGGTATGGAATTTTAAGGGAAAAAATAATTTTTTTAAGATATATTCATTTTATAACTGAAATATATTAATTATTAGTAATTGTGCGGGCATAGTAATTTTTCAATATATTAAATTGTTAATTGTTAATATTATGTTAATATATTTATCTAATCTTTAATATATTTTTATATATTCATTTAATTATATCTGGTTGAACTAGTGACTCACTGGTTGAACTAGTGACTCAGTACCTTAACCAAGTCGATCAATAGTCCGGTTTTGAAAACTATGGTTTCTAGAGTTTATACATGTTTTTTTTAAAAAGATTATTTATGCATGCTTTCTGGAAAATCTTTATGACTCATGTATGCTTTCACAAAAGCTTCTAGGAAATGCAGAGGTTTTCTTAAATTCATGCATGTTCTATTATTTTTTAAAAAAATCCATGCATATTCTAACTTTTAATTTTCAAACTTATATTTATATTAAACTTTTGTCATGCCTATTTAAATTTAATATAGACAAAACACTCAAACTAATCATTTTCTTTTAGATGAGAAAAAAATATAGTTGGGTCCAGCGTCGATCATCCCATCAGGATTGGGCCAAATTGGTTTATCTTCAATTTTGTGTCCGACAAATTGGTTCATTTAGGGGGAAAAAAGACAAATTAATAGCTCTAAAAAAAATCCAAAAAATATCCTTGCAAATTAAAAACATTGGACAAGTCCACCCTCTTACTTGATATTAATATCAAGATATTAATATCAAGTATTCATGATTCTTGATGGATTAATTTGTCATATTTGTTCGAAGGAATGAACTAATTTGTCCAAGTTTTTTTAATTCGCAGCAACTTTTTTGAGTATTTTTTTAGAGACATCAATTTATCCAACACAATTTAAGATGAACTAATTTGAAGGTTTTGTCTTGAATATATTTCAAAACCGATTTGGGAATTTTTTTTCTTTAATATATTTGATTATATGCTTTTTTTCTTTAGGGTATTTGATTATATATTTTAAATATTGATACTTTTTTAAAATTTATATTAGATTCATAGATTCAACCTAATCAAATCCTCTATTTAAATAAAAATAGATTGGGTGGAAAAAAAAACTTTAAACCCACCCAACCCAATCCACTTATGCACTAACAATCCTAGTTTGTATTTTAATAATCAAGGATATACTCTCTTCCTTTCAGATAACTTTATATTTTAAAATACTCTCGATGTCCTATTTTCAGTGAAACAATTATTTTCTTTGAATACTACCCTAATTATTTTCATATTTTCAAATCATTTCATTTAATACTAGCATTAAACACCATGCTGTATTAATTAATATGTAAGGATATATTAGTCTATTCACTATATTTTATTCCACTACTAATAATATTTATTATCTTTTTTAATATCTATATTTATTCTAATTTAATATATATTTTAAAAAGAAAGGAGTAATATACAGTAGTGGGCACGAATTTAATATCTCTTTCCCCAAAGCTACCAGAGCTATATTACTCTGATCTTGTGCTTGTGGAACCACTCTAGAAACCAATTCTTCGATGTGAAGGTATAAAATGAAGGTTCTGAAAATTGGACCAGATATCGAACCGGTCAGGGCACGGGTTCAAAAGTTCAAAATTCAACTGGTTCAATCTCAGTCCAATCGGAATATAACTAATATATAATAAAACCTGTATTTATATAAATATATAAAAATACAAAATAAAATATATGTCATAAATAACTAAAAATTAAATTAGGTATCAATAAAACCCATAGAATATAACATAATTCATCTCTTAATCAAAATAAACATTATCCATATAGATCAAATCTCTCAAGTTACTAATTCCATACCAGACAAGGAAAAGAATTAGAAAAAAATGAGGTTTTAGACTTTTTCTTTAAAAAAAAAAACCCAAAATGATGTCATTTTGCATCTTTTTTATATAAAAAAAATTGTGTGATCAGTTTGGCCCAATTGGGCTGGTTTGCCCAATTTACCAGTTCTCGGGTGATTCGAAGCGATTCTTGACCGGTTCTTTTTTAGGCAGTTTTCAAGTCCAACCCGGACCGGACAATAGGCCGGTTCCCAGTTCAGTCGGTCCGGCCGGCCGGTCCAGTTCGATTTTCAGAACACTGTATAAAATAGCAGATAATAGGAAATTTTAAAAATTTGAAATTATCAGTTAAATTGGTACTCTATAAAAAAACCCAGCTGACAGGAGAGGATGACGGAACAGAGTCTTCTTTCTATGGTAAAAACAAATTAGATACTAATTTAGAAGTGAGTCATCCTCCAAGCCACATACTCTTACATATCTTATGGGGTTTGAGTTTTACTTTATTCCTCATTTTCTATCCCTAACATCTTAATTAAAAGAAAAAATTAGCTAATTTTAAGCAATGCTGATAAATTAATCAACAAATATAACATAATAATAAAAATTCATCAACAATAATATCCAACAAAAAAAATAAATATATTATACTCCATTCATTTTACTTTATCTTTCAAAAAATATATATATATATATATATATATATATATATATATATATATATATATATATATATATATATATATATATATATATATATCAAGAAAATAAATAAATTTTTCAAATAATATAAAGTTGGGAAATTAATAATATAATTATGTTAAAGATAATATTAAAAAAAAATAGTTAATACTTTTTAATATTGAAAATGAGTAATTATTTTGAAAAAAATTGACAGATATAGTTAAAAAGAGAGAGTATAATTTGTGATACCCCAAGTACACGTGTCAGTGGACAAGCTCTAGCCCTAGGATCCCCCGGGACCCACCCATGTTCCCGGGTCCTAAATTTCACTCAGTCCAGATCCTATACCTCTTTGAATGGCTACATTATATAGCCAGATTCTTGGGATCAAAAGTACCGGTATTTGTTCTCTAGAGAAAAATAAGTTAAAGAGTGATTTTTAATGAATTTTAGGAAACCTCTACACATTTCGTTTTTAGCCTACAAGTTTAGAAAATCGTAAGAATTCTCAAATTTGAACTAAAACTCAAAAATTGGATTTTGATTTTTTGTACATTTTATTTGAATTCAAATGGGGGATATTTCCTTATTTATATTTATGCTTTAAAGTTAATGGAGAGATTAACTTAAAATTAATTAATGTAAATAACTGAGTATTAAGACAACCCAGATGCTAGAAAGACAAAAAGATTGCAGAAGTTGGTGAACTATCACTGCTATAGCGGTTCAGGAACTCACATTTTTTGGGGTCTATAGACCGCTATAATGGTCATAAGTGCATTAATTCATGCACGGGAAGCGGCTAGACTGCTATAGCTGTCATAAGTAAATCAAGTGGGCATGGAAAATTGGCTAGACCATTGTAGCAGTGTCAATTTGGTGGAAACAGTGTAAAATGACACTATTTCATTTAATAAACCCCTCCACCCATTTTTAAACCTCAAATTTAGGATTTTTCATCCCAAAACCAAAACCCTTCTCCTCCAAACCCTTCCCCACTCTCTTCCACTCAATCCAACATCAAATCCTCTTCCTTCAAGATCCAAGGTAAGTGATTGTTGTTGGTTTATGGTTATTTCTTTCATGTTCTTCCCCCCTCCCCCATGTTATGGGTATTGTTATTTCCCTCATTATTGTTAAGTGGGGGTATTCCCTTAATATTGTTAGAGTTAGAATAGAGCTCTCTAGATATTTTTTTTGGTTTAATCTAGAGTCTGTGTTGCTCTATGACAGTTATTAGTGTCATTCCAAGCTCTCAAGGTCAAGTTGGTGGTGCCCACATACTCCTAGCTCTGAACGGTTAGTGGGTTCAAACTCATGGTCTTAATTACTACCATTAGAACTATGTTTTATGCATGATGATTATTAAATATGGTATTAGAGATGAAAATATATATATATATATATTTTGCAAAGGTATGATTTCGAATATCTAGCATGAAAATGAAATTTTAAAAACCATGGGACCATGATTTCTTTGTTATGTGTTATAGAAGATGTTTTATATATTTGAGAAATGATTTATTAAGAAAATACGTATTGTAGTAAGATGAGTATTTTTGAGATTTTTTTTATGGATTTCCTTGATATCACTATGAATTCAAGTTTTAAGATTTCAAGCAATGTTTTAGAATATTCAGTTAATATATTTATATATGTTGAAGAAATGTAAAACAAGAATATGACCCAGCTTTATGAATAAATATGTTATATAATTTTTTAATTATTATGATTATAAACCCCAGTATTTGAACTATGATTTTAGAGTTATCAAGTACATGGAAAATATGTTAGTTTAATATATGAATTTAGAACTTCAATTTTATGGTACAAGAGGTACGAAATTCAATATGATTGATAGCAAGTACCAGATACATATTCTGTGGGCTTAATATCGAAATGTCTACAAGTGGTGAACCCTTGGGCTTAATTTTCACAGCCGCAGTTATGCTAAAGTCAGATTGTTTGAGTTATATGAGTCCAAAACTCTCAGAGTATTAAGAATTTAGGGGCTCTTGTTTGCTAGGGACTGAGCACCTACTCTTTAGTTATAGAATTTCAGTATTTTTATTTTTATCTATTTTTAATTAATTATATATGTGATGAATAGTAAACAGTCATGGAGGCAATATAGTAAAAAGGCATGGTGACAACCCTTTAAACAACCATGGTGGCATATACAGAAAATGGGGCTTAGTTAGGTGCTCACAGCTTGTCTAACATAGACTATTATGATTTCAGTAGGTGCTCGTGTTCACCAGGGGCCGAGTACAATCTTTCAGTTTATAATTTTATAGCTATTATGATTATATATTTACCTATTTCAATCAGCTTACTATTCCTTGATGCTTCACCGCATCTTGTTAAAAATGATTTCATTATTAATTATGATTTAGAAATGCTTGCTTGTGTTTTTTAGAGATAGCTGTGTATATAAATATCAAATCATTTGTGTTTGCTGCATTATATTGCATATATGTATATTTCGTTAAATGTCCAATGTAGGTGATGGGTGATAGCTCCGTTGACTTACCCCTCTCCTTTCTTCTCATAGTTGCAGGTTCAATGGCTGTTCATATTCAGGTTCTATAGATGCAATAGTTTCTCTGTGGTAAGTCTTACTTTAGAGTTAGGCTTAGTTTAGAGTTTTGTTAGAGTAAAGTGCTCTAGTAAATGTGCAGGCAGGATCCTATCCACGCATGTATTTTGATATATTATGGTATTTTCAGATATTAAGTATGTAATTGAAATGTAAATTGTGATTAGAGATTCATGTGATGAACTAAAGATGTATTTGTAATTTAGTTTTCAATTGTCAAGATTTACAGGTTTAAGATTAATTCTTTATATTGAAACAGTTACGAATTTCTAGATCAGCGAATTTAGTTAAGAGTTCAGAGATTAAATTATTGAATACTTTTAGTTTATGAAATTAAGCGATGTATTTTAATTAGAGAAAAATGCTAAAGATTTTGAAGAGATCATATTTTAAGTATTATATTATGATAAATTATGCATTTAGACAGACATGTCACTCAGAAAGCATACGTGGGGATGAGATATCTCATATGCCGGTCACATTCATAAGTTGGGTCATGACAAAATGGTAGTGGTGGTACTAGATAAAGAAAAGCATATAAGTACAAGAATGTGAGATGATGATTATCCATGGTAATCATTGACAACTAGTCACTTGACCCGTGTAATGCACGAGATAATAGTAAAAAGTAATTTGTTAACTATTATTAAAAAGAAATAACAATTTAATTAGACATATTTTATAGAAAATTGAATATATAAATTGATTTGAAAATAAATTAATAGTTAAATAATTAAATAAATAAACAAAATATAAAAGTGTATGTGCTTGAAATTTTATTTTGAATATTATATTTATAATGTCAAGAAAAATTTAGTAGGTGACATTTAATTGACAACAAAAACTCTATTTTATAAAATCTTTGCACATTTTAATAGATAAAAATGTTGAATAATAAAACATAATAATTGAATAATTTTATTATATCATGAGTCATTTACATCCTTTTATTAAATTAAAATATCAATTTTAAAATATGTTTTAATTAGTAAAAAAATGAGAATAATCTCAATTTATGTCATCTCCATTAATTCATTTTCCTAATTAAAAACAATGTTATAAATAATAAAAACCATAAATATTATGAATTTATGCTATCTTAATAATTAATAAAAATTATGAGTTACTTTAATTATATACCAAATAGATTTCTTGTATTACTCACTGTCCATATAGAATCTAAAAAAAACATATTATATGTTAGGAGGCACAACAGTATAACATATATTCATTTTATATTCTAGCCCTATTCATGTTATAACTTAAACAATAACAAAAAACTCTTGGGCCATTAATCACTTTTTGAAGCGTTACTTCTTGAAGATTTCTTTGCCTACAAAATTTCTCAAATGCATCATAATGATAATCTCAAAGAAATTCCAAAAAAATTACCCTCAAAAACTTATTATAAGAAATTCTATTTTTTATTCCTTATTTCTTAAAAAAATATTCCTCTATGAGCAACACGTGAAAAAGTTTTCTCATAACAAGTCCTTGTTTATTAGTAGTATAGACATAGATTTGAGTTAATCTGATATGTTATAATAAAATCATTTTCAATTAATGAAATTATAGGAAGTATATATTTAGAAAAATAAAAGTGATTAATAGTTATGTTAAATATAAATTCAATTATGTATCATTTAAAAAAATTTATTGGATAATTATTAGTCTTATTTGTTATACTAATCATTTGACCCGTGTAATGCACGAGATGATAATGACAAATAGTTTATTTACCATTATTGAAAATAAATAATAATCATTTAAATACATTTTATAGAAAATAGAGTATATAAACTTATTTTGAAAATAAGTTAACCGTTAAATAATGGGTCTAAAATGAGTCATTCTGTTTTATATTTTATTTTGAATATCATATTTATAAGATTGAGAAAATTCCAATAAATGACATTTAACTAACAATAAAAAATTATTTTATGAAAATTTTGCACGCTTTGATTTTTGAAATTGATGAATAATGAAATAAAATAAGTGGATATATTTACAATATCATATACCATTAATATGAATAATAATAGGTATCCATAAGAGATGAGATATGCCATCCATACTCTATCCTATTTAGAATTGTGTTCCTCTTCTCATCCTTATCTTTGTCAGAGGTCTCTATTCTCTATTTCTCACGAGGATTTGAATCTGTATGAGTATTTACAACTTTATTAAAATAATTTTAAAATAATAATTTGAAAAGCATTTTTATATTCTAAACATAAATTTACATAATACTCATTCCCTTTCAGAATATATGTTCACTTTCAGACAACTTCATATTTCAAAATACCTGCCAATTTCATGTTTCAATGAAGCATTAACTTTTTTCTCTTCGAATACTACCCCTAATTAATTTCACATTTTCTAAGCATTTCATTTAGTATTAGTAGGTGATATTAATTAATATGTAGAGATACATTAGTAAATTCACTATATTTTACTCAATTACTAATATCATTTATTATCTTTCCTAATATTTGTGTTTATTCAAAATTGCCAGATATTTTAAAAGGAAGCGAGTAACAAATATTACTAATGTAATATAATCTAAATTAAAAATAAAAATACATACATAATACAAATTTAATAAAGATAATTAAAAAATAAATGTGTGCTAAGATATATATATATATATATATATATATATATATATATATATATATATATATATATATATATATATATATATATATATATATATATATATATTTGTGTGTGTGTAATTTATATAAATGGGGATACCTCATTAATTGTCTTTATCCCATTCAACAAACGGTGACCCCACCCCTGTCCTTGTGAATACTAAGGTAGCATTTGATTTGGGAGACATGACACAATACAAGGACAGTGGAGATAGAAACTTGTTTGGAAGAGAAGACAGAAACATTTTTCTATCCCTACAATAGAAAAACACGAAATTTCTATACCTCCAAAAAGTGGGGATAGGATATGGAGACATAAATTTTTTTCTTCCAATAATAACCCTATACATATTTATTATTTATGTTTATGTCTCCACTATCTTCATTGTCCCTATATTTTTGTCTCTATCCTTCTACCAAACACTACCTAAATGTGTTCTCATTCTTATCCTTTTTTTCAGCTAATCTACATGGGTACCCACTTCGGCAATTTTTTTAATCGTCCTAGCCATTAATTTATACAAGCATAAAAATATGATTTATAATTAATAAAAAATAATAAATAAATTTAATTTACGTGATTTCAATTATACCTCATTTCCTTTTACATCATTTTAGTAAATATTCTCCAAATAAACATTTTTCAGGTTCCTCCATGACTATATACAAAATAAAAACCTTATTTCTTAGTAGTTATTAAGTCTATTATATTATCATAAATTATCCTTTGAATTTTATTGTTGAAAATAAATACCCTTTAAGATCATCAGTTAATTGCTCTCTATTATATTCTAGCTTTTCAGCTAAGAGATGACTTTGAAATCAATTGAGTAGAGAATCATTTAGGTATGATATGGGCTCAAACTCTTTCAAAGACCTTCCATCTAAACTAAATAAATTTTCAAATTCAATTGAAGATAAATTCTTTAGCTATGAACTTGGGATAGAAATGATAGCTCCAGAACCCTTCAAAAGTGCCAAGGAAATATGTCTTGCGTGATAATATAACAAATTTTGAGAAAATATTTTGAAAAATGACTAATGATTTCCTTTGAGTTTCTTGAGGTAGCAATAGGTCCTTCTGGATAGCATAACATGTCTTGAATCGAAAACAAATTCGCTTTACATATGAAAACATGTTGCATCTCATAAAAAGAAAGGAACTTAATAAAAGTGAAAATTATATTACGCAAAGTATGTATACATGCTAAACGAATTGAAGAAAATAAAAATCGTGAACAAGAAACCAAGGCTGTGATATTTAGAAAGTGAAATGTGACTTCAAAAAGTGCTTATGAAATGAAGATATCAAACTAGCTTTGAAGCAAGGATATTCTACAACCTTCAATTATCATCATCGCAATCTATTTAATCATATGCATGCTCTGATTGAAGACTAAAAGATTGTTTGCTCAACATGTAACTAATTCCACACCTTAGAAAGTTCACTTGATTGTGAAATAATGCGCTCCATAAGAAACGAAGGGAAATTTGAAATTTAAATTTAAAGTCAAACCTAGTTATAGATTGACATGTTATCTCTTCTACCAACTTGGTCAACTCCCCCAACTTCTAGAAAGAAGAGTTCAAAAATCATGTTCAGAAAGTAAAAAGTAGTTTCTGAAGGGTCATAAAAAACGTCAACTTTATAACGGCTTCTGCAATAGATCTAAGAAACAATCAAGCTACTCTTCTAGACTGTATTTCCAAGACACAAACAAATAATCAACACATGTCACTTGGAGAACTGAACAATGGCAATGATCATAAATAAAGACCATCTATAAATAGAGATGTTATGGTTTCAAAAAACGATACTACATGTTGCACAAGTGTGCTGAAGCTTTGTGAAAATCTCTCCTTATTTCTTATAAAGTTTATTACATCTTGTAATCAGTTTCTTAGTCTAAAAAATCTTCTTTCTACGTTCCTAAATAGTTTATATGTTCTTTCAAGGAATAATCATTAGAAAGAAATCATTCAAGTTATCACAAGTCATTCATTGTATATTTTAAGGAAACTTGAATGTAGGTTAGTTTGAGTTGCAAACCTAAAAACAAACCTTTGTACCCTCGATCCAGTGGTGATTGGTGTGAGTTAGCTTGGGGAAGCTAGTCAAAGACTACTTGCAACGCAACAATAAAGATGTTTTACTAGTCACGATTTAGCTTGGAGAGGCTGGTTAAAGATTACTTGGTTTAACTTGAAGAGACAAGTTAAAGACTACTCAGTTCAGCTTGGAAAGACTGGTGACTAACTACTTGGTTTATGGCAGTAAAGGTTGTCTACTGGTCACAGGTTAGAACTTAGGAAGGCTACTACAAGGACTATATAGTTTTTCTTTCTCATGGTTTAGAAAGGTTTTTAGTGAAACTCAACGGTGGTTGAGTACTAGTTAAACTCATTGTTTAGGAAATAAATGAGAAATTTTTGATAAATTCTATTCATGTATTAATCTTCCAAAATGAAAAAAAATAGTATTCAATAACCTTAGCACGTGAATTATCATTTTTTAAGGATAATTTGAGAAAACTTAGCAACTCCTTAGCTTGATAAATAAGGCTCAATTTTATATCAAATAAGGAACTTATAATTTCATAAACTATTTAGTTTCTGTCATTTTGAATTTAAGCCCATATAAATATATTGAAATATGTATTTGACTTTTATGAATATTAAAAATTTATTTTTTTATCTTTATAAATACTTTTAAAATTCTCTTTTGATTTTTATAATGTCATGTAAAAGTGATAACTAACCGTGAAACCATAAATATAATACTTAAAAAAAAGCTAAAATAAAAAAATTGAAATAAAAATAATAAATAAAGATAGTAAAAGAGTTATAAGAAAAAACTGATAAACAATCATAATGAATACTCTTATTATATAATGAGTAATTCATCTCTCCTAAATTTCTAGTTTATAATAAATATTATAAATTAAAAAATATATTAATTTAAATATAATGGATCATATTTGTAATTCCATGATTTTAAATGAAAAGGTTAGAATTTTTTTTTTGAATCAGAAAGTGTGTCAGTTGCCCTTAACTGTCCTTTTGGATCCTGAATTTCACTAAGTCTGGACCATACATGTCCTTAGAGGGCTATATGATAGAGCTATATTTTTGGGACCAAAAGTCTTGATAAATATTCCCTAGAGAAAAATTAGTTAAATAGTGATTTTTAATGAATTTTATAAAATCTTTAAGCACTTTATATTTTGCCTACAAGTTTGTAAAATCGTAAGAATTCCCGAATTTGAACTAAAACCCAAAAATTGGATCTTGATTTGTTAGGATTTTGATTTTTCTGATATTTTATTTGAATCCAAATGGGGGATATTTTCTTATATACGTTTATGTTTTAAAATTAATATAGAATAAGTGAATAGTGAGATAACTCAGTCTAATATATGCTAGTACTTGAACTATTGCTCAAAGATCTAAGAAAAATTATTTTGGTAAGTGCTACAGTGCTCATTGAGCGCTGTAGCGATTTTGGAACAATAAGGCAGTACCGATACATGCTAGAAAAATCATGTGCTCTAGTGAGTTCTGCAGCGCTCAAAATTTTTATAAAAGCCTTCGAGGTTCAAAACATTCATACACCTCTCCTTCTCTCAAAACACCAAAACTCTCATCTCCCAACCCCCTTTCACCCCCAAAAACTCCAATTTCTTCAAGTTTAACTTGGATTTTTTTATCTTTTAAGCTTAAAGGGATGTCATTCTAATAGTTTTGCTTTCTTTATTCCTTTTCTTTTTCATGTTCTTGGGGTTTTAGCCTGGTGTTTTCATGGTTTTCAAGCCATGATGCCCTTTCTACCATTGTTAGAGTTAAAATTGAGTTAGTTAGAGATTTTTATAGGTTTATTTAGAGTTCTATTGTTTCTATATCAGATACTACTGTCAATTCTGTTTCCAAGTGTTTTGTTAGTGTTAGTTCTTCACTGTTCACCCCTCCAATTGAGTGGATCACGTCTATGATTTCTGTGTTATGCATTAGAAATATTCTCATAAAGATATTATTTACTGATTAACTTTAAAGATTTATGTATAAAGACATTTAAGATTTACTATTGGTTATTGGATTTTGATCGGTTGGTTTGAAAGCATGAAACTTGTTTTTGATATAACTCATAGAACCATTATTGTTGAATTTATTTTAGATAGAATTGAATATATATATATATATATATATATATATATATATATATACACTATTAGAGACTTTTATGATTGTTTGAATGGATTCTGGCAATGGTTTATGTACATGCCACAGTTTTATATTCAGATGCGAGGTTTAAAGGAAAGATTAGAATTTTGGTTGTAAACCTTGAAATTTCAAAGTATGGTGTTGAGTTGTTGTTTTATGAAAAGCTTGAAAGTTTGATATATGTTTTAGATAATCAATCAAAAATATTCTTGAGCTTGAATCTTCATGAAATTCAGAATAGTTGATTGGCTACATATTTTGTGGGCTTTTGAAATCACAAATGTTTGCAAAGTGTGATCCCTTGGACATAATTTCATGATCGCAGTTATGCTAAGGTCAGACTGTTAGAATCAGATAGATTTAGAGCTCATAGAGAATTAAAAGGCTTTAAAGGTTTTTAGATTTACATGGATTTATTTAATTGGTCTAGCTAGTAGCTATAGAGAAATAGTCAGTGAGTTAATAGCTGGAATTAATTGTTAACCTTGGCACAAAGTTACCTGAGGACAATTTCACATAGCAGAGTAGAGAATGGACTAGTCCACATAATAATTAGTCCACAAGGGACATGGTTCACAAAGAACCATTAAAATCTTAGTTAGGGGCTCTTGTTCACAAGGAACTGGGCACCCAAAGATCGAAGCAGAAATTACTGTTTCTCTAGTAGCTAGTACACTATGAACTTATATGATTTCAAGTATGAAAGTGAATTTAGGAAATTGTTTTGGTTTTAAAAATAATAACTAATATGTGTGTGTGTGTACTTGATTATGTAAGACCTTTGAATAATATTAATTTTATTATGATTTTTTTTATGCATGGTTTCTTAGTGTCCCATAAAAGGGAGTTTCAGGTGATGAGTCACTCACTGAATTTTTGAACCCCCTCCCTTCTCTATCTCACTTTATAGATACAAAAGTAGCTGCGGGGCCATCCTAGCCATCAATGTCTCAGCAGCAGTAGAGTATAGCCAGTAAGTTTCACTTGAGTGAATTATTCTCATTTTGTTTAGAGTGCTCCACTACATTTGCAAGCAGGATCTCAGACCTTAGATTACGTTATGCATTTGCATACTATGATAGTGTAATGTTTTGTATCTAATGACTTGATTGTATTAGTTTCAAGGACATCTTGAAATAGAGCAACTTATAATTATATATTGTATTATGACCTCAAACTTTAGAGACAGATTATGAGAATTTTTAATACTGAATATGAAAATAAAATTGTATTTTAAATAAGCTATAAATATCATATTTACAGAGTATCCCAAACATAAGACTTATGTGGGAATAGAATTTCTTATGTACCAGTCATGTACCCAAGTCGGGTCATAACAATATTACCGTGTGTATATACATATATTATCATTTTATCAATAGGTACAAAATTATAGAGTAATCAACCAATATTATATATTAATTAATTAATTGATAATTTGGAATATATAAGTAAAGTAACATGACTTATTTGTTTTAAACTTTTTTCAAACGCTTATATTTTAAAAAATAAACTATATAATTTAAAATTACTTTGGATTATCGATTTATTTTACTTATCACTAATTATTTTAAATAAACTCCAATATATAAGGTTATCTTGAATATTAGTATTACAGATTTAATTAAATGCCAATAATCCTTGTATAAAATACTGATGATTGTCAATGATATTATAATAATATGTCATAATTGCAGTTTTTTTTCAAAAAAAATTAATAATTAATTTCTTAAAAACTATAGCCCTAAATCATTCTCGTTGCGACACCTAGAAAACTTTTTCTGATAGGAGTTTGAAATATTAGTATTATAAATTGATTATAGATTATAGATTCATTTATCACTAATTATTTTAAATACCTCAAATATATAAGGTTATCAAAATAATGTACAACATCTTTCACCATGTAGATTTTAGTATAAATTTTCCTGATATTAAAAACAATTATTATAAATATGGAAATCCAAAAAATATTAGTATTAAAAACAATTATTATATAACGATAGTAATATAATGATATATAATAATAATTATTATAATTTTTTAAAAAAACTAATTGTTTAAGTTGTAAAATTTGTTAACTCTAAACTACTTTGGAAGCTACACCTAGAAAATACAAAAAAGTATTATAGATTTAATTAAATCCCAATAAGTTTTAAATGTATTTAATTTTTATAGTATAATCTTGCTATTAAATATTGATGGTTGTCAATAATATTCGAATATGTCATGATTGCAGTTTTATTTTTTCAAAAGAAATTAATGATTAACTTTTTAAAAGTTGTGGGCCCTAAATATTTTTGTTGTGACACCTAAAAACCTTAAGTGTGAAATATTAGTATTATAGATAAATATATATTAGGGTTAACTGATCATTGGTTGATTCAATTGTTCATTGAAGCTGACGCACTAATTCCTATCCTTTATCACTTTTTCATCTCCTCATTCCATGCGTCTTACGACATTACTCTTTTTTTGGTGAACAATCGAAAAGAAGAAAGAACAAAGGAGCAAAGAAACTAGTTGCGCAGGTAAAGGGCACCAGTACAGTCAGTAACCATAAGATCTAGCATTCTATTGGGGAGAGATACAAGTCCAGAGATGAGCAATCTGAGTAGATCCCTGTTTTGCTAGGAAATCAGCACATAAGTTCCGTTCTCGAAAGATATGCTTTATCTAAACATCCCAATCCAAAGTCACCAAGTAATGAATGTCAGCCAGGATAATGACATAGACATGAAAGGAAATGGGCACAGAAACAAGCCTCCAAGCTTCCTTAGAATCCGTCTCCAGAATCACCTTTTTATAGCCTAAGTCCTAAGCCATCAAAAGACCAGCTCACCATGGGTTCTTCATACAGCTCCCATCAATGTTAACTTTAACATGCTCCCTATCTGGTTTTCCCCAACAAATCTGAATAGGGACAGCTCCAGCACCCCTATCACTAACAAGAAAGTAAAACTTAAGGTCAGTGACAAGTTGGTTAGTATGGAAAACCACTTGGAAAAAATTCCAAATCTCATCATCATCACTCAAGATTGTGTTATTCCACCACAGTCAGCACCACCAAAGAGAGGCCATGAACGCATGACTACAACTGTTCTTTAAATTAGTTTCCAACCGCACTCTAACATCGATGATGAAAAAGCTAACAAAGGTAGTAAAACCAAACCTATTCCAAATATGTCTAGAGAAAGGGCAATCACGAAGGCAATAGAGTATATCTTCTTCAGCTCCCAAGCACCTAGAACAAAGAGGAAAAGCTACAAGATGGCACATGTGTCTGAATTTATTTGTGGGTAAAGCTTGATGCAAACAAAGCCATAAGAAAAACTGAATTTTGTCATGAATCTTAAGCTTCCAAATCCAATTCCAAGAATGTTCAGCTCTATCTAGACTAGAACGGATCAGCCATCTATAACCACTAGCTGGCGTATACATAGCCGAACAATTCCTATTCCAAATCCAGCAGTCATTACAACTTTCCATTTCTGGGATGTCTTGGTTCTCAATTAGATTACAGATATTAGGAGTGAGAGGAGTAGCAAGCCTACTTAACTTCCACATCCCATGATCCCAAAGATCATGACTTGAAGCCTTGTATCACTGATGTGGACATAATCAACTGCATTACACAACTTACTATCCCCAACCCAGTGGTCATACCAAATAGACATGTTACCCGAGTCAATACGAAAACCAAAGCCACTCCACAACTAATCAATTGATTTAATGATTCCAAGCCAGACAAATGAATAGTTTCGATTTTGGGATGTAAGGAATAGAGAACTCTTATCCAAATATTTGGCAATGATGACCTGGTAACTCAACCGATTAGGATCTGTGGAAATATCCCAAATAAGTTTTCCTAACAGAGCCATGTTAGAGAGTCTAGTGTCTCTAATTCCTAAACCACCAAAACTCTTAGGCCGGCACATAGAATTCTAATTAACAAGGTGAATCCCCCTCTGTTGATCCTTCGTTCCCCAAAGAAAAGCACGAGACATTTTATCAATATGCTTCTAGGATCCAAAAAGACTACATCATATGAATAGGCAAGGCATATTAAGTTAGGCAAAGTTTACATGCCCTGTTGAGGATCTTGTATTTTGAAGAGGCCAGGCGAGAGGAAATTTTCTCTAAAATAGGAATGAAGGAAGCTCATGTGACTCTCCCCCTAAGAATGGGCACTCCAAGATACTTCCCCAAACCAGAAACAAGTGAATAGTTGTAAAACTACCAATTACATTCTGTTTATGCCACAGAATGTTAAGGGAGCACAATGCATGAGATTTTTCCAAGCTCACTTTTAAACCTGACATGTTGCAGAAAGAGTCCAAAGTGTCCATGACCAACCTCACCTGAGATTTCTTAGCCTGATAGAAGAGAGAATATCATCTGCAAAAAGAAGATGGGAGATCACCGGCCTTTCAGAGTCAACATAATCAGCTTCCAAAACCCATTATCCTCCCACATCTGAATCATATGAGCAAGCTTCTCCATGCAAAGAACAAACAAGTAGGGAGAAAAGGGATCTCCTTACCACAAACCCCTAGTAGACTGGAAATTATCTAATCGAGAACCATTCCAAAGAATAGACAGATTAGATGCCATAACAGAACTCATAATAAGTTTTGTAGTAAGCATTGAAAAACCAAAGTCCACTAGAGTTTGTTGAAGGAATTGCCAGTTCACCCGGTCATAAGCCTTTTCCAAATCAAGCTTGATATTAATAGCCCCCTTTTTACCACGTATCTTACTAATGGTGTGGAATATCTCCTAAGCAACAACAATATTCTCATGGGTTCCACGCCCTGGAATAAAGCTCCCCTGCATCAGCCCCACTAGCTGATTAAGGAAGGGCCTAAGTCTATTCATTAGCATTTTTGTGATGATTTTGTAAAGTACATTGCACAGGCTAATCAGCCTAAAATTTCTCATATGCACAAGAGCATCAATTTTAGGAATAAGGACAATGAGAGTATTAGCTAACCTTTCATCAATGATTCCCATAATGAATGCACTCTGTACAATGTTATGCACATCCCTACCGATAATATCCTAATAAGTTTGGAAGAAAATTGGCTGAAAACCATTCAGGCCCAAAGCTTTAAAAGGCTGCATCCCAAACACCGCATGCTTCACTTCTTCAGAAGAGACAATCTTAGTAAGAGTCATGGCATCCCTCTCCTCCAAGCCAAGCATCGTGATAGTATAGCAGTGAGATAAGTCAACCTCCTTTGCACTACAAAAAATATTTTTAAAGAAACTCTGAGCTTCAACCCGAAGAATATTCTCATCTGTGCACCAAACATCCCCTCTAAATTCAAACCATAAACTTTATTTTTGCATCTTCGGACAACAGTCTGGGCATGAAAGAATTTAGTATTTCTGTCTCCTAGTTGAAACCCATTTCTCTTAGGACTTTTGGAACTATAGAAGCTCCTCCTAAGTAAGAACCACATCATACTCTTGGCACAATTTCTTCTCTAAAATAGTCAGAGAAAATAAGTCCTAGTGTTCCAAAGTTCCGAGTTCCAGCAATATGGCCCTCTAACTCTCTTTTTTTCTTGAAAATATTGCCAAAAACTTCTTTATTGAATTTTTTAGAATCCAAACCAACCTTATGCAAATTGCGAACAACATCATGCCTTCCTCCATCCCAAGCTTGCCCAACTACCAACAAATAATCAGGATAAGTAGACCAAGCAGATTGGAACCGAAAAGGTCTCTGATTCACATCATCCGGTAACATAGCACACCGTAACACAAGTGAGGAATGATTAGAATGTAAGTGAGGGAGGTTAGTAACTACAGCCTCCGGGAAAGCTTAATGCCAAGAGTCATCTCCAAGCGCTTTGTCTAACATTTTTGCAATTATGTTAGTTCATTGATTAGATCTGAACCAATGAATTTGCTCCCAGTACTCCAAGATCCAGGAGAGAACAGTTATCAACCATGGTAGTGAAGGAAGCAGCTCTAAATTAGTGAAAAAAACCACCACGATTCTCAGAAGGCAAAAGAATTTCATTAAAATCCCCAATAAGCACCGAAGGCTTATTAATCCTACCTCAAAGTTTCCGCAGGTAAGATCATAGTTCCTGTCTAACGGTAACACTTGGACTTGTGTAGATTGCTGAACAAATCCAACTCCGATAACCATGAGAGACTTCAAAAGTGAGACACTGATCAAATCTATTGATTTGGGTTGACCGAAAGCCATCAGCAGCCAACACCCAGATACCCCCAGAGTGACCTATGGCTTCAATATTTCTTACCGGTTTAAACCCCAAACATTTCCAAAAACGCTCTACTGTTCCAAAACAGGTATGTGTTTTCATAATTATGAAGAAAGAAGGATTAAACTTGCGAATAAGCTGTTTAACATAGCATTTGCCCTTGGCATTAACAACACCTCGAACATTCCAAGATATGAAAACATAATCCTTGAATTCAATTATTAAAAAACAATTCGAGAAAAGGGAAGAAAAGGAACCTAAGCTTGCTGGCCAGCATCCATGGTGATGACATCAATTCCATTTGCAACAGGTTCTATAAAAATAGGCTGAGAGTCTTGTGTTTCTGCCACAATATCCACATCATCCTCTTGGCTACTTGAAGGGGATGTCATGGCAGGGGGGCTAGCATGTTAAATGAGAGTGAGCCATCTTACTAGAAGATGTGATACGCAGTTGGTTCTTGGTTGGGGCAGTACCTTGGATTACTTTTTGGACTCTATTTACACCTAAGTCAATGACTTGAGTAAGAGTGGGACCCATATTCTCCTTTCTTTGCCTTTTCTTATTGAAGATTGCCGGTTATGAGTTAAAGGCTCTTTAGTGGATTCCTTTGAACCATTTAAATGGGCATAGGCAACAAATGATGATGTATGACTTTGATGGGGACCCACAACACCTTTAGACTTAATGCTCCCCTTAGTAATCATGGAATTTGGTTTCTTCTTACGCCTCTACACAGTTAACCATTTTCCATGATTGTTGGTCAATTGCCTTGGATGCTCCAGATTAATTGCCCCGTGATTACCGGTAGTGGGGTCATGGTCATTCATTTCACTTCCAAACTTCTCCTCCATTGGCCCTCCTTCAGTCGTATCAGCGTGTTGTGTCTGGGTTTGCTCCGAAACCACCGCTGGCAAGGAATTATTGGGGCAAATCTTCCCCAAATGGCCATAGTAATCACAGTGGGAGCATAGTAGATATAACCCTTCATACTGGACTTGGTATTAGTGTCCTCGCAACCAAACTCGTCCGATCACAAGTTTGGTGAGATCAATTTCAATGCAAACTCTTCCAAAACGACTCCTATCCACACGGACTGTGGTCATATCCACCCTGATAGGTTTCCTTACCACTGAAGCCATGGCGAGCATCGCGCTCTTATCAAAGAAAACCATATTCAAACTTGGGAAACGAATTCAGACCATGGTCCTTTCTATTTTTGCAGATTCAGCAATGAAGTCCGGATTCCAAGTACTAACTGTGAGGTAATGGTCGAACATCATCCATGGACCTCCCTGCATAACTTTGCACTTATCCTCCATAGTGTCAAACTTAATCATGAAAAAATCGTGTCCCATATCGCTCAAATCAAACCCAGCCTGTAGCTTCCAAAGTCTTGAGACTTTCCCCTTCATAACTTTATAACCAATGTTTTTCCCTAGCAGCTTGATGACCAATGCATCTTTCCACGGGGTACAAAGCTCGTCAAAGACATTGTCATCCACATGAATCATGGGAGCCATTGGGTCTCCATTCTCGTACTCCACTCGAAATAATTTTTTAGTGAACCAGTCTTTCTTCACAGCAACTTGACAAGGTGTCTGTCCCAATACTTTATCATGAAAACTAACCTTAGATTGTGCTACCCCATCATCTGGCAATTTAGGGGGAAAGGGTGGTGGCGTTGAGAAAACAAATTGTTCCATGCCAAGGAAAGGAAACCCTAGCAGAGCTATGCAATTTACTATTCCTTGGCCAAAAGTGGAGCAATGGGATGAATTTATGACAATGTTAAGTTTACAACATTACTCTACGACTAAAAGAAAAAACTTAAATTTGCCTGTTCCATCACTACTACTCTACTAATCTACTAATCAGGGTTCCAGCAGCATTTATTAAGGAATTAAAGGAAAGGAAATTCGTATATTAAGATGAATTTTAATATTTTTAATACATGGAAATCACTTAAAAAAATTATTTTTTTATTTTTTCTTAACCAATATTTTAAAGGCATGGTTAAAACACCCCTTATAAAATTATTACAGTCTTACTCTTTTAAAAATAATTAATCTAAAATACTAAATTAATCTCTGAAAGAAAGATTTATGATTGGTTAAAAAATAATAATAAAGAGAAATATGTTACTTAATTTAATGCAAATAAGGATAAAATCGGTATAAATTAATCTAGAGTAATGATTATTCCTTTATTCTTTTTGGTAAAACTAATTTATTTGGCATTTTTAATTAGCATGGACTTCTTTGGATATTTTCTTTTCTAGAGACATCAATTTATTCTATACAAAATTTAAGAGGAATCAATTTGAAAATTTTACGATTACTCCTTTTGTTTAAATTTTATTTCACTTCTTTTGTCAAGAAATAAAAAAACACATATACTAAAAAATATAATAAATGAATCTTGGCAATAATATAAAACAATATTATCCCTGTTGATAAATAAAAGTAAGTAAATACAATTAATTACACCAAGAGAGTAGTGGCGAAAAAATTACTTCACCGAGAATGTAATTCATCCTCCTAATCATAATTTATATTAAAGTTTAATCATATTTGCTGATATGATATTACATAATTGGATGAATATATATAATTTTTTACATATTAAAGTCAAGAGTTTAATTTTTATATAGTATAAAATTTTTTATAGTGTCATCTAATCATATAATGACACATTACTAAACATGAATAAATTTTATACACACGACTCATGGGGTGATTTGATTGGATGAGATTATAAAAATTTCAACACTGGATATAAATTAAACTCTAAAATTAACTCTTTTGCATTATAAGAAGGTTTCAATTATTAATGTTTTAACATAGTTCGAAGTTTGCGGCGGTGGTGGGGGTGCATGGGTGAGGAACCGAGCTGAGCCGGTCGAACGGGTTTGTCTATTATTCTTTTATTTTTGTGTTTTCCAAATTAGCCAGCCACCCATTTGTTTTTCCAGACGAGAGAGAAAGAGATGTAAAATTTTGCGTTTGAATCGAACAGTAGAATACAGGTTTTGGTCTTGTACATTCCAACCTCATTCATTCTTTTCAGTTGTGTATATGCATACATTATGTTCTGCACTTCTTTTCATGTTCAAAGCAGTGTTATTATTTGGGTATAGATTCTTATATATATGGTGAGGTGATGTGTGTTGTCTATAATTACGCGCGACGTGAAATTAAATGAAGAAGCTAAGAGAAAGGAAGAAAGTGAAGGAGAATTCAAGTCAATGAATTAGATAGAAGAAAATAGAAGGGGATTTAAGCCTTGTTTTGTTTGAATTGCGATTGACATCATCAACATATACTGTTGGGACTATTTGTTGCAATTTGGTACGTTACGCAACGCCAATATATATTAACCCCCCACGCCCCCGGCGGCGGCGGGCCTCCCGGCACGATCTGTAGGTGTTTCTCTCTCCTCCTGCAATTTCATTCACTGCCACCCCATCAACATGAAGGTGTCTGTGTGTGTATGAGAGAGATTGTGACGGTTGCAATATATTTAATTAATTAATTAATTTACAGGTGAATGTGAATGTGAGTGGTTTTAAAGATCAATTAAAAAGTAAGGATGGGATCATGCGTGTCGGTGACGGTGGAGAGGAGGCCTTGTGTTCCCGTCTCTGAAGAAGAGGCCAATGGGAATTGGAAGAGGAGGAGGAGAAGGAGGAGGGCCACTTCTTGTTCCTCGTTATCGTTTGATTACAGCAGGATGGAGGACCGAGTGTGGCTGCAAAGAGTTCCCGGCAGAATGTTCCTCAATGGATCCACCCACTCTGCTTCCTTGTTCTCTAAGCAAGGCCGAAAAGGCCTCAACCAGGACGCCGTGCTTCTTTGGGAGGTGAGATCATCGATGGATGGCTATCAATGTGTTTGGAAAAGCGTTTAATTTGTAGCCTCCATAATCGATTTTGAAGCTCTAAAATCCATTGTGTCTATTTTTTTTTTCATCTTATTTGGTTTTGTGTTCGCATGAATTCCCAAAACTAAAATTGATTTTGGTTTCAACATCAATTCTAGCATAACTAAAATTTTGTTGCTTCTAAGCTTTTATTCTTCTAATCTTTGTCAAAATCATTTCTCATATCAAACTACCAAATAGAAACGGACATTATATCAAAATCAATTTTAGAACAAGCAATTCTACTCAAATCAATTATACAAATATAGATTCAATCACACGCTATGAGCTCCTTTATTATTATTATTACTATTATTCAACATCATCTCATCTTAAGTTCTTAAGCTTACTTTCTTCCTTATCTCCGTTCCTCCCATGTGTCGTCATCCGCGAGCGCAGAACTTCTGTTCAAAGGAGGACACCGTGTTTTGTGGTGTGTTCGATGGGCACGGACCTCATGGCCACAGGGTTGCAAAGAAGGTCAGGGATTCTTTCCCTCTAAAGCTTATGGCTGAATGGGATTTGCATCCAAACAAAAACTGTTCCCTGCTGCAGGAGGTTGATGATGAGACTGCTGCCGCTGATCATCATCATCATGAGCCCGATGTCGCAAATAATAATCTTGCCGCAGTCAGAGAATCTTTCGTGAAGGCTTGCAAGGTTATGGACAAAGATCTCAAGCTGCAGCACGATATTGACTCTTATTGCAGTGGCACTACAGCAGTTACCTTGGTCAAGCAGGTACCTAAGTAATTACGTACGCACGCATGCATACACAGCTAGCTAGCTACTTCATTTAGATATGTTAGTTTAATACAATCTCTGATCTCTTGATCATTTCATTTTCTTAATTAATTATTTGTGGAAGGGCATTGTATTGTAGTTTTCATTTACCCCTTTATTATGTTGTTTTAGGGGCAGCACCTTGTTATTGGAAATGTTGGGGACTCGAGAGCTATATTGTGTACCCGAGATCCCGATCACTCTCTTATTGCTGTTCAGTTGACCACTGACTTTAAGCCAAATCTTCCAAGTATATCTATATACTTTTCCTCCTTTCCCTTTTCTTTCAAGTATCTCCATTATATGATATAATAATTTAACGCTGAGACTTGGAATTTGTTTTAATGAGTGCAATTAATTAATGTGGTAAATTAAATATAATGGGGCGATAATATATATGCGGAATATAATTTGGTTGACGCATGCATGTATGTATGCATGCATGCATTGCAGGGGAAGCAGAGAGGATCAGGCTATGTAAAGGAAGGGTGTTTGCCCTTCCGAATGAGCCAGAGGTTGCTCGAGTTTGGCTGCCAAACGTTGATTCTCCAGGGCTTGCTATGGCGCGGTCTTTTGGGGATTTTTGCCTCAAGGACTTTGGAGTGATCTCACTTCCTGATATCTCATACCATCGCATTGGTGACAAGGATGAATTTGTTGTATTGGCCACAGATGGGGTTTGGGATGTGTTATCAAACACAGAAGTAGTGGGCATTGTGGCATCCGCGCCACGGTCTTGTGCAGCTCGAATAGTGGTTGAGACAGCAGTTCAAGCATGGAGGACGAAGCTCCCCGCTTCTAAGATTGATGACTGCTCTGTCGTTTGCCTCTTCTTTGATTCTGATTCTGCAGATTCAGGCTTCATTATGTCTACCATGGAGGAGGCACCAATTGACCAATCTGACGACGTTGCCAGTAGTTTATCTGCCGCTAACACTCTAGTTGACCACTGTCCTCCTCCTCACCAGTCAAACGCAACACTACCTACTTAGGGAGAAGGGAATCGGAGATGAACCTAACCTCAAGACCAAAACCACCAGTACCATGCCCCTTTTATATCTTGTCTCTTCCCCAAGCCTCGCTGATTTTATTAAGAAGCTTGGGAGAATAATTAGCTAGGCCTCATCATTCAAGTGGTTCCTTATTTACATTATTATTTTTCTTTTTGTTTTTTCGCCATGCATCATCCCTTTCGTTCTTTCTCTTCTTTTCCTTCAATTCCACAGCATTTTGAAAGGTAAGCAAAAAGAAGGGCATTGCATATATTTTATTTTATTAAAAAACAAACTTTTTGGGGGAAATGGGTGGGGGTGTTGGCTGTTTTTAGCAGGTCATTTTCCTTCGATGTATTGGTTATATTTCGAGCTTTCTTCTCTCAAGTTTTAGACGCCAAATTATTTAGTCTCTGTTTTTTATTATTATTATTATTAAATGTTCTTTTACTTACTTATAGAATGAGAACTATAAATGGAACATTTTGATAAAACAAAATGAAACTTAAAAAGAATAAAGTAGAATAACAGAAGTAGAAAGTTAGGTGCATTTGCTTTGCATTTTTCAGTTTTCAATTTTTAGTTTTTGTAAAGAAAAATTTGGAAAAACTGAAAAATGTAAAGCAAACCCACCTTAAACTTTTCTAATGAATGTAGTTGGTGCATTATGTTTTGGATTGGTGTCGTCTTTTGTATTTGCTTTCATCTGGATGATGGTGGATTTACCTCCTTTGCTCCTCTCCCTGTCTTGAAGTTTATGGAAGAAATCGATCATGTTATCACTTATTAGTTAAAATGCCTGAGTAAGTTTATATCTTCCTGTATTTAGACACTCAAGTGGACGCGCAATTCATTTCTGGATGCTACTGGTTACCTATGGTGACTTTGGATAAGGTTCAGTTACGTCTTTTTTATTATTATGACTGCACTTTATTGAAAAATCAACTATATTTCATACATATTGACATTAGAAGTAAGATTAATTTTGATGTACCGACGGTACAAAAGAATTTTATATTATCTAATAATAAATATATTTGTTATTGTTTAATAGCAAATATAATTTTTTTTATAAAATAACAAATATAATTTTTATCATTTAATGACAAATATAATTATATTACTTTAAATTTAATTTTGCAAAATATTATTTTGAAAACAAACATACTAAGCATATTTTCATTATTTCGTCTATTTAAAAGCATGATCTATTTTCACAAACCAAAAACATTATCTAAAACTTAAAAATCAAAAAATAAAAATAGAAAATAAAAACAAAAAAATATTTTTACAAACTAAACACAACTTGAATTTCATAGTTTTTACAATTATCAATATTTCTTTTATAAATCCTAAAAATAAAAACTAAAACCACATACACCCTAACTTTGTGAAACTAATAACCACCACTCCTTTATTATATAACATCCAAACACAAGTATTTAATTTTGTCTTATTCACTTCATAATCGTTCGAACAGACAAAATTTTGTCCCCTTTCGTTCCGTCCTTTCATTCGTAATCACCTCCTACTAATTTTGTTCCGTAAACGAAAAAAATCCAAACACAAACATAAGTGAACCCAAACCTCACATTATGATAACGTATATAATGCTAATGCTACAGGTGAAGATTTCCAACAATCTCACTCAACCGTTCTTCAAATTGATCAGGCTAAAAGTTTCGGAAAACAAAAAAGAATTGGTAGATCGTTTACGTAGCATTACATGATGAGTACAACCACTATTAGCAATTGGCTAACGTTTCTCGACTTCTAAACATAAGAAATTTAACTGGATATTTTCACATTTACAAAGCAAGGAAAATACGAACAAACATAAAGCATTTGCCACAATCTGCCAAATGAAATGGGACAATTACGGGTTGGCTCGTAGTCCGTCCGAGGTGCAACCCCGATTGATTATGTATCTAACAGCAAAATATTCTGCTCTACTAAAATTTACGTATGTCCCCAACTGCGATGCGATGTAGATTACCATCTAACAAACACTAATCAGTTTTTTAAGTTTTAACCAAAATGGGGTAAAGCACCGACAACGTGCAAGTAACATCAAATTTCGGGAGCTGTTCTCGTTGTACGTGTAGTCTAGGACATTCCAGTTATCGAGGTTGCAAAATCATTGCTAGTGCTTTGCTTGCTTGCTTGCTTGCTCATTTTCCCAGATGAGTTAATATTCGGCTAATTAATGCTTCCTTCTTCCCAGAAACAGGAAGATTATGCGCTGTAAGATAATATTTCAACTCCACCACGGTCAAATCCTTCAGCTGCAAAATAAGATGAAATGATTTCACATCAACAACTTAGAAAGAACGGTGCTAGCTCGCAAGGCAACCGAAAATAATCTACTACCGCTGCTACCGAAAATTTTATGTTACATACATGCGTCCCTCCCTCCCATCCAAGATAAAGATAATAATGTTCATCAGTCACATCATCACATGTAAATGGTACCAGAAACCACACTACTGAGAGAATACCAGGACTCTCAGAAGGATGTAAGTAGTAGGGACTTGTTGGGTCTGTTGTTGGGTTCACATTGATCTTCGAGATGTGAGCTTGAAGGGCGGAGAACTGTTTGAGCAGATTCATCAAGTTCTGAAGGTCCATTGGTTGTGTGTCTTATAGTTCGCCATTTTCAGAGATATGCAGCAAAGTCAGTGGCAGAGCCCTTCCCGAAGAAAGAGCTCTGATACCATGTAAAATGGTACCAGAAACCACACTACTGAGTGAACCAATTGGAAGCAAAGCTCGAGAGAAAGAGAGAAGAAAATTTCAATAGTATTGAGTGCTTAGAAAGAATGATTAATCTCACTGTACGATTACGAGGGAGGAAGAATATATATACGTGGTTAGAAGGAATAACAGAATAACAAACTTGCTTCCTTGATAACAAACTTGCTTACTTGATAAGATAGCAAACTAACTAATCTAACTGATTGATAGAAACTTTAAGTCAGTTAACATCACAAACTCACATCACAGCTCATCTGCAGTTACTATGGTCAACGCAGAAGGGTGATACTACATCTCTCGGTACTCTCGTTTTCGTGTGTATACACACAACACACACACACACACCAATATACTAGTAAATTTTACTGACACCATACCCTATTACTAGTGTGATTCTGGCTTTAATTTTACTGTGAGTAGGTGAACACAAAATTGTGCAGGAGCTGGAGGAGCTGGACGGCCAGTCAATAAAAAAAAATAAAGGGCTTTCCTATTCTATATGGTGCCTAGTTAGTTTCTGTTAAAATGGACAGCCAGGATAGGAAGGTATATTATATAGCTTGCCCTTGCAATTTGTTGTGTATTTTTTGAATGGAATGGAATATAAATAAATCCTTCCTTCCAGTCCCAGACTCCCAGTCCCAGAGAAGGTTTGTTCTTGTTCTTGCAAAATTGGATTAAGGCTTAGGCACACCTGCCCTGCTTGTCCCAAACCAAATCTGATCAAACTTTCTTTGAAAAAGCACTGCATTAGACAATTTTCAAGGTTTACCTTCCCGGTATCAGCAAGCTCACCCCAGTCATAGTTTTCACACTCTTTTGTCGCAAACTCAGCCTGTGCTTTCCGTTTTTTGGAGGCCTCACTTGGCTTCGCAACTGATTCATTTTCCTCATCATAATTCTCACCATAGACTGAGGTCTTGAATTCTTCTAATGCCCTCACTACTCCTGGTCTGCAGGTGACAGGCAGGATTATCATTTCATACACAGGTTTGGAACAAAACTCTTCCAATGAAGAGTGGAAAAGCCAACCAAATACAACATAAAACAGGTAAAATTTCATTCTCTCTCACTTTCATTTTCCTTATGCAAATCAGACGCAATAAACTATTCAATATATCATGAGAACCTTGCCCCTACCTGGCCAAGCCTTCCTCATCAGGCAATGTTTCATCTTTCATTTCTGCAATCTCATCTTCTTCCAGAGCTAATGCCTGCAATACCGCATAGTGTCTCTGCAAGGCTGAAAGATGGGATTAAAAGCTTTTTGTTGTCCAACGGAATTAAAAGCTTAAGGAATTACTAAAACATATCACATATGTGAAGCCTATGAGCTAATGAAGTTATTGTTGCACTATATCAGGAAATCATATCCAAATAAGGAGGCAAGAGAAACACGAATCAGCAAAATTTTACTACAAAACTGATATGTTAGAGCAAAATTTCAGTAAGAGACAAAAGGTAAGGGTTCAAATCATAGGTATCACTACTTGGATGAGATGTACAAACGCACAGTGGCAGATGAGGGTCCAATAAAATAAATAATATAAATAGAGAACGTTGTGGCAAAAAATTTGAGTAGTACTTAACAAGGATAAGATGGCAAAATCTCTCGTAAAATGGTTGGTTCATGTGAAGAGAAGACCAATAGAATGGAGGCCAGTAAGAAAAATTGATCAAATGTCAGATTGCCCGGCTAAACAGAGATAAGGAAGACCAAAAAAAACTCTACTAGAAACCATTAAAAAAGAACTTGAAATGGCCTTTCAAAAATTTTGGTTTTTAACATAGCCCTGGTTTCTTTTGATCTATGTAACTGAATCACCGAGTGGAAAAAGGCTTTTGCTGTTGTAATTTCTATCACTTCAATGAACTCATCAACATAAATATAATTTAATTTCTGCAAAGAAAAACCCAACTATAACTATTAAAATTGACTGCCGCCAACTAGGAGCATAAATTTTTTAAAGTCATTTTCATCTCTAGTATTGAAGTTCCAAGTCAACAGTTTATGATTCAGGTGTGGATGGGAGAGGACTTTGAGGGAGGTTTGCATAATGAAAACACCATGCACAGAAGGTGAGAGTAATTAACTATAAATCAAATGACACCATTTTAACATTACAACTGAGGAAGGAATCCGACATCAAGCTTGCTAGAAGTATAAATAATATATTTAGTTAGACTTGGAAGATGGTGTGAATGAGAAGATGAAGAACTAGAGGGAGAAGAAACTGCTTACCTGGGTTGGCTAATTGGCATACAGAAAAATCTTTTAAGTCAATACGCTTAATTAAATCAGCTGCATTTTTTATTTGATCGTTACTTGCTTTAGTCACCATCCTGCTTTTATCTGAATGACGCTGCAAAAATCCACCATACCTTACACTAATAACTTCACATTTAAAAACTTCATACTTAGTTCTGTAAGTTTTTGTTTTCATAGAAAAATAAATTTTATTAGAGTAGAATAAATGAGTACAAAAGAGGCTAATGCATGCTCACAAGAACCAAAAATAAATAAGTAAAACCAATACGGATAAATGATGCAACAAAGCATGCTAGTTTCTTTAAAATTTAAACATAAACCCAACAATTACAGATATCTACCTCTTCAACAAGTCTGATGTCATCAGAATATGGAAGATAAATCATGTGCATTCCCGGTGGCTCAATCTGACCACCTGACTGGACAACCTCGTCCTACAGTAAGTTGAGAATAAGACAAATGCATATTTACCGAAAAAATATCAGAGATCAAAACTGCCTACGTAACTTGATTGACTCATAATTCAAACAGAATTTATAACTAAAAAGTTAAAACAAGCTGACAAAACATTAAAAAATTTAGCAGAGTATTTTATCAGTATACCAATACCAATATATTACACATTGAAGATTGAGTTTTGCAAACTTTTACAGCATATAACTTAATCCAGAACAACCAAATCCCTTTTCTAAGTAAGAAAACCATAAAAGCCAAACCACATTCTGCCCTACAGAGACAAATGATCCAAATAAATAGATATATAAGCAACCATTGGCAATACAACGAATTTATAATATAGCTTAGCTAACTAAATCCTATTAATGACCTTATTCAAAGCCACTGATAAGCTGTGAATCTGATATGATACAAAGCAGTGTGAGAAGTTTACAGGAAAGTTTGAGCATAACCAAAGCACCAGTGACTAGCAAGAGAATGCAAGGCAGGCATGACAGTAAGGTAGCAGCTTAAAATTTTTCAGATGTTCAGAGACAGATGTTGAATTAAACATCACTCGAAGGTTCTTATATTCAAAAAATCAATTATTCGTTATGTAAAAAACTCAAACAGTCAACATATCATACCTGTGCAATAAGGGCAACCAATTGAGGTCGAGAGGAACTACCATTAAATGCAACTGCAAAACTGAAAGGCACTCCAGAGCATTATTTTGATCAGCAATTATTGCCACGAATTATGTTAACAAGTCATTCAACATCAGCTATGTCACAATCCCAACTTTAATACTAATCATATGCTAGTCCTTAGTAGCATCAGTAAGAAGACATTTTAGATTCTATAATATCTTTGTCACTAATGCATGTGTATACATATACACTGCCAAACTTTTATTGTGTAACAGCTTTCACAACTCCCCCTCTACCTTTTTCCCTTTTTGCTCGTACATAATTTACACTCATCCAGAAACAAGATTTCTTGTCCTAGAGTGAGTTCAATATTCGATAGTTTCAGATTCTATTCCAATAAACAAATTTATTTTGTAGGATAAAAGAGAATGCAGATATCCAATTGGGAAGTAGGTCATCAGACTACCTTCTTCAATATGAAATTTTCATTATCCCCATAAAAGAAAAGAAAATTTTGATGTAGACAAGAAAAAAAGGATGTGATGGCACAACTAAACACAACACTCCTTTTACTCTAGCAATGGGTGGCTAGTCCTCCATGACTACTATTTTTCCATCAAGGACACATACAATTTCAATAAATATGTAATGCCTTAGTTGCAAGCATGCAAGCATACCGATTGAGTTGTATCATGGACCTATGAAGGGCAATAAAGACACAGATGCCACCATCCATAGCCTGCCAAAAAAAAAAAAGCATCACAAGGAAAATAATATAAAATAGAGAAGCATATAAGATCAACATGGGTGCAACTATTATACTGCTCAAAGCATTTCCAGAATACTGACAGACCACTTGCTAAGAATACGACTTCATTTTCTCTACCAGAACCCAAGATATATATGATCAATGCTTTCCAGTACTTGCTCAGTTCAAGCACCTAACAAACTAAGTAGCCTAAAATACCTACGGGTTGGAATGATATTTGTAAGTTTTAAACTAAGGGCAGGCCAACTGGTTAAAAGAATATATGGTGCAAAGGAAAAAGGATTGTAAGAATACAAGAATAAGAACACAAAAGAAAAAGAGTTATGAATTCCAGTGTACTGATGAGATCATTAGAAAATTTTATTGAAGAGGAATGCCCTAGCGCCTAAGTATTAATGTTCTGCTTTGTTGCCTGTCTGATGCACCATGGACAAAAAACATGCATTATTCTGATACCTGAGGTTTGTAATGCTCAAGGTAGAATAGGACAGTAGAAGCACCAATTTAACAAGCAACTATAACTTAAGAGAAATTTAAAATCGCTCAATTGTTTATTTTATTTTATACAACAAGTCGCTCAAATATAATTAGCTAGCAATAGCAAAGCCGTCAGAACAATTTGCATTGAAACAAATTTCTAGTGGCAGAAGGAAGTGAACAAATATCATCTGAGGTCTAACGAAATGAACATTATGCTGTTAATATGCAAGTTTCACCAAAATTAAACAATGTTAAATGGCTGGATAAGAAATTAGCACCGAGCGGACAAGTTGCAATTAAAACCAAAAACTACTGATAACTAAAGATGCAATCAACAGTTATTGATGACCAGAAGAACAGTAACCTCATCACTAGGGTAAAGGAAGGTTGATGGCTTCAAGTTGTGATAATCTCTCAAGCAACTTAGTGGCTTGAACCCTAAAAGATGTAGGTGTCCAGTAGAAATTCTTTTAATCTCAGATAGCTCTTTCACTGAAAATGTAATATTCTGGCTGGAAAAAAAAAATACATAACCATTATATAATAATTACAAACAAAAGGAAACAACACATCTTCAAAAATTGTAAGAGCATCTGAGGCATTTCTCCAGGAATGTAGTCATCATATTTATATCAGTGTCCAATAAAGCACCCAACTTCAAAAAACAGGTTTAATCATCAGGCTAGATACGCCACACTTGGCTATGGTTGGTCAATCTGCTTGCCTTTCAAAGCTACATCCATTTCAAATCAGCAAGCTTTTCTACCCTTTACAAAATATTGTCTAAACTCTCAACTAAAATAATCTTCCCCAGTCAGAGTTGCCACTTCAACTAGAATCTGGAAAGGGGGAAGGGAATAAAAGGTACAGCTGGACAGAGACTAAATTTAATACCTCCCAAGGAGAACAGAACCCTTCCAATTATCCCATTTCTTTAGTGTCCTTTTCAGGCACTGAATCCTAAAATGAAATAGCCCAAAGATATTTGCAAGCAAATGATGCACTGTCAAATATTTAGGACTAGTCAAATAAATCCTTCTCACTTCTTCCTTTAATGAATGAACTCTCACAGAACAAGAACCAGTTATGATCCAGATTCCAAAAACCCCTATTCTCACTTAAGACTGATGTCCTATATAGCAAGGTTGCTTTTATTTTTCAAATCCAATCTTAACTAGAAAAAATACACTGAAGAAAATATGTCCAAAGTCCAAACTATTGACAGCATTCAAATAAGATAAAGTTCGAAGAACGAAGTACATACTTTTTATAAGGATGAAACTGTCTAGTAGATTCTTCTACCAATGCACCAGTATCAGCACAAATGAAAGTTCGTTCACTCTGCATCATCAAACCAGTTGAACCATTTTTAATGCAGTTCAGAGAGCAATCATCATTAAGGTCCAAGGAAAGGATTGTAATCAGAGGGAGTTCAAGCGCATTATGATCAGTATAAAAAAGCATTTAACCAAAGGCATTATTATAGTGGCATAAACTACAGGAAAAATGAGGCAGCTAATTGCTTGGTGGTTTAGTTTTCTTCAAACTATCAGAAAGTCATAGCAAACTCGTACATTCTTTAAGAATCTACAACCACTTTTAAAATCCTGTTCATTGAGTATACATGTAGAATGGGTGTGGGTAAAAGGATCATATCAAGTTTCAACCAAGCAATATAATGGTAATGACATGGAAACTACATAACAAGACCATAATGAGTTAATTCATAAATTTATATTGTAGCATGGAAAATAGACAATTTGCAAATTAAGTTATAACATTCCTCACCTTCAAAGGCCGATTCGTAACAGAATCAAGCCATGTGATCGCCCCTACACATCAAAAGAAAGCACTGTCATTCACAATAAAAGCATGCAGAAGCTATAATTTTTTCTAAGGGAAACACTTAATGTGGACCAAGTATGAACTTCGCAAAGGCCATTGCAGCAAAAGAAAAAGCCAGAAAAATGAAGTTCAAATAACTGCTTTTAGCTAGAAAATGACAAGAAATGCTTACCTGGAACAGTGGGACGAATTAACGCATATGAATTCAATTCTATAGAAAGCCCATTCACTATTGTGAATTTAAGCTTTTTGACTATGCGCTTCTTAAACATCCGCTTTCTTAGCTGATCTTTCATGTCCTCCAATCTGAAATTGTAACAAACAATTAAAAAGGCTTAGACTTTAAAAATCCAGTCCAGCAAAAATAACACAAATTTACAATTTTAATCCAACATCAACTCCTAGTTCTGGTTTATACCTCTTAATCATAGCATCACAACATCATAATCCTCATGTAACATAAATTTTATTTAAAAAAAAAAAAAACTAAGCCTAGGCCCACATGTAATAAAATAAAACAATGATACAAAATCATGTACTGTTCTCTTCCACATGTTTCATGAAATGGTTCTTCATCACAAAAAATTGAATGGTGTCAAGTACAATACACGTGCCTCTTAAAATGATTCAGAGACAAAAGTGGAGGACCAGCTACAGCAATATCAGGTTCACATTTAATGACTTTTAACTCTTTAATTGGGAAAATCTCAGTAAAATACAGAAAGTATTATCAGAGTAATTGAAAGTATTACTATTACCAAGGCCAGGATCATGTTAACCCACAAAATTCTAAACCCAAACCCTCACTCTAAAATCTAACCTCGTAAGATTAGAACATAACCTTAAATTGTCTTGAGCAGAATATTGCCAAGCTTTTAAACTACAGACTAGAAACAAAACAAATGTCTAGGAACTGTACCAAACCCCCTTATTTGGTTTCATTCATGCTATTTTTCCCCTCTATCTAGTATGTCTGAAATTAAAGGATACTTTGTTGTTTTGTTTCCTTTTCACTAAGTAATTAAACATTAGGGTGCGTTCGGATAAGATTATTTCGAGTGAAAATCACTTTTCATTTATTTGGATAATTTAAAAAAAAAATCAAAATCTCAGCCAAAAAAAAAATCTAATTTTATCTCCTTTTTAAAAAGAGTAGCTTCTTAAAAACATATATATATGTTTTCAGTTTTTTCAATTATATATAAAATTTAATTTTCATATTTACTTTTTTTTTTTTGAAAAAATTTGAAACAAACACACCCTTAGTTTCTATAATTCCCAACCATATATGAGTTGAAACCAACTGAACTACCAACACATTAAATTCAAAAAATCGCAAAAAATGCTCTGGACCAGTACCATTGGATTACCAACACATAAAATTCAAGAAATGAATAATTAGATGCACGACAGCGCCATATTATTGCAAATGCTTTGGACCATTGACTGTCATATCCACATTATAAACTTATCCTTGTCAAAAGTAAAAACTAAATGAAAAAAAATGCCAATTATTGTTTCTTAACTTGAATCCACATAGACAGTTCTCAATTTACTGTAGTATATACCTCAAATCCAAAAGCTTACATAGTAAGAGGGAGTCAAGAACAAATTAAGGTGGCTAGCATGCCAACTCTGAACAATACTAGTTGTGGCATGTCAGTAAATAATGATATGGCACAAACCTTACAAAACAGTAAATAAGCAAAAGAGAGCCATAGAGAAATTCCATACTTGTTTCCCGCAGCTGGCATAAAGTCAAGAAGATCATCTCCTTCCAGCCCGATCATATCCTGAGACAAAGTTGATCAAGTGAGCATGAGAAATTTATCTCATTAGCACCAGTTAAAAGGGAAACAAAACAAATACATGTCAGATGTTCACATACGGCATAGAATTGAGATACATCGAATGATTCATCCGGGCAACTCAAGGGAAGCAATTCAATAGAGATGCCAAGATCCTGAGCATCCTTTACAAACCATAGAAAAAAGTAATCATGAATTATTAGAATCCTTCAGGTTAACTTTATGCAAACAATCAAAGCTTATAGCATGTACAGATTGGTACTTTAGCTCTCTGCAGTGTCATTCTTGTCATATCTGATTTCATAGCCCCTTTGATACTCCCAAAAGGATCATCTTCATTTGTGAACAAAAGAATGCGTTTATCAACAGTCTTTGCTGACCTGGCATCAATATTTCCACATTAGCACTCACCAATAATCATGAAGGTACTAGGTAGAACTGTAATATGTGTATATTTGCTTAGCATATATTACCCTTTACGAAGAAGTGCCTGTGCCACCCAAATAGCATTGTAGAGAGAATTTTCTCGAGTCCCAGACACAATACCATGCTGGCTTCCAATGTTTTTGGAAAAGGATTCTAAAGAAAATTAGGAGCAAATGACTTGTAGTGTCAGAAGTAGAAAGCAATAACGTATGCAACAAGACAGATCTTTGTCAAAGATACTAATCCTATCGTGTACTGTTCTCCAACCCAATAGACCTCAATTTGAATAAAGCAGCTCAGGAACTCTGAAAAGTATTACATAACTTTGAAAGTGGTAAGGGATTAAGCAAGAGAAAGATGTGTTACAAGTACTCATAGTATTAATATAAACAGAGGTTGAGGAAGCACAGTATAGGATACACTACTGCTTTTAAGCCTTTCAATCAATGGAATCTTGGTCCTTAAATTATTTTTCCTACATTTTCACTTGCTCTCCGTATTCATACTTGTATAAAAAATAATTCACAACCCTAGTTCCATTTTAAAAATATATATGTATATGAAAAAAGCAAAAACAAAAGCAACATCAGAGGTCCCAATAGTTGAAACAAGTCATGACAATAAGATCTTCCCCACGCATAAAATATCTTCTTGTAGCTAATTAGATTAGAGCAAAGTTACCCTGAATATGATCAAATTCCTTGATGAGCCTGGCAGTTGGCCTGTCTAGAGAGTCTCTTTCAGGAACATTAAATACAAAAACGCCACTTAAGTCTTGTAAGTTGTTCCTCTCCCTCTGCAGATATGGAGAGAATGAGATGGGTAAGACCAACAGAGAATGTTAGTATTGAACTGCAAAGCTGGCTCTGGCTCTGGGTTGAAAGAGAAGAGAAAAAGAAGGCACTTACAGTGTTAAAGAAGCAAATGGCAAGTTCATCATAGGACCTGGTGATGATCCGAGTCTTGAGGGAGTGGGAGATACAGCTCAGGGCAATGTGGAAGTGACTTTCCTCCTTTTCCTTTTGCTCATCGTCCCACTGCCAGCCACAGAGAGAGAGAGAGAGAGACACACACACACACACACACACAAACACACACGCATGGGGATGAGATTGGATTGTATTTGAATATCCATAGGAGAAGTAGTGGACTGGAGGTGCATGAGTGAGTGAGAGTGTGATGGGAAAGAAGACTAACCGTAGTGGCAGTGGCCGGGCAAGCAGTGGTGAACATTTTGGGTGAAGCATCCACCAGGTAAACCACATACTCTTTGCTTGACTCTTTTTCCTGATCATTCAAATATTTAGTTTATTAGGTAGCTGTACAAAATAAATATGAACAACTGAAGCAGAAGAAGAAGAAGCAGCAAAGCAAAGCAACAAATCAAATCAGCATAACCACTAACCAGAGAGAAGGGAGCATCAGGGTCATCTTCATCGTCTCTGAAAGGATCATCAACATCAGGGTCATAATCCATTGCCGGACTTCAATCACTCGCACCGTCACGCACAGAGAGAGTGAGTGTTGAGAAGGAAACTTTCAGAAGAAGAATGAAAATGAAAATGAAAGAGTGGTGAAAAGAAATGTTACATAAACCCCTTTTTAATGCGCGCCCAGACAGACAAATTCCCGGCTCTTCTATTTTTGTTTTTTTTTTTTTGTTTTATTGGTCTGGATTTTTTGTTTTGTTATATGGAACAAACAGTGACAGACAAACGGGGCCTTAGGCCCAATTTAGCATTTAAATATTTGGAGCAAATATGGGTGGGTCACCGGAGTAAGTAATAAGTTGGGGGATGATCCTCACCTTGCAAGTCAATGCCTTGCGCTCCGGTTGGATTTGCCAACACTTTAGAAACATGATTAAATGAAATAAGTTTTGTGGCTAAACATCGAAACTCTCTGCTCCATCTCAGTTTCACACCTCGACCCCACGATGGAAGGCGCCAACGTAAGGAGGGGCTATGCTCACGGTGGTGGTGCCCCATGATAGGGCGGCGTGGTTGGTTGAGAGTCTGAGAGGGCTGACATCGTGACGAATAGCAGCTATCAAGATGCACGACGAAGATGATTTCTAGAAGGGTTTTGTGACAGCTAGGGTGATGGGTTTTATTGAATCTCTGTTTCACTCTTTTTTTCACTTTTTTTTTTATTATCTCTGATGGATTGATTATGTTTTGGAATTGTTTGTTGTTGTTTGAGGTTGGGAGGTTTTGGATTTGTGCTTGATTTTGATTTGTGATATGATGGTTAGGGTTCGCTTTTGATTTTAGTTTGTTGGGTGGATTTTTATTATAATTTGGTTTTAGTTTTGATTTGAGTTTGATAGATGGTTTTGGCTTTGATATGTGAAGTAAAAGAAACAATGTCCTGCACTTTGCTTTTTGGTATTTGAGTTTTAACTTTGTAAAAGGAAGACTTGAGGAAGTGCGATTGACATGAACTTGGGGAAAGGAGATTGCATACCAAGCTACCATACAAAATTAACATGCATCACAATATTTGTAAGTCATCCAACTTCTGTTAGTCAAATATATCTTGCACCTCCAAACCATAATTTTGTTAAGTTTTTAACACAGAGATCCAGAACACAAGTTTCTAAGTGAACAGTAGTACAAATGTACCACAGAAAATCCACATATAAAACATGTCAGAACATAAGAACAAAGGAAGCAACAGAAGCCAATTTTCTGACCAAATCATTTTTACATGTCATTATGAATTCTACCCCTCACCACTTGCATGAGAAGACATTTCAAATAAGATTTTTCAGTTCGATGCAAGCATTCAATTTTGATTCTGAGATACAGCTCAACCCAGTGATCCACCTGCCCTCTGCAATTCTGGAAGACAACTTCAATGAGTTTCGGAGCTGGCTCCATATCATTGTCCTCCATATTTTTGTCAGCCATAATCTTCAATGTGAAATACAAATCAAAGACATAAGTAAGAAGATAGAAATAAAGAATGATAGCAATTGTATCTCCAAGGACTACCTTGAAGGGGTGTGGCTGAAATAATTCAAATGAATGGATAACTCACAGATGAAATCATATTCCACAAACTCTGCTGATAATCAGGTTCTTTGCAAGTAAGGAAATGGGCAGTTCCCCTGGAAATATAGTTGTCCAAAGGTACAAGAATATCTGCGGAAGTTTAGAACTATGCGATAAATATGCAGCAAATGCAAAATTATATTATATGCAGTATAATTTAATTTAAATGTAGAGGTGCTATTTCCTGACACAACTAGGAAGATACAAAATTGAAACTAAAGATATCCTTGTCTTTGAGTAGCATGGATATCGGCTCCACACATACAGAACCCATATGTTAAGGGACCTGATAAGGAGTTCTATCACATTCATAACTTCAGGTTTATTTGGGGATGACAATTCATCTCTATCTTTGTATTAGTATATAAAAAGATCCATCCAGAGATGTTCTGAATTCTGCACTATGTGCTTAAATTTTGTACAGCAAAGAGAAATTGCTAAGAATTATAAGCGAAAATGTAGTTGAGCACCATACTTGGAAAAAAATCGATTGCCCAATCTGCAAGTGCTTCCATCATTAATGGCCAAAGACTCCACATGTCCATTGATATTGTTGGGGAGAAAAACGTCATATAGGATACAATCTCCAAAATTTCTTCAAAAACCTCTGTGAGAATACATAGAAGATAATGAAAATAGATACAAGCAAGGAAAATCCAACTGAAATTAAAATAAGGGAACTTAAGTCTTCACCCTGACAACTAAATGACACACAGAGAAATATCACCCAACTTGACAATGCAGGAAGTTGCAGGCGAAAAATCAGCATCGCATGATTTTGACCCAAATTGAAGCATACTATTCCATATTAAAGTTACAAGGATAACAGCTATCCTAGAAACTGCTCATATTAAATAATCAAGACCAACATACATCCATCCTAAAGAGAAAGGGGAAAACCTTCAAAGAAGGGAACATAAAAAGAAAAGGCATGCACATTAGCTGTAACCATAAATAAAGTAATTGGCCAGCCCAGTATAATTATACTCAGTAGACAAGAACAGCAGATAGGGTATTGGTTGTTTTGGTCTACTATCAACATGGAATGCTTGATAATTTGATTCAATCACTTGACACATTCTTCAAATCTAGAGGTCACCATCGGAAATACTCTCATCTGGTTATTTAAGAGAGTGAACCACATTCAAACAACAATGCAAGCAATTAAATGAGTGACACCCTGATCCTAACCATGAAGTAAATTAACCTTTGTTTCAATAGACATGTATACAAGAACACACACTAAAGGACATTGCAAAGAGGGGGTAATAAAAACAATAGAAAGGCTCCAAAGTCATCCAGGCAAACATGATTGATGATTCAAAGTGGCAAGTACCTTGATCATCAGTTGTTAACATTCTTTGCATTATGGGAAGCAAGGTTGGCTCAATTTGAACAAAAAGTTAAGGAAGACTGCTCACTGATTCAAGGATTGTGCTAATAGCACGCAAACAACGTACTCCAGCCAGGGCGCCCAGATCATCAGCATCATCACCAGCTTCAGCAGTGTTCATACACCTCCAAAATGCAGCTACCTGTTGTTAAAAAGGAAACCCACAATGTTATTATACAGAAAAGCACTAGCTCTCTAAGCCAAGCACAATTTTCTTCGCAGATACAAACAAAAAAGATTACCAAATTTTGGCACAGCCCAAGCACATAAGGTGCCATTTCTTCCCCAAACTTGTCCACAATTGTCTCCAAGGTAAATACAAGGTCCTCATTCTCAATCTCATTCATAAGTTTGAAAAACTCTGGATATATTTTTTGTTTAGGTTAACAGATTCACCAAGCCAAATAAGAAATGCGAATTACAGAAAACAATTTTTTCACATTCACATACCATCAAGTAGTTGAGGGAGAATAGAGCGAATTTCATTCAAATCTGCATCAATACAGAATGAAAAAAATAAGCATAGAAAGAATTATTCAAATCAAAATAAGAAACAGAAACATGGATATAAATTACCTTTGCAAGCTTCAACAAAAGAACGCAAAGCAAAAACAGAATCAATTTGGACAGGAAGTTCGGGATCTCTCATTCCAGATACAACACACTGCAATGCCTTCCGGCAATTGTTCTGATCTGAGAAGCTAATGTGTGCATACTGTCCTGCAACCCAAGCTGCCTGTTTTTTCATGGGCAATATTCTTAACAATATAGAAGTGAAAACTCCATAATTATTCTCAGATTCAACATAATGAATTTACATCAAATTAAAATATCAAATTGCAACACCAATGCTATTTGTTCATTCTAAAATTAAAAATCTCTTCTTTTCCATTCCTCTCTTTGGAATGAAATCAATAGGAGAGTGTATTACACCCATAGTTATCAGACCTGGAGCAGTGGTTGACTCGGCCAAGATACTAGATCTCTAGTTCAACCAATGAGTTACTAGTTGAACTGGATTTTATTAAATCAATATATTAAAAAAATTAATACAACTAAATATAGTATATATATAATTAATCACGCAATATATAACAAGGAGAACTTTGGCTTAGTGATGGTGCGGCCCTTAGCTTTCTAGAGGGGTGCAGGCTCGAGCCCTATGTTTAATGATTTTTGGGTTATCACAGATTTATCATGAATTGCCATGTGTGCAGATCGGATGCACGGTTCACTTATCGGTTCGATCAATTTGGCTTGGGGTAGTTTAGAGGTGGCTCGGCCAATTCAACCCATGTTTGACCAAGTTTGACTGAGTCAATATCTTCGCCGATCCATTGAGAGAACTGAATCAGACCAATGACCAGTTCATCGATTCTCAGATCGAACCGACTAGTCCAGTCCAATTTTAATAACTATGATTACACCACCCATGCGCATATTACAAGAATATCACAAGAAGTGCATGGACATAAGAGACTAAGACAAACTTGGACCCCTCAGCAGGAGTTCAGTCCAGCCTTTTACACATTTATCTATATTCCACAGATCTTTTTACATTCAAAACACTTGATCAGATATACACATCAAAATACATCAAAATTAGTATGTGCCTTTTGTATGGGTATTGATGCTAGCTTCCCCCTTCTTAATCATTCTTCTTGTACCAAAAAGGAAGAGAAAAAATGGAAGAGTGAAACTGACCTACATGGGAAAGACGCAGGATAGCAGATACACACTAACATGGAGGGCATACCTTGGCCCTAAGGTGACCAACAGGACTGCTGAATTCAGGAAAGACATGTTGCACTAACATACGCTCAAGTTCAGACTTGTATGGCTCAGTTTGCTTCAATTTGTCACAAAGAGCCCCAATAGCAAGAAGAGCGCCATCCTTTTGCCTATTGTGCTTGTATTCTGCAGGTGCTTCATCATAACTAGGACAGCAAAAACCTAAATATGACACCGAATCCATAAATCAACTACTCTAACAGAAACCAAGATATTTACCTTTTGAAAATTTCACCTATGAATTGAATAAACTTATGAATATTATCTTTCCCACACTTTCGAAACAACTCACTCACAAAATCCATGGAGGCAGTCCTAGGACTATACAAATCTTCAATAATGTCTGTAGCAGAGAATTAGAAGCTATAAGCACATACACTGCAATTTTCTGAAATACAGTCCATGTTTAGACCAGCAAGACTTACCGTAACCTTTCCTTACATATTCGTGCGGATCTTCATCCCAGAGCCTTTGATCATTGTCATTAAAGCATATAAGAGGGTAAACTATTTCAAAAAGAAGAACATCAAGCTGAGGTTGCAGCACAGTATACATGCTATTCTTTGTAATGCTGCATATGTTAAAAAGTAAAATTCAGAGAAAAAGAAAATTATTCCAGAATCAACAGAGTGACTGATATTTTCAATCTAAATATGCTCGAATTCACTTTGACGGCTACCTATGCTGCCTTCCAAGACTAACAACTATGGGTGTACCTGCTACCTGAAATTTGTAGAACTAAGTAATGCCATAACATGTGGTGGTCAAAAAAGAAAAAGAGTGCTTTTGTGATATAACACTTTTTAGAACTTATAGCTTTTTTTAAATTATCCCAATTTTGTTGTACATGCCTTTAAATTAAAAAGAAAAAAACTGAAAAACCTAATCGATTGGGGTCTATATCCTTAAATAAATAAAAATTGGTTGAAAAATAGACCTGTAGTTAATGAAATGTGGCATGAGCATGACATGAAACAATTGCACAAATTAGCGCGTGTAAAATAATTGAAAACCACCTGCTGCTTAGATATTGAAGAACCAGGTTAATAACTCTGTCAGGTAGATAACCACCAACTCGAATGACATTCAACAGATTTAAGTGGCAGTCCAAGATCTTCCCTGCATAATGCTTCTGAAACATTTGGGCAAAGGCTCTGTTTTCAGGGTTTTGAAGCTTCAGGTCTCCAAAACTGTAACGTGATAGTTTAACCGTCCATAGAAATTGAGAATCAGTCAGACACCCAACAGCAAATCACATATTTCTTAACCTAAATTAATGAATAAATCAAACTACCAAGTATAGAGCCTATTTAGAATGTGAACTGTCCATTTCTTGACCTTCCACCTACCCCATGATTTTCGAAGCTCAGGACAGGCTGACCATCCAAGGGAACAGGCCTCTCCAATGCACCATCCAAGCATTTAAGACATTTTGATCAAACAAAAGCTTTGGGATCTCAAGCTGAATAAATTTAAACAAGAAGTACGATATTGCAATTATTGCATATGTCAATTCTGAGAACTTGATAAAACAAAGGAATAGTGAGGCAGAAACAACTAAATCTGACAGTGCAATCTCAATTGCAAAAGTGGTTGACATTCTCTCCTTTTCCTAGTCATAACAAATTATGCGCTGCCTCCCCCCTCTCCCCTCTCCCCTCCCAAAATAAAAAGATTATTTAGATACACATTGCATTAGTCAAAACCTTGATTTACACAAACCATAAAGTTAGCTTCATAACATGAACTTTGAATTATGTTTGACAACAACAGAAACACTGGCCAAGACAAAAACTATACAGTGAAAGAAAGTTACAGTAGATGCAAGGATCCCTAGATTCCTTTCAATTCTATGTTTACTCAGATAATACTTAATACCACCCCTATCAAGGGAGGGTGAAAGATAAAGATATATCCTCATCTCTCAAATTTCTTCCTCTAGTGGTTCTATTGGGAAGAGTTAGGACATATTACACCTCAGTAAACTACTAGACTCGTATCATATTTGACTTGAAAAGGAATACAGAGTTTTTCTTAAAAAAAAATAAAAAGAAGAAGAAGAAGAAGAAGATAGGTTATGCATGATAATTACCAAAAAAATGCAACATGCATCCTAGACAAGGATTGATCTGCCTCATAATAAATATGATAAACTGGTCCTGTAAGGGATAGATGTGAGAAAACTTACATATATGGAGGACCAGAATACTCATACAGATAAGCTTGATCAAATCTGCTACTTCAAGTGAGGGACTATCAATCTGGACAAGCCTGTTAAATATACTGAGAAGGAGGGGAAATGTCTCCTCAACAATGCGATAAACGGGAGTCCTCTCCTCATCAGACTTGAACCCGAGAAAGAGACAAGCGAGATGGTTTTCAGAAGGAACATGCATCATACAGAGCACAAGGTCATGTAATCCATACCAAGAGTAGGTAGCATGAGACGTGATGTGATGAGCCCAATTTAATTTAGTTCAATTAAAACAAGGGTTAAAAGTGAAAAAAGACATACTCATATTTTCTAGAAAGAATGCGGAGCACAAATAAGGCACCGTAGAGTTGGTGATCCTGCAAATGATGCTTGATCCAGTCAAGAAGGTGAGGACACTGCTCGGGGTAGTCAGAGTGTATGATGGTTTTGAGGCACTCGCCAAGCTGTACCCTGCAAACACACTATATATAATAGCATATGATATGAGTGATATGTACGTGTATGTGTATGCGTATGGAAAAGGGCAACAAAATGAGAATGAAGTTGAAGGACAGGATAGGATAGGACGTCACCTCAAGAGAGGAGGAACTTGAGTAACAAAGAGCAGAATGTGATCCCTGACGAGGTCTTTATCAGGCTGAGAGATGGTGTGGGCGTGATCAGCAGTAGCAGGAGAGTCATGATCGTGATGAGGAGGAGTAGACCAATTCTTGGCAATGAAGTTCTTGAAATGAATGGTGGCGACCTGGCGGACGCCCATGTCACAGTTGTTGTCCACGATGATTTGCAACAGTCTCACCACATGCTGAGGCGCGTACTGGATCTGTTGTCATGTCAGGCGAAGTAATTAATTCATTGTTCATCATATTCATTATTCATTCATCACCAACAACTGGTCTATTCTATATGCTATATGCTATATGCTATATGCTCTATGCTCTATGCTCTATGCTATGCACATAACAGTAACTCCTGATGGTGATAGATAGATAGATAGATAAAGAACTGAATTGAATTGAAGAAATACTAGTAGTAGCAGCATGTGATTGATTTGATACGGTGATACCTGATCCAAGGTTTGCTCAGCTGCATTGCGCTCATCGGGACTGGGACTGAGAGCAGCTTGGAGTACAACTGCAACACTCCCAAGATCCATCTCTTTTATATTCTATTTTTTTTTTATTGGACTCTTCTATATTCTATTCTACTGCCTCTTCACTTCTCTCTGCTCTCTATTTGCTCTCCTTCCCTTCCATCTCTCTCTCTCTCACTGGTGCTTGCGCCTGCTATGACTATGATATGAATGATTATCACTCGCTCACTACTCACTAGGGTTTACAAGTGGATGGATAAATGAAACAGCGAGAGAGGCACACGCACACACACACACACACACTCCTGCAATGCAATATGCAATATGCAATGGGATTGCCTGATTTCATTTTTCGAATCAATCAAACTACGGAGCAGCACTGAGCATGAAAATCCTGTTTGTCTTCCCAATCATTTATCAAAAGATAAGAATAAAAATCAATTTATAAATTTAAGTATATAACACCTATTTATCACATTCTCAATAAATCATTAATGACACACAGGGGATTCCAGCGATAACGGGTTTACGGCCTTTTTAAATTTTCATTTTTTATTTTTATTTATTTTCAAAGCGCCATGCCATGCTCATTGCCAACTCATCCACTCACTCAAGCCTGTTACTGAATACTGAATTTCTAACACACCCGCCAGCACGACATCATTCCATTTCCATGCAATGCTATAATAATATGTTGCTATGCACTCCGCTCAGCTCAGCTCAAACATCACACACACCCCCGCCCCGCTTTTCTTCCATCCCCATCACCTGAATTTTATTGCCTATCAATCTTTTGTTTATCACTTTATGAAAACATTCTATAACTTGCTTCTATAATAAATTTTTCAAGAAAACAAACAAAATAGGGGGGAAAAAGTTTAACTCGAGTTGGAAGTCTCGCTTTGACGTTGTTTTAGAAATTGTTATAGTTATAAACAACATGTTTAACAACATTATCGACAAATGTTAGAATCTCTTGAATTCTTAAAAATTGTATTGAGGTTTCATATAAATATGTTAGATACAATGTTGGAAAAAGAAAAAGAAAATCCAAAGCATTTATATGCTACTATCAATTTGGCAATATCACTGTCATTTATTATGGAAATTATGTTTCTTTTTACGTGGAAAAATGAAATTCTTACATACGGGAAAAGACACTCCATGTATAGTCGTAATAATTTTTAATGACATTAAGAAGATTCCTTATAACAATTTGTCATCAAAATACAAATATAATTTTCTTTCTTAGTATCATGTTACATCGATGACATATTGCATTTGATAGATAGACATGTTATACAAAATATAATTATTAATTGCACATCAGAAAGAAAAAAAAAAGGTTGTGGTTGAACTTATTACCGAAGATGTAATAGAATTTTGTTTTGGGTGATTTAGTCATACACGAGAGTTGTAATAGAATTTATTATGACCGAAAGCGTTCTCTTAAATAGGCACACAAAAATTATAAATTATTAGTAATGAATTGTCTTTTTCTTTACTCACTTGTTTCCCCTCTCTTTCCCTCGATGTTATATTGACCAATCATAACACGTTGGTATCAATCAATTAACACTACTAAAAAACTATAAACGAAACCATTTAACAAATGAACTTTAGGGTGTCTTGGATTCAAGGATAAAAATATAGTGTAATTTTTATTGATGATATAGAGTTTATCTATGAAAAATACATCCTTTTTTAGCCCTAACTAAACAGATCTTTAACAATGTGTTTATAAACTTAAAATTCTCCAAAAATAGAAATTCAAAAGCGACATTTCCCTAAATATCTCCAAATGCAATTATCCATTTTTCATTTACAATTTTTTTTTTTCAAAGCTATTTACAAAGTTGCAAATTGCAATTCTACCATTGTGCTCTCAGGCCCTTTATTTTAGACGACCAGGTCAGCTTGAATATATATATATATATATATATATATATATATATATATATATATATATATATATTACTGAGGTTTGGTTTTTGGTCAAAAGAGGCCTGAGGATTAGGTGTTCGCTTGTTGTAAATTTTTTAAAAAATTATTATAAAAGCTAAATTTTATATATAATTAAAAAAATTGAAAATTGACTTTTTCAGAACCTACAAATTTTGTCTTCTACAAAAAGAGTTGAAAACTGATTTTTTTAAAATTTTGATTATTTTTTTTTAAAAATTCAAATATAGGAAAAGTGATTTTTTGGGTAAAAAAATATTTATTTATTAAAATAATTATAAATAAATGCACCCTAAATATCTTTTTATTGTCTTTGGTCAAAAGATTAAATATCCTTCATATGATGTGGATATAACAAAACAAATCAATTGGGCTCCACTCTACCCTTGCTTTGACGTTATAAAGAAAATGGCACTTTATAAGTATCATAGTTATAGAAAAGGATCGAGCCCAATGCCCTAAACGAGTTGAACTCGGTAAAATGTGCAAAAGAGGAACAAGTTTGGGATTTTTGAATTAGAAGAGTATAAGCCATTTCCATATGTTGGGTTGTACCAGTTTAATGGAGAGATGAGCGAAAACACTAAACTCAGAACCAGGCTTCTCACGACTCAAAAAGCAAGTGCAAGGCTTCTCCACCTCTCACCTCTGCATACATTTGTGTCATCATTTAGCGAAAATGATTCCCTCCCTTCAAACCATTGTTATGACTTCCGTGACCCATCATTTAGATAGCCTGAGGTTTGTTTAATTTTGCTTCGGCGAGCTTCTCTTGATATAACAGAAGTGTTTGAATTGGAGAAATGGAGCAAGACTAGCTCACATCATGGAATTTCTTAGTTGCAAACACTCTTATTTAGGCAACTTCAAATTTATGACAGATGACAAATCAACTTTCTATGTCAGTGTTGGTTAGTCGAGACTTTTTGTTTTGTATATCCGCGTGTTTAGCACACTAGTTTTAAGATAGTCAAGCTGATGCATATACAATAAAGTTTAGACCTAATACAGTCTAGTAAGTAATGGAAGATCAATCACAACAAACAAATTCAAAGAGTTCTTGCAAAGTGTGTGTTTCTGAGTGAATCTCTTCTTTTAAAGTGGATTGTTCGCCATGGGGGAAACTTGCAGATCTCCAATAGATGCCAATAAGACAGCACATTGCGTACTAAATTGTTTTCTTTAAGTTGATTAGTGTTACATGAGGCTTACATTCTGGATAGGGTTATCATAATAGGTTAAGGTTATGCCTAACCATCTAGCGGACTAGGTAGTTATTTGCTTCAAGTTGATATAGATGAACTAGACCTTATTCTTGTTTCATGATAAAAAAAATCGATGTACATTTTCAATTTTTAAGTAAATAATCTACTGATAAAATAAATAAATATACATTCAATTTCACTAAAACTTATTTAACTTTAGATTTTGATAAGTTATTGGTTATAAATCTAATTATATGTTATCAGATCATATTTGTAACTTTGATAGTAATTATAAGATCAAATGTTTTTATAATGTGATAAAACATGATCAGATAATGTGCAAGAAATTGTACGACATTATACTCAAACACAGAAAGAAGTTGAGATTTTGTTGAAGTGCATCGATGGTGCTATTGACAATAATAATAATAATAAAAGAACTAGACTTTTGTTAGATCTACCAAACGCGTGCCTATAAATTAAGCAAGACACTGGCACATACATACTGACATACATAAATACCAAATAAAAAACAGAAGAGAAGAAATGATATATATATATATATATATATACATATATTACCATATCCATATGATGATGATGATGAAGAGGAGGAGGAGGAGGAGGAGGCGTACTTCATCAGTCATCAGGTGAGAGTGAGAGAGCGAGAGTACTGGTAGGTGTGACTTTAGTGGTGGTGCTAGTGTATATACATATAGCAACGAACAGCAGCAGCAAATTAAGAAACGGTGGCAAATTTCAGAAGACTTCATTCATACAAGAACTGAACTATATATGACGCGGCCGAAAGAACTTACAAACAATCATTCATGATACAGAAGATAGTTATGGAGGCCCAACAAAGAAAGAGTTAGTTGCCTGTATGTACAATTACTATACACCTGGGGCTGGAGGTATCTTAAGGACTCTCTAATTAACCTGCGTTGATCGATCAGTGTCCTTTGCCAAGTTGCATGGATATCAGATCAGATCAGTGTCACTCAAACTTGGGGAGGCACTTTTGGTGAAGACGAGTATGCGTCACAATCCCAAAGGGTCTTCATCTCACCTCTTACAGATCCCAATATGGCAGTGATTCCTGTTGATTTAATTAATTAATTAATTAATTTGACAACAATTAGGCATGAGACGACAAGTTAAATGATGAGAAACAGAAACCTAAACTGCACACCGAATCTAAGCAACCATACAATAATTAGTTTACCTAGTGTACATGGAACAAGGTAGAGGAGAGCAGGTTGTCCATGACCCTTCATTATATACAGCCCCAAATATGTTAAGAAGAGGCCTGAGAAAGGAACCCACCCTCTGCATGTCAGCACCTAAGCTAAAACCATAATAGTATTACATCTAAAATACAAATTTTAGTTGTTTAAATAGGCAATCAATCAACATGGATCCAATTTCAAAATAAATGGAACATCTCTAAGGCCGTAAACAAATTAAAGGCATCAGAATAACTGATTGGACATCGTGGATATGGTGAACTCAACTGTTCTGATGATATGACGAAAATTAACAAGTTATCAACACGAACATATTGCAAAAGAACTTACCAAAGCCATAGCCAATTGCCAACCAAAGAAAATATCCTCTTAACACCCCCTTCTTATTAGCCTTGTCGAATCTGAGACAATCAAAAGTCATAACAAACACACTATTAAATCTAATATGCATAGGAGTTCACTATATTCAAAGTGTTAGTACGTGTACGAGTTCAGTTTTGTAAATCTTCCACTCATTTAAGTTGTTGACACAATCTGGGACTCAGTACCTACGAGTAAAGCAAACAAGCAAACCGGGAAAGAGAATATCTCCAAATCCAATCATATCATAACCACCCCAAGGATCGGAAGGACGAGGACATCTCAATAGCATAGGAATTGCTTCCCCACCAGCCTTGTCACCTCGAGCAACCTAGAAAACAGAACTCGTAACATAGCTATGGACACCTTTTTTGTTTCTTTTTTTGTGAAATAGAACACAAAGTATATATTTAAAAAGGAATATAAGAAGTTCACCTAAACAATAAGAATGAAAAGGAAAATATCTATTGCAAGACAAGATGAAAGATATATGAAGGAAATGGAAAGATAAGAAATACACCGGTAAGATGAAGACTTACTGTGATCATTACACTCTTCCGGAATATCACAGGAGATATGAACACCCAGAAGATGTCGTATACAAATGCACAACAAAGGAGTACAGTTGCAACCTATCATATCAGATGCATAAGCAAATTATGAGAATTGTTACAATAGATATTGCGAAACAAATGAGTAAGGAAACACTTATTACAAGCACAAGCAACCGACACAGGTACCTTAATATTAGGTAATCGAGCTAACTGCAAGATTGTTATCATCAAACAGATGCCCTGTCAAAGATAAAGCCACATTTCAAGGCAATTGCACAAAGTAAATGATCAATTAAACAACTTTTCACCACTGAATGGTATCAACAATAATCAATTAAATCTATGCGAAAGTTTTTCAGGAAATATGGAGATACCAACACTAGGCAAACCTAGAACTAGAAACCATTGCAACTTCCGCCTTTGTTTCTAAAACCAATTTCCTGGGTTACTCACGGCTCCTCAAATTAGAGTCAGTATTCTATGAGATTGAGAACTTTTCAGAAAGGAGACTGAAATTTCAAGCAGTAAGCATCATGAATAAATTAGTACTTTTTATTTTTTCAATGCTTGCCTCACTGTCCTGAATTTTGAAGTGAGAAACTACGATTACAATAGGAAGACCTATTGAGCAGGTACTATAATCTGAAACTTACAAGTACATCTTGACCAAACCATGAAAATCGCTGCCGCCGGGTAACAATCCAAAATACCGCATATGCTATGCAGAATAGTAACACCACCAGTGAGAAAACAGAGACCTCCCCAAATAGAGGTAAATTCACAGTCTTCTGACCACAACCGGGGCAAAATCTGCTTATATATTTGAAGAATAGATAGGAGGAGAGAAAAACATTACACGAGGCATGCAAAAAGAGCACTAATTTTCTCCTTTTGTTAGAAAGAAATATATCATAGCATACCTTGAAGAAAGACTAACAATACAATTGTGCATTCCCTGAAAATGAAAGCAGATTTTAATTAATGGAAGGAGGAATTTTAAGCAGTTAAGAATATCCAAAAATCCAAAAACATGTCAACAGTTATATGCAATATGGTTTCAAATAGATCATCATGCCAGTTAACAGAGAAGTCTAAGTTCTCTCTGATGAACTTTTATTGCAAATATAAATGAAATATTTTGTTAGAGAGAATTAGAAAAAAATACAACTAGGGGGCAGATAAAATATCCTTTAGGGTGTGTTTAGTTGGGAAGTGGAATTTTTATGGATGAGCTTCATGTGTAAAATTACACATAGATCTCATTCATGAAAATTTTACCCTCACTTTTACTTTCTAATCAAACAAACCCTAAAGCAGGAAAATATAGAACAAATGTACGAAGAGTCAAGAATGCAAGAACGTAGCAAAGCTGCCCAACCTCTCTGAATATGTGAAAAATAAACATTTATACAACAGAAGTAAATCTGGATGTTTCTATTGCATGCTTGAAAGTCTGGCTGGGTTCCAAGGGCTATGCGCAAAATTATGAAGAAGGCTACTCCTAGACCCTTTTAACTTCATCTTAATCATGCGTTTGTATTGTTCAGCCTATATTTATTACCTTGGATGCCACTCACCATTGGCCTCCTCTTCTATCATTCTATACAATGTGAAAAATGTTTCTTATGCATATTGATCTACTGGAGGTGTTTACAAAGAATTTTGTATGCTTTTATGCTTGCCTTTGTTGCTGAAGGAGAGTTTTGGAAGCTGTACACACTGAAAATGTTACTCTGCAGATTAAAGCAGTTTCCACAGGATTGGACCTAATATTTATAGTCATGTGGTTCGGTAGTTTAACTTACAGGGGTGTAGTTAAGATCATCCCATTTCTATCAGGGATCCAGCAGAGGTTATATGCTTCTGTATGGTATTTGTACTCTTAAAAGCCATTTTAACTGCAGGCATGGCTTCTCAAACACTTATACTCTCTCTCTCTCTCACCCGCCTTTCTTACATTTGTTGAACTCATTTATGAAATCCAACAAGACCAACATGGTATAATTTGACTGGTGTGTATTTAAATTAAATAGAATTACTTGCTTCAGTTTGCAATAGACAGCAATTTAATCACCGACGAAAATAGGGAACTAATACACTTTTGATGCACACCATGAAAAATTATAGTTTTGAATCAGCAACATCAGGAATAAAATTCATGGGAATGAGCTACATTACCTCAACACCACCAATGCAGAAAAGTATTACCAGCACCCAGATAAACCAAGATGACATGAAGAAAAACAGCAGCACAAGAAAAGTAGATGCTGAAATGACAAAGATGATAGCACTCTTTGTGTCTATGTTAACAATCTCATTCTCATCATCTTTCGTTGTTTCAGCAGCAGAAGATCTCTAGCAAAAAGAAAAGAAACTTATAAGTACAAATTAATATGCTTGAAGATGTGAAAAAATGAACCAAAATATGTAATTAGTACATAAAAGGCCTGGAAGAAGATATACGTTCCTCAGCTCCATACTGATAGTTAACTGATTTAAATGATCAGTGCAGTGGCCATTTATACAAAAGGCAGTCAAACATAAAAGGAAATCTGGATTTGCACACAACCAAGGTGAGCCTGTGAAATCAAATTTCCCATACAGCCATTGACTTAAAATATTGGGTAATTTTTAGTCAATGAAAGCATGCTCTCACATCAAGATATTACAATAAGAAGAGTTACAAAAGAACACATTTAAGTATATTGAAACTTCGAGGTAAATGTAGGGTGGTATGGAAACACCTTGGGAGATAATCCGTTGTAGTGTTCATTACGCTGACCACGAGCTGTTATATCTGACCATAGTGAAGCTAAAATAACTGTTCCGACAGCCATCAACCACAAAACCAGAACTGAATAGTCTATAAGTGGGCGAGTTGGAGCATATAACAAAACTTCCACTGCAATGGACAACTCGAAATCAACTATTTGTAAATCATGCAAAAATAAACCTGGAATAAGATACACACACGCACACACACAAAATGCTGACAAAGCATGAAAAACGTACTGTATGAATGGATATCATTATGAACGCAATTGATTAACGAAAAAAGAATGAACACTGAAGTATCCGCAAGCACATATATAATTAAACTCCATAACACACATGACACTGTATGAAATGCCAAGTTAACACACTCACACACACAAACAGACATACACACGTGTGTGTGTGTGTGTGTGTGTGATGATAGAAAGGGATTTCCTTTGGTACTCTTTAGTATTCAACGACTATGACTTAATCATAAGTTTTATAGATCTTAATAACTTGGGTTAGAGAGTCATTTGGCTAACTTTTAGCCACAAATAACTAAAGAGTATTGGTATCCTTGAATTTTATAAGGTAGCATTTTGTTTGGGAGACAAGACATAAAATACAGGAACAATGGAGACAGAAATGTATTTGCAAGGGGAGACAGGAACAGGGGACAGAAAATACAAAATTTTGTACTTCCAAAACTTGGGGACAGTGAAAACAAGATGCAGAGACAGAAATTTAATATTTTTTCTTCCAATAATACCCCTATATATATTTATTATTTATATCTCCGACTCTATTGTCTCCATTATCTCTGTATTTCTGTCCATGTTCCTCTACCAAACGCTACCTAAGAGTATAGGAGTGTATGAAGTGAGGCTACGTCGGAAGTCTAAGATTTTGTATGAAACACTAGTTGGGGCAATTTATTAAATGGTGATACTAATCATTACAACTGAATCACTTGAATGAATAAAAAGATCAATAATAGAGATTGAAATAACATATATAGTGTCTTTTCATTTTGTGGCAGGTTATCAAACTTTGGCCCCAAGTTTTAATCCATATTCCCCAGTTATAATCATTAGTCCTTAATATCTAAAAGATGCATAGCTTCTGACTCTATTTTACAAGTGTGTGTATATATATATATAAGGAAATGTTATTAGAATAAACGGGAAAATAAGAGTACAAGATAGCAGAATAATCTATCCACGGACACCCCTTATCATGGCTGAAAAAAATTACATGATTTTCTTGCATGTTAGATCTATACAACAAATTTTAAGATCTATAAACATAATCTCTTTCTCAATTGCGATAGTAGTACGCATAGAAGTTCTAAGAATTGAAGGCCTGACCTCTCATTCCAGACGTCAAAAATTGGTTGAGATCATTTCCTAGTGACTTTGATATAAGCACAACTGGGATTGAAATGTCTACTCTAGAGTCATTCGGGCACTCCATCTCAATGAGATCTGACAGAATATTCAAAGATATATTTCAGGCAAAATATGATCACAAATGAAAAACTTTATTGACCGAAACAAATTAAAATTTATGGGAATAGATAATAAGTCAATGATTGCCGTAAAGTTAGTTTAAGTCAGTAAATTATAATGGTAATTCCTGTTGTTGAGTGTAGTGACTTTATGTATAAAAAAGGAAATGGCAATGTCACTTATTTAAGTTGCGTTTGATTTTAAAATTTAAGTTGCCATAAGCCCTTTCTGCATGGACCACTAGTAAATAGTAGGACATAATAAGCTTGAAAACAGGTATTAAAAATGATGAGACAAGCTAGGTTGCGATTGCATAGGTTTGTTGTGTGGGATTCTGATCATGGAGTATTCCTCATACGTATGTGAAATAGGATTGGATTTCTTTGTACAGCTATGTATTTAGGCTGTTTCTGTTGTTTAATACACAGAGTACTTTAGTTTCCATCACCGCTGGCTGGCTGATAACATATGAGTATGGACCCTGCAGTGTAGGTACAAACGAAACCAAAGTGGGGAGGTAGGTCATGGACGAATTGTGCTGAAAATGAAATATACCGTCAGAGTCGTGTATCATCAACATGGCAGTTGCACCTCCTGACTGTGCAAATGCCGCTTTAGTTGTGAAGTCACAGCCACCACGCACACACACAGCAACTGATCCAGATAACTGCCAAATGGGAATTAATTAGCTAAGAATTAATGCTCAAGCAATTAATTAAGCGCACACTTGAGAAATGAAAATGAACCTTAGAAGTAGAAGTGGAACAGCAGTCTTTGGGATCAGAAAAAAGAGCAGGAGCTCTGGCGGTTGGATCAGCCTTCTCCGGCAAAATGGAACCAAATCTTGCACTCATGCCGCTGTACCCGGACCCTTTCTTCCCATCGACCCAGTTATCCACCTTCACCTGCATCATATCATATCATATCATATCCATCCAAGATCACGCTTCTTATTTATATTATATTATATTATATCATATTATAATTACGATAATATAGCTTGATTAGTTAGCAACTTCCACAGGCACACACAGTAATAAATATACAAACAAACATATGCACGATGATGATGCATATGCATATATTATTAATTATATATACATCCATCCCACCCGCGCGCCCGTTAATTATGATCGAACATTTCTAAATTCAGTAGGAATTATATTATATATATATATTATACCAATTGGACGTCGTGATTGCAGGAGGGATCCGTGTTGTCATTGGCGGCAGCCGCGGCTGCAACCAAAACGAAGAAGACGAGAAGGGCGAGAGCCAGCGCTGGTGCACGGGGACGACAATGGCAACGACAACGACTACGAGAGGAAGCCATTGCATTCATTAATTGATTAATTAATGTTAGTAATTAACTGTTGCCTTATTATCAGCTTTTTTCGCCACCTCCGACTGAATGAATGAATGAATTCAGGTGGATGTTGGATGTGGATTTTGGATAGACACACGGAAAGAGAAAGAAAGTTTGCTATTATATTGTATTAATTGTTCTTCTCTCTCTCTCTCTCTCTCTCTCTCTCTTTCAACTGAGAATGCCATTCATTTGTTTGGTCCCTCTCCCTCCCTTTCTTCCTTCCTTCGTGGCGCGAACAACCAGGGGCATATTTCACCATTGGATTGTCTTTTTTTCCAAACACCATCGATCAATCTTAGACACCAAATTAACCATGTCACCCTTTCCTTTATACCTTTTATCTGTGTTTCGTTCTCTCACGCTCCATCCAATTTGTTACCTACCTTTCATTTTTATTCAAACTAGAGTTTGAATAGAATGAATTTAAAATATAATTTAACATATGTATTGATTAAAATAATTTTTTATTACATCAAAATATAACTTATAATTATAATTTATGATTAATTTTTTTTTAATATATATATATATATATTAAATATTGTTAAAATATTATAACTTTATCATTATTAATTATTTATATATATCTCATATTATATTTTTTTGTCAATTACATGTACAGATGTCAAAACAAGCTAGCCTGTCCCTACAAAAAATGAGGTGGGACAGGTTAGCCTACTAAAATTAAATAGCTTAAAATAATTCGTTCAATCGATTTTGAGGTTGGTTGGGGGCCATCCCACAAAAAAATAAAAAAATTACAAAAAAAAACTTTTTAATAATTTGGTAATTTTGTTTCAAAAAAATTTAAGAACTTTTTATTAATTGATGTGTAGCAAAATTTTCAAAATCCGTAACAACTATATACGAACCCATTACATTTAATTATTTACATATATTATATTATAATTTATTATATACAGTCTATTCACTCGTAAAAAAAATGCAAAAGAAAAACATTTTAATAGTTTGATGATTTTATTTAAAAAAAACTTTTAAAAACTTTTTTATTAATTGATGCATATCCAAATTTCCAAGATCCATAACAACTATATACTAACTTATTAAATTTAATCATTTACACATAGTATATTATAATTTAGGGATAAATACATTTCACCGTCAATTTTAAGTCATGTGCAATTTAGCCCTTGATTTTTCAAAATATGCATCGCGACACCCTAAACTTTCTAAACTGTGCAAAACACCCCCTCAATATAATTTTTGCAACTAACAAATGTAAGATTTATGTGTACTTAACCCCCTGAAGTTTCTACTTTGTGCAACCAAACAATTTATCCATGAATACTATGTATAATTAACCTCTTGATTTTTTATTTTGTGCAACCCGACACCCTGCTATGACTTAAATTTTTTGGGGGTTTGCAAACTTTGAAAAGTTCAGGGTGTTGAAATGCAATATGTGAAAAGTAGAGGTTTTTTGCACAGTGTGAAAAATTCAAGGTGTCATAATGCATGTTTTGAAAAGTTGGGGTTTAAATTGCACATAACCTCAAATTTAGGATGATAAAATGCATTTAACCGTATAATTTATTACATATAGTGAATGCATTTCTTCCCCTTTTTGGATTAGAAATATGTTAAATTTAATTTGGACTTGGTCTAATTTTTCCTTGATTTGAGCCTTTGAGACCGTTACAAAATAAAGACTAATAAATTACCAATTTTTTATTCTTAAAAAAAGAGGCTTGGTCTGCCCCAACCTGCATAAACCCTTGAACTAAATGAGGTGGGTTAAGGGGAGGAATTTTTTGGCCGGCTCAAAAGTTTAGCCCACCCACTAAAAAATTATGTTTTGCACACTAAATTGGCAAATTGAGCCCATTTCGACATATCTACTTACATTAATAAACTAGTATATGCAAAAGAGATTCGCATAATTTTAGTAAACATTAGAAGTGGTCAATGATAATTTTATAAAATAAAAGGGGTATTGAATTTAATTATAGTAAACTTTAAAAAATTTGAGGGTAAAATTCTCTAAGTGTGCGTTTAGATGGAACAATTATAGGGGACAATGTAATTTTTAAAAGGATTTAAAATTTATCATAATAAAATATCCTATTTAGATATTAACTTAGAAGAAATTATAGAATTCAAGGAACTTTAAAAAGAGATTTTATCCACCTAAATAAAGAATTTTAATTTCCACCTATAGAGAGGGAATTTTGGAAATCCCTAAACGCACAAGTATAAACTTTTCTCATTTTAATAAGTCTTACTTTTATTATATTTCATTGCAGTTTATTTATATATACAAGATTTTTATTTAATATTATTTTAATTCATTTTGTTGGATTTTAAATTTTTTAATATTCAGTTTATATTACATAATGTTATATTTACGTATGATTTCATTTTATTTATATAACAATTAAATTTTATAATTTAAATGCAAAATATTTTATGAATGAAATTTATGATAATTTATGAAATATTAACTCATTATAATTTATTTTAGATCGGATGAATTTTGATTATTAATAAAAAAATTCTATTTTTAGAAAAACTAACTTATGTTTTTCAAATAAAATATATTAAAATGAAGGTAATGTAGTTACCTCAACCAAACAAAGCATTTTACAAATGAAGGAAATGTAACTATCTATCCAAACAAAAAATTTAAAAATTGAAGAAAATTTAATTGAAGCATATTTATTTCCTAATATTTTAAATTTTCTTATATTTTAGAAAAGTTCCATCCAAATGCGCACTAAGATTTATCAAAAGAAATTTATGACACAATGTTATGATTAAAGTACAAACATAATCTTTATAAGACAAACCATAAAATCGAGCTTTAATTTATAACCTTGATTCGAAAAATTAAAAGAGTGATGCATAATTGAAAATATAACCACGAATGCTTTGCAAATTGGATTCAAATGCAAATCTCAAAATACTTCTACAGTTTTTCACAAAAGATACTCCAATTTCCAATAAAATCATTAGTTTTGATGACGAAAAAAAAAAACCTTTTACTAATACGTCTCAAATTGGATTAATTATCGTTTTCGATGATGGATATTTTTATTGGAAAAAAAAACTATATATACAAATCACCAACACATTTAGACATATGGAATTAGGCATACAACTCACAACCAACTCGATTGGTTCTTTAACTATGTTATTCTTCTCAAAGCACCGTCATAAATTGCTCTCGCTCGAGGGTACCCTTGTTGGAGTTTAGACATTGGCCCAGTACAAAAACTATCCCACGACCTCAACATAGTCGATAACATTTTCAATGTTGGTTTTTCAATCTCGATAAAATCACTAATATCCCCATCGATCCTATTATTGAAAACACAAATCTCGATATAAATCTATTTATGTTATATAATATTAATACATCTTAAATTATTTTTAAATGTATTTTTTATGTTATAAAATGATTTTTTTAGACAATGAAAAGTATATTGTCCAAAAAAAAAAAATCTTCTTGCGCTTTTTTTTTCTGTGATTCTATGATGTGTTTAGCTAGGCGGAAAAAAGCAGACAATAATGCGACAACCGATTATGTGACGACTATTCTATCAATTTAGACAGATTTGCCATGAAAATAGGAAAATTTTAATAGATAAATTCTATTTGTAATTTTAATATTTTACATATGTAACTTATCTACGAACAATTTTCATCCAATTTTACCTTAACATCTATGAAACATGAAGATAAAATATAATATTGATATGATTTGACATTGATATCAGTATATAGTAAAATTCTGAAATTTAAGATGTGAGAATACGTGTGTGTGTGTGTGTGTGTGTGTGTGTGTGTGTGAATTAATAAATTTAAGGTGATATTATCACTATGTTATTAAATTTAATTAATTCTTATCATAACTATCTTAAGGAAGCATAAAAAATACACATCAATGACTTTTTATGGATAGCTCAATTTGTAAAGCACAAAAAAATATTGATATATATTAGGGGTTGTTTGGAAGCGTTTTTATTCTTAAATTTTTTAAACTGTTTTAGAAAACAAGTTTGAGTTCAACTTTTTATAAACAAAAAAAAATAGAAAAAATTGTTTGACAATTTAACTTCAAAAACAGTTTTATAATGGTGAAAATAGAAAACCTATTTGGATCATTTTTTTAAAAAACAACTTTTAAAACTAATAAAACAAAAAGCTGTTTGGCAAATTGTGTTACTATAAATGACAACTTTTAACTATTATGTTTTATAAATAATATTTTTCATACATACTTAATAAATAAAGTTTTAATACAACTTCCTATTCTAAAAATAATCTTAATAACAAATTGATATCAATTTGCATTTATAAATTCATTTATAAGTTATGCATGATTTTATTGTAACCACATCCAATTTGTAATTTGGTCACGATGTCTCAACATTTCCTTTACAGTTTCTTAGTCAATCTTGTTGTGTTCTCCCTATTGGAATTCACATCTATATTTACATTATTAATCGTAGCTTTAACGTCAAACGAATTCTTATCGTCCCATTCTCTAAACAATTTGTCCCGTATTCTCCACTTGCACTCATAATTATGAATTACACAACATACTATGACAATAAAACGTTGCCTAGAAGGCTTATATGGTGGCATTCGCCTCAAAATGGGAAATTTTGCTTTCAAGACTCCAAAATATCTCTCAATTGTCATTCCTAAAGAGGAGTGCCTAAAGTTAAATAACTCCTTAGCAGTTCTAGCTTATCGACCGTATCTGTGAAACTTTTTCATCTCTGTAGGGTGGAAGAAAGCCTCCAGTACATGGATACCCAGAATCCACAAGATAATGTGAACATAAAGTAATGGACCAGTATTAATAGGAATACTAACAACATTATTATATAACAATTAATAAAGAGCAATTTAACACATAATGAAAGTTATGGTATCAAATATAAATATATCATCTTCGGAGGGCCAAGGAAAATTTGCATTTTAATTAGTAAGTGCATCTAGAAAAGTTTTTGAATCATGAGCATTATCTTCTTAATCAGCATATATATATATATGTGTGTGTGTGTGTGTGTGTGTGTGAATAGCATATTGAAGTCACATATACACATAACATTTTATGTGATGGTTGTCTTTCTACTTCTACATAATGTTTGCTTATTGGTTGGAGCCCATGCACTTATTCTAATACAAATATATGATATAAACATATAAATTTATCATAATATCTTAATTTGACAAAAGAAAATAGTACCAAACATCATATGTGATGAAAGAAAAAGGAGTAACCTTGAACTATGGATAATATTTTGAATATGCTCAGGCAACTTTGTGGACTCTTACTTTATGATTTCTTTGCCTAAGTGACAAATTGCTCTCAAAACATTCTTGAAATGATGAGAAACTGTTTGGGTAGAGATCCACTACTACTCTATGACGTATATTATATCCTATAATGAACAAAAACATTGCTACTTATTCTTCTAAAAATACACCTCTTGAGTCTTCTAAATAATTTTTGCTTCTCAATTCTTCACGCAAAGCAATGTAACATGTTTTTTCTATATGCAATAATTCAAAGCAAACTGTTCCAGATTCCTTCAAAAGCTCACTAACAAATTCTTGATCACTTAGTGCCGATATTCTAACAGGAATTTTGTTATAAAATTGGTATTCATAATCAGCAATCAAATTTAGCAACAGTAATTTAGCAAATTCAGATTCATCATCGCCAGAATCAGATGAGGATGAAGATCTTTCAAAAGTATCTGCCGAGATACTTTCACTGCGTGAAGGATAATTATTTATTTCTATCACAATTGAACTTGGCATTAAACATAACATGCATTTTAATAAGTACTAATATTAATCATTACATATTGTTCTAAACAACAAAATATATATGTAAAAACAAACCAGCCACATAAATTTAAAAAACACATACATAATAAGTATCATCAACACAAATATTTATACATAAAAGTAGTCACTCAAGTCTATCCTACCATGCTTTTCTCCATGCCCGATCATATTTAAAAATGCTTCTATATAATCAGCATCTTTGAATTTTTCAACCGCCTTCATATAGGAGCCATCTAAGACATCATCCATCTTTTCAAGCTCTATTATACATCTAGCCATAGTGTGTACTCAGTTGATGCAACTATAAAACTAGTGGTTTCCACACTCTTTGCCCTATACCTTTCAGTTCTAGCCATTGAAGCTTCAGCTTTCTTCTTAGACGCCTCAACCATAGCTTCTACTTTCAACTTAAATGACTCAATGAATACTTGAAGTGCATCTTCCACTTGGATGCTCCTACTCTCTCTCTTTGACTTGCGATTATGAACTTTAATTGTTATTTTACCACTACGGATAACTCTATCTATTTATGGGCTATCATCTTTCTCCTAATCATCATCTAGATTTACATGAACCTCGTCATGGAAAAATTTATTGTCAAGCTCAATTTCATCATCCGTGTTGGGTGGATCTTGAGTAGATGAATGATGAAACATCCCTGTTACACTACTTTTATTAAAAATCACTCATAACAGTTTGTAATTATCCAAACCTTTCTTCTTAAATGGTGCAATATTGGGATGTGCCTATAAGGAAATTTAAAAATTATGAATGTTAAATCTAAAAATGTATAAATATGAAAAACACGTTAACCTCTATTTATTGTATACCCGAATGTAGGATGGCCAAACTTCTTCTGTAGAAATGACAATATTAGTTTCAGCATCCCATCCAAATCCAGTTTATTGCAGCAACTAAGAAAATATTCCATGTTGTTGCCTCAACCTATTAAATTTCTACTTAACTTGTTTCATGTCATATTCACGCCTAATTCTTTGATTAAGAGTATGCAACATGGTTTGCCCCACCTTAGGTGAAAATACATTACTCCTCATACTCCCCTTATTAACCTCATCGACTATAATGTCTACAAAGATTTTGACAAATGACGAGGACCAAAGTGAAGACTCTTTTTTCTCATTTTCCATCTATAGTGGTGATCACAAATCAGTAAAAAAGGATGTATAAAATGAAGAGAGGAATTGGGGTCATGAAGAAGAGAATAAAGAAACACAAGAACCACTATATAGAGCAACAAAACAGTATATTCCAATTGAAGACCAAAATAATAACATGAGGAGCCAAGCAATTCAAATTCATAACTTATACGCTTAAATTTAGAATGAAACACATCACATAATGGTACCTTTTGATATTTGACATATATAAGAAGCATAAGCTCCTTTGACTTTTTAAACTTAATGTATTTTTATTCCATTTACAATGCTGGAAAAACCTAGAGGTATTCCATTTACAATGCTTAGAGTAGTACTTTGAAGAGCGCAAGAAATATGGAAGAGATGAATTATGCTTCCACGTATGACACCAATAACTAGAGAAATAGTTACTAAACGAAATAACTCCACAAACATAATGTCTCAAACAAAATAACTCCATAAACAAAATACCAATGGGACGCAAATAAACCCCGCAAACAAAACAGAGGAGCATCGAACAACAACTAAATATCCATCAATTATAAACTCAACAGAACATCCATCAATTAACACATTTTCATTTCCATGATAGTACTAAATGAACCCAGAAACTCCATTTCCATGATAGAGCTAAATGAACCAATTAACACATGAACTCAACATTTCCATCCACCAATTCCAATTGGTTCCTATTTCCATTTAATTATGAAATCCTGAAAATTGCTAGTGGAAAGGATCCCGAAAATTTACAAGCACCGTAGTAGTTCATTCTTAATACAATCGAGAATAGACTATACCATTCGTGACTGACCATGGTCTTTAGCTTCTTTATAACTAATTTGTCTGCCTTGTCAAAATCAATTTGATGTGATAAATTTAGCAAATAAAAGCCGTAGCCAATGTGGTTTGAATAAATTAAATCTATCAGCTAAAGCAACAGCCTCAGAAAGAAGTAAAATGTTGAAAACATTCTAGTGATTGAAGTTGCTGAAGAATATAATGACTAGGAAGGAGAGTATTTGCAAGTGGTTCATCAACACTCAGCAGCGAGAGAAACATCTCAAAACGCAGCAACGAAAAAGAAAGAGCGAGAGAGGGAATGACTCACTGTCACTTGGTAGCGTGTGGAGGAGGAGGCAGATCTGGCGGGGCAGGATTTGGCAGAGCAGGTCGCCGGTGCTGGGTCTCAGATTTGGTGGAGCAGCTTGCATGCAGAGGCGAATCCAGCGAGGGAAGCTCGCGTGCGCTGGGTCTCAGATCTGGCGGAGCAGGTCTCCAGCGGATCTAGCGGAGAAGCACACTAGCTCTCGAATCTCGCGGAGCAGGTCACCTTCTTGGTCTCCGCAGCTGTCATGGGGCTCGTATCCGCCTGCTAATGGGTGGAGCAGCTCGTGTCCACCTGCGAACGGTGGAGCTGGACACCGCAGGAGCTCGTCGACAAATGGGGGAGGAGATCGGTCTCTGGTTGTGTGGTGTAGTGAGCTCATGAGGGATGTGTGGTGTGTTTCTCTGTGGGATGGCTGAGTGAAAAGGATGAGTGCTAGAAAAATAACTGAAACCTCCAACAGCAAGAATCAAACGCTGGAGAAGAACAATAAGTCATGGTATTTACAAATATGCCATCACGTTTTTACTTGTTTTTTAAAGCTCAAACGCAGAAAACACCTTCAAAGTGTTTTCTTATTATTGTTTTTAAAACACATATCTTGTTTTCAAGTTTTAAAAACCAACTCAAACAAAACATCTCACCAAACAAGTTTTTTCATTTTAAAAACCAAAAATGGTTTTTAAAAACCTTTGCCAAACAACCCCTTAATTTTCACACTTTTTGAGCATCAAAGTATCATTGTTAGTATCAAATATGATATGTCTTAGATACTGTGTATAGTGAAATGGTAAAATATTGATGCAACATAGATTAACATATCAAAACATATAAAAAGTGTGGCTTTCTTGATTAAAAACAAAAAAACAAAAATGTGCAAACTAGCCCTTTTACTGTTAGCCGAGCAAACTCTTAGTAAACAACAACAAAATAGCCACACTTGAGATTGATTATAGCTTTGTTTGTTTTGCTCCCATGAGTACTTTCAAACAAAGTATAAAAATTCTTACTTTCGACGAAAGTGTATTGAGAATGTGATTTTCTCATTTCCACTTTATAAAAAGTGCTATCCAAGCAAACATTATATGGATCAAAGATACCATAATATAGTTGAATTAAATTTCTTTTGTTGTTTAATGCAATTTTTCAGTGCCCCATTCTTTTAAGGTATAATTTTGTAATAGATAGAAAACATAAAATATATAAAAGTAATGAAGCTTATAGTTGCATAATAACCACTCATTAGTTTTTATAAGAGAAGAAATATGTATTGCATATTTTTTAGAGTTTAATTTACATGCACTAATAATGTAAAAAAAATTTATATTGTTATCTAGTTATATATTACTACATCAATAAAAATAGATAAGATATCACTACTTTAAAAATCATATAAATAGTATGATTTGATTGAATATGTTAGTGTATAAAAATTAAACTCATATTTTTAATAATTGTGAACACATTGAGTTTTATAAACATACTTATTAAGCATCAATCAAGATTTTATGAGATTTAACACAATTGATAAAGAGATGAGTTTATTAAGCATCAATCAAGATTCAATTTCTAACAAAGAATGTCATGATCAAAGCATAAAGTGTGATTTGATTTGTAACTGTTTTAAATGAAAAAATATTATTTATATTTATAATGTATAAGATAACATATCAATTTATTTTCATTTATCATTCAATGTGATATAAACCTTATTCAAATAAAATTTATATCTCATTCAATAATAAATAAAATATGAATTAATATAATTTCTTATATATTAAGAGTATAAATATGTTGGATTTTTAGAGTAGGTTATATCCTTGTTTTTCATCTAAAAGCACGTAGTAACTGTTTGGGACGAGGAAGGACATGAGTGGAGTCAAGTCAACGGTGGGCAGGATTTCCAAGTCATATTCTCATATATGTATATAGAAAAGTGGACGAAGATGGAGGAAAAAGAGAATAAATAAATAAATAAAGAAAAGATCCCTGGACCTGGAGGGTGGAGGCCTATAAAGAAAGGAAGAAAGGAAGGAAGGGGGCGTTGAGAGAGAGCGGTCGGGTTGGGGTTGCTGCTGCCTGCTGTATATTCAAAAACAGACGCTCGCTGAGCGCTGAAGGGAGTGAATTTCACGCTTACTTCTCCCTCCCTTCTTCTTCTTCTTCTTCTTCTTCTTCTTTCTGTATTGTATTTGTAATCCCATCCCATCCCATCCCATCCATTCCCATGGCGCCCTCCATGAGGATCATTTTCGGACTTCTCACCTTTGTCACCGTCGGAATGATTATAGGTAACCATCTCTCTCTCTCTCTCTCTCCATTTCTTCTTCCCTGTCACTTTCGCAATTTATTCTAATCTAATGGAATCCACCACCTTCTTCTTCACTCTCCAATTCCTACCTTCCGTTCTGCTTTACCTCCCATTCTATGCTTTATGATTTCTGCCCGAAACTAAAATGCCTTTCCCTCCCCATGGTGCTTGAGTTGTGAATCGTGATCTCCTTAACAAATAATAACAAAAAATAAAAAAGAAAGAAAGAAAGAAAATAGAACCTCTTCGTGATACTGATACATACGCCCGATTCTTCACGTCCAATTGAAATTATGATTTTCTTTCCATGGTAATGCTTCCTCGATGAGGATCGCATTTCTGTCCTCTGAAATTGCGGCAATCATCATTCCACAGTAACTATGAAGCACGACACACCATTGGAGTGCCATGCCTACTTTCACGGACATGGGTCCATGTCAAATCTTGCATGATACAGCAATAACACATATTTGTATATATTTAATTTTAATTTTTTTTTTCTCTGCTCTATGAAAACATAATATAAACCAGGTTATAAAAAGGAAATAATTCATAATATTTTGAGTTTATAATTAAATAAAATATAAATGAAGTTTATATAAATGATATTTTGAATAATATATTATTTTCTTTAAATTTTTAGTTATATATATGTCATGTTTGTATCATGTAACTTTTCTATTTTGGTGTGTCACTCGGGTCCGTGCCGTGTCCCGTGTCTCGTGTCTGTGTAAGTGTTTGTGATTCATAGCTTAGTAACTGGCACTGCACTGCACTGCAATTGATAATTGGATACTTGTTTGTCTCTTTGGTATTACTTACAAGTCAGTCCGTCAAGAAAAAATAAGGGGCACCCACTTGGATTGGATTTTAGTTAATACTTAGAGTCAGTTATGTATAGATGCTCTTATATTTTGCAACTTGTGAAAATGCCAAGGCCCAAGGGTGATCCTCATGTCACAATTATATATGTCTAACAAGGGGGATTGTTTGTGATATATCAGTATCACCTGCTGATTATGTGTACTGTGATGTTTAAGTGATCTTTTGGCCACTCCCCTTCCACCCCTTTGGGGAAATCGCATAATCTATTTCCTTAGAAATTTAGACAAGATTTCTAATCGTGAACAATTTTATTTGAATTGCTGGAGCTATTTCTTCTGTCTTGTTGCATTGGGCTGATTGCTCAACTAGAGTGATGATATTTGTTACTGATTAATATGTTATCACTTTTAAGTTTTTAATGAGAAGCAACATCCAGAGAGCTTTTCGCCATAACATTACATGGTGGTTCTTTTCTGTTCTGGGATTACAGGTGCTCTCTCTCAATTGGCATTCATACGAAAGTTGGAGGACTCATATGGTATAATGTTTTACCCTTTTCTGTGAAACCAAATAGGGGTTATGATTGAGGGATATTTGTTCTAGAATTTCATATATCTTATCATAATTCTTATGCACTGTTGGCCTAACTTGTTGGCTTTAGGCACTCAGTCTGCATCATATAGAAGATTGAGTGGATTTCAGAGTGATGGTTACCTTCAGTTGCCCAAAGGTATTATTTAATTTTAAGTTTTGTTTGGGGTATAACTGTTATTGCACTTATGAAATTTTACAAGTTTATAACACTTTCTCAGTTTATGCCCGATGTGTTTCTTTCAACTTTTTCAAGTGCAATATAAGTGCCTGCTAGATTGTTGGTTCCATGACTGGCAATGGTATTTATGTATAAAGGATAGACTTGCTTTTCACCAAATTCGTTGTTTTGCCTGAAAAATCAAATGTGCTGTTGTGCTACCATATTGATGTTTTTCCTTTTTATTTTTAATCCATGATTGAATTTTAAAACTTTTAATTACTGTGCCTTCTAGGTATTGCATTTATTTTAAATTTTTTATCCAAAAGTTATTGTTTTTGTTTGCTATCAATACGCATGAATTCTTTTTTTATTTTTTGTAAAAAACAAAACTTTGTTCTTAGCATGCAGTTTTCTTTTATTGGAACTCAACATCATTTCTTTTTCAATTACTTATTTTAATTTTCAGGTATTCCTTATTGGAGTAACGACAAGGAAGCAGAAATCCTAAGAGTTGGATATGTATGTCTGTAGCCCTCCCTTTTTTCTGCTAGACTTTTATCTTTAAGGGCGTGCTTGGTTAAAGTGTAAAAATGGGGTGAAAATGTTTATAAATGAACTCAATATGTAATTTTACACATGGAGCTCATTTATAAAAATTTTCAGCCCATTTTTTACCCCTCAATCATACACATCCTAAAGGTGCTCTTTCACCCTTTTCAATAGATCACAGTTCACAGACCTATGCATGTGGTGGGCAAAAGTATGAAAGATTGAGACTTCAAGTGCTTAATAAAAAAGAAACAAAGGGTGTGTTTAGTTGTGCTTCTAGCACTAAAGGAAGTACTTTTCCCCACAACAAAGAACTTCTAAAAAATTTAACGTTGTTTGTTTGTACTTCTCAAACAAAGCAAAACTAGAAATTTAAGTAGTTGAAGAATACTGGACTGCATTCTGAGTGCCTGCTAGTTGTTTTATGATGCATGATATCTTCCTTCAGCATATTTGAGTGTCCAACTGTTTAAGCTTCAAAGCCTCGACACTTTTCTGTGTATTCGGCCTGGAATGGACTTATTTCTTTGATGATTGTCTCTGTTTACTTAGCTTTTAACTATTTTATTCTCCTTTTTTGATGACTAACTGTTTGCTATTTTGAATCCTTCTCTTGGTTGGGAGAGCAGATTTGCTTTGCATGCTTGTTGATGAAGATCATTTTTGTGTGATTCTCTATCCTTAATGTAGGTCAAACCTGAAGTGCTTAACTGGTCTCCGAGAATTATTTTACTGCACAACTTCCTGAGCATGGAGGTATGATATTCATAAAAAATTTGGATGAAAAAGAATCAGATAAAGTTAACTTATGTTATTACAGACCTTAGTTTGGTATCACCATTATTGAGTAGGATTACTAGGATGTTAGACAGATTAGACTAAGGAGTCAATTAAAATTTTTCAGAAATCAGTTTGAGAGCTAAAGTTTCCTCATGAGGTGCCAGGCTGCTTGCATGAAGTAAGATTTGCTTGTTAGCCACACATAAGGTCTTCTTTCCAATGAAAAAGGATCAAATACTAATCTTGGGCAATTGATAGTACTTCAAAAAAAATCTAGCTGCTGAATAAAGCACTATGTCAATGATGTTTACACGTGTTTGTATCAAAATTATTTTATCTTTACAGGAATGTGATTATCTTAGGGCTGTGGCGCTCCCTCGCCTGCAAATTTCAACAGTGGTGGATACAAAAACCGGAAAGGTACATTGACAGTTTTATTTTCTTTTGAATTTTCATTTTGATTGGTTATAGCAATCAATAGACCTTAGGTGATGAGGCGGGGTTTAAGTATCTTTGTTCAAGTGAACTATTTTTTGTCAGATTGGCCTTGAGAATTCTTAATTTTAGCATTTAAAATACTGAGAAGATGTCACGACCCAATCTTAGGCCGTAACCGGCGCACAGGCTAGATGAACCCACCTAGCCCAGCAAGCCTAAAGACATGATCTCACTAAAAAAAATCTCAAACTTAACTAACTTAGCTACCGAAAATCCGACAGCACCTCCCCTAAAAACTGAACAATCCATAAATCAAATTTGACCTGTTAAACAATGTAATATCATAATCCAATCAACAGTCAGTACATTCCAGTATTTTCAGTTATTGACATGATAAGGACCAGTTATACAAAAGAATCATGCTTGGCTCTTGTTCATACACATAATCAAAATACCCAACCTAGGTCCTATAGTTGCAAAATATACTAGAGTCAACAATCAAAAAGCCTCAACTGATCATAGAGGCCTACCAAAAAGAATATCCTGGGCCAACAGCAATCCCAGGACCTGCTACTCAGCTACCTGAAAATCTGGAGGAAAATGGAGGGGTGAGTCAAACAGATCCAGTGAGGACTATAAATAAAGTGGACAAGAAGGAGAAACCAATCAACGCACGAGCATTTAAAATGAAACGAAGTAGCTTGTAAATCATACAAATTTCTAAAACTCATGAATAAGAATAATAGTTCACAATTTCCATATTTCTACTATAATTTTAACAGAAGTACCTTTCGAATTTTCATTTCTAAGTAAAATCTCAAAATAGTTACTAAATACACTTTCTCACTATTCTTGTCAATTGCTCATTTGTCCAATAAGAAATTAACTTCAACATCCAATACTCAATTTCTCATGAGGGTTACATAAGAAGCATAAATTTTATTCGGGGAGTAATCTCAACCCATCAATCATAAGATTTATCACTTCTCAAATATCTCACTAAGAGAATCTATGTGCACATAGGCCATTATATCTCTTCGCTACGACAAGCAGTAAAGCCATTATATCTCTTCGCTATGGCGAGCGGTGTTGTCATTATATCTCTTCGCTATGGCAAGCGATAATGCCATTATATCTCTTCGCTATGGCGAGCGGTATTGCCATTACTTCTCTTCGCTATGGCAAGCGGTAATTTCATCTTAGACCCCATCATGATTTTTCTTAATAGAGTTTTATTAAATACAATTTATAAATCTAAAATTCAATCCTCATATTAATTCAATCTTGAAAGTATCAACATAATAAATTTTTCCAATGCACATTGAAACAATATATATAGCAAAAATTATGGCATTAATAAAATCGACAAAGAGAGCTAGTAATAATCTCAACCAAGTCATCAAGTCATATTTAATAACCATTGCATTTAAGGAAATCATCCAAATCAAGCTAAGCAAATAATCCAAGTGGCTTAGAATAAAATTTTTGTCAAATATATTAATATAGTTTCTCCCATAAAAACAATTTAAAACAGTGTCACTATGTAAATAGCCACTCACAGTACAACGGAATCAACTGGGCCTCTCCCTGACAGCTCCAAAGGGCGTAGCTGGCTCCACGTCAACAGAATCTAGCAAATATAAGCATTTTGAAGGGTTTAAATAATTTATTTCAAAACAATTTATCAATTAGAGAGGCCATTGAACAAAACCCTCAATTTATGGAACCTAGGGTTCCTAAGGATTAGAGAAAATCAACTCTTGACACTACCCACTACAACCTATTAATATTAGAGCCTCTAACTCACTAGATTTATACTTAAAATACCAAACATATACCCATCCACCATTTTTGAGAACTCACTAATTCTTAAGATATACCATAGAGTAACAAAAAAAAAAAATAGATGAGATTGAGATTGGAGACTTACCTTAATTCTTGGGAGCTAGAGGGTATCAAGTTTTGATGATAGAAATTAGCAACTATGTGATTTATGGTTGAAATGGAGGAAGAAAAAAAAAAAAAAGAAGAGGAGGAGGAACGAAGAAGAAGACGGACAGAGAGGGGGAGAGAGCATGAGAGAGTTTTTTTTTTCTTTTGTGAGGGAGAGGTTACGGTAACTTAAGCCACCTCCCCCCTTTATTTTTTTTTTTGTTTTAAAAAGATTGGGAATAAAATTTCAAAACTACCCTCACTTAAAATTGTTTTTCCATCTCCCTCCCTAAAAGAAAACACGGTCTGACAGAAGACATGCATAGACAGCAGCTTGATATTTCAATTGAACCTTCTATATTGTTGCGATTTGTATGCAGCTACCTAGCAATTCACTTGGAAAAGCCTGTTCCTTAGCTAAATTGGGGATTATTGTTGACTCTGATCTTAGAGTGGATTCCGGGTTTGGGACAGGGAACTACCTTTACAGACCACTATTCCTACTGGATTGAGAGATCCAGGAATGTGAATCAATTTTTTATTTCTTTCTTCTCTTTTATGAATAACATTGTTCAAAACTACTAAATGGCTTGATCCAATGGTGGGAAGACCCTGCTTACAGAAAATACCTACCCTACGAACAGGAAAAATGAGTGTGAAGGTTACAAACTCAAAAAAGGAATACTAAGCTTCAAATGAAGGAAGGACTGATCCAAGTCATCCAACATAAAGAGTCACTTTGAAATTATTGCTTGATCTCCTCTATGGACTATCCCTCTATTAGGAAAGTTATTCGATTCTCTCCATCAAAATACTTCACAATTGGAGATTGTGAGGCCTGTAGAAACTAGGTCCACAAATATGTAGTGAGGAAACCCAGTTAGTTGTGCCTTATGTCTAAGTTTAGTTGTACTTGTAGACAGGGTTGTGTACAGTATAATATGACTCTATTTTGCAACAGTAAAGTCATATACAATAAATAGAAATAAATGCTGGTAAATGAATTGCTACTGTTTCAGCACTCCTTGTGTAAACGTGTCAGTTTGAGAATTGCATTCTAAAAATGTGCTGCCCAAAGAAGGGTATTAGAAACAATTTTTTTTTTCTGAAATTGATTTTTTTCCTTGATTGTACGTTGCTTTCTAATTATAGCTTCTTCTTTTTTTATTTTACTTCTCTTTGACAGCAATTTTATGTGCCTACTGCCACATAAAAACACTTAACGAATATGGTAAAGCACCTTCAAGAATTAAAAGAAGTGCTGTTTTTTAAGGAAAAAAAAAGCTTTTGTTCATTTCGCAGCACAGCGAAATAGGGCCAGACATATGTTCCTATATCATCCATCCAAGCACCATGTGATGGGCAAAAGTGCTTTTCACTATCAAGTTATAAAAAGTGAAACAACTACTTCCAGATACTTCTTTTCCTAGACAAATAGGTTCAAAACAGAAGGAAATCCATATCAGAACAATTTAGACATGTAGTAGTACTTCAATCATTTCCATCTAATTGAATATAGTTGTTATGTGAACTTTGGAGAATCGGAGTACATTATTTCTTCATGAAACATGATGAATTTCTTTCACAGGGAATCAAGAGTGATGTCAGGACAAGCTCGGGTATGTTTTTGAGTCACGAGGAGAGAAAGTATCCTATGGTACAAGTAAGTTATCAAGTTTACTTTCCCCAAGTCTTTTAAGTCTCACTTTTGTCATCAATCCAATATAACCTGGACTATATCAGCTGATTCAACCGTAAAATTGGACAATCCTCGAGGTCTTATATGCACTTGCATAGAACCAGAGCTGGTTCACTAAGAACTCTTGTTGGATGGTTATTAGTGACTTGTTCAGTTTCTCAAACATCGTGTCACACCGATGGTCCTTTAGGCTTCACATGTAGGATTTGATTGGATCACAATCAGGAAGAGAGAAATCTGCTCTGTTTAAATGGAAACTTATCCTACAAGCATTAGCAATTGAGATTCTACAATTATTAATCCCATAATGAAACTTGGAATATCGGTCTTACTAAAATACCCTTATGAGTGAAGTTAAAGATCAAATAAAGTAATCTTGTGGAAAATCATAAAATGCAGTCAGCCGCATAATAATACTAAACCCAAGTACTGAGATGATTTGATATCACACCAGTTAGTCATATTCAATTTGACTTCTGCATACGTATAATATTTTCTACCCTTTTCCCCCATCTTTATATAAATTGTAATTTCCTTGAGAACATTTCATTTTAAATGTGGAATTGGAGAAAAGGTACAATCCATATTTTATTGTCAAGCATTGGTCACACACGTTGCTAAAACATGTTTGGCTTGCTTGCCTAGGCAATTGAGAAAAGAATTTCTGTCTATTCTCAAGTACCAATTGAAAATGGAGAGCTTATGCAAGTCCTGAGGTAATGATATGACCCTTTTTCTTTTCTGGACTTTATTTTTGAACAAGAAAGATGGGTTTTGCTAGGACAAGGCTAACATCTGAAGCAGCACAGGTATGAGAAGAATCAATTTTACAAACCACATCATGACTATTTTTCTGATACCGTGAGTTGTATTCCTCTCTTTCCTATTTTATCTATTATATTAAGCATAAGAATTACCTTGAGGCGGTTTCGATGAAAACTTTTTGCATCCCTTCGTTCTTTTTGAGTCAGTTCAACTTGAAGCGTGGTGGGCAGCGAATAGCTACAATGCTTATGTATTTAAGTGACAATGTTGAGGGAGGAGAAACATATTTCCCAATGGTGAGCTTCTAGTTTCCTGAATTTGTGATTTAACATATTCCATTGGTTGCTGTAAATGTAATTCTGAAGCATATGGATACCCTGAATCTGAAGTATTGTGGGGCAGGCTGATGCAGGAACTGTATCTGGATCATAACTGGGTTCTAACTGAGTGAAGAATGTGTTTTATTTTGTTGACTAACAAATACATGTAGCTTTTGCTTTTCAGTTTCGTTTGTCAAAAATTGTGTGGTATGTTCCACAGCTTCAATCAAAATCTTATTCCACATTCTTCTCGTTGATAATTAGTTAAATGCTGATTCATGTAAGTTCTGATAGTTGCTAAGAAATGAATGCTCAATAACTGTCAAGCCATGATTATATTCCCTGCTCAGTTATGTTACACTAACAGTCTGTCTTCCCCAGTCAAGATATTCTTTTTGTTCTATTTGGATTTTACATTTAAGATGGGTAATGTATTCAATTTATAATGTTCTAGTATTAGCCATCTTTTCTTTGCTAAGTGTGCTAGTATTATCTATCTGATGTTCTACTTGAACTTTTTGGCTGTGGCTGCTATTGATAACATGCAATGTTTTTCAGGCTGGTTCAGGTGAATGTAGCTGTGGCGGGAAAACTGTCAAAGGGCTATCTGTGAAGCCAATCAAAGGAAATGCGGTGCTTTTCTGGAGTATGGTTAGTATAATTGATTTGTTTGAAGGAATCATTTGTGGGGATTTCGAAATAGGAGAAGCTATTTATCTTAATTGTCGAGAATTGGTCTAGACTTCTAGTACTTCTATGTTTTTAAAATTGTACCTTTAAGCCAAGGAGAAAGAGTAAAGTGTCATCATTAATTGACTATAAATTTTGGGCTCATGTCATATTCATTTGGAACTTGAAATTTCCAAAATTTCTCATTTCAGTGTGTCAAAAACGATGGGAATTTGTTTAACAGGGCGTTTGAAAACCTTTAGAATTCAATTCTATCAAGAAATTGAATTGAATTCCATAGTTTGGAAGCAACTTAAGTGAAGGGATTGAAATCTCACGGGAATTAAAATCTAACAAAACTAAGGAATTGAAATTAGACCCAAATAGGTGAGTGTGGGAATTGAATTCCAACAAATTAAAATACTAATATAACCTTAATTGAATATAATATTTTATTCTGAATCTATTAATGAAGGATAAAATAGTAAAAATAATTAAATTAATTCATTTTTAAATTCATTCTAAATTAAGGAATTGAATTCAGTTCTTTGATTTACTGATTCACTCCAAACATAATAATTCAATTCAATTCTGCCTTGTAAAGCTATACAAATCATTCTTAGATCTAGAGAGCCTTTTTGTTTACCAACAGCTTCCTGTTTTATTTATTTGTTTTTGGAGCATTTATTTATTAATTAACAGCCTTTTTGGTGACTTTTTTGGAGCATTTATTGTATGTTGTTCCAATTACTGTCATATCATCTATGGGAACTTGCAAATTATGTCCTCTTGCCTTGTTCTCTATCACCACTGTCATTCTTCTTCCTCGGTCTTGTAGCTTTTTTCCTACTTTTGCATCAATATATGTCCCAATGTAAGCATGCTGTTGGCTATAGGTGGTTCAAAAATTTGAATCATGGAAAGTTGCAGTTGTTTCTTGTATGCAATTTTTTGGAAGAACGGAGTGAAGTTTTCTCGCTAAACCTTTTTTTATTTATTTTAATGTGTGCTTGGTTTTCTCAGGGACTGGATGGACAGTCGGATCCGAATAGTGTGCATGGAGGATGTGAGGTACTCGCTGGGGAGAAGTGGTCAGCTACAAAGTGGATGAGGCAGACAACTCACGTCTGATTAGACTTTCACTGCTTCCCTCACACCCTCCCCAAAACTAAAGAAAAAGATATAATAATAATGGCTCCCCCCCCCCCCCCCCACCCCAGAAATCATATTTGTCCTTACCGAAAAATAGTGATTATGAATAGAGTAATTGGTAGTATAAATGTTTTTAAATTGGTAAGCTCTAATCAACCAACTTCACATAGTTCCATGTTATTAGCTACGCCAGCAATGGTTTTGTGCTTAGGATTATTTCCTCCTTTCCATGGAAATCATCATCCTTAGCAAAAGATTTAGATCCCTTGTGACTCATGTTTCTAGTGTATCTGTACACATTTTGTCGGGATTATCGTTGGTCTCGGTGCTAAGTCGAGGAAAACACCGTTAAGTCAACTCTATTTTCTGATTGAGTTGAAATAATTTGAGAGTAATAAAATTTTCTCATTTATATTAGTTTCGGATGTATTAAATGAATTTACTTCGAATGCGATGATGTGTATGTATTCATTTAATTATATATTTTTTTTATTATTAAAATTATTTCACTCCTGTAATAGCTACTAAAAGGTTATATATATATATATATATATATATATATATATATATATATATATATATATATATATATAAAAGTGGTTATTCGTCAAATTAAATTCTTGTTGTGTTGGAAAAAATGTGATGTGCGGTAAATTTGGTTTCATATAATTGATATTAGGGAATTGGGCTGAACTTGCAGAAGAAAATTCAGTTTTACTTTTTTAAGTCAGGAAGAAAACTAAGGATATCTTTGATTTGAGTTTTCAAATTTTATTTTTAGTTTTCTAGTCTTCTAGAATTTGTGAAGAAAAAATTGAAAATTGGAATTTGTAACTTTTATAATTTTCAGCTTTTCCTTAAAAAATTTTGAAATATTGAAAAACTGAAAATGAAAATTGAAAACTCAAACCAAATAAATCTTAAGTATTTTTTTATTTCAATATTTCAATTTTTAGGATATTTTGAAGGAAATAAAATTTTTTGTATGTTTTCTATTTCCATTTTCAATTAAAAAAAATAAAATAAACAGAAAATATGTTTGGTTTAATTTTTTAGGAAACGTTTTCATAAAAGTATTTCCTGCAAAACCCACAAAATTGAAAATGTCAATTTCGCGTTTTCTTTATTTCCTTTGTCAATTGTTAGAAAATGAAAATGGTGAAAACGTAGTAATATTAATGAGATTGCTTTCTTTGTTTTTTTTTTTTTCCCTCTCAAGCAACTGCACGCAATGGGCACCCATGTACAATCCACATGGCCTATTCTATGGAGTTCAAGTGGTCACATCATAGATTCAATTGGGGGTGCAGCAAATAAATTGGCAATTGGTTGTTTTTTAATGACTCTGCATGGAATTTGGTCAATGCCAATGACCATGAATTACTTACTCCTGCCAATGATGGTGCTGCATTGACACCTTGTGGAGATGGGACTATGGATTATTGAGAGAACATGGAGCATCTGCTGCAAAGCAATGTGACTAGAAGTCAAATAAAGAGAAGATGGAAGAATGCTGAAGAGTGAAGAAGAAGGACACAACGCTAGTGGGAGAGATGGGTGATGGTTGGTGTGTAGGTGACGGTGGTTTCTATTTTGGATTATCAATCTTTTGGATTGTGGGAGATTTGCGTTTGGATTTGCTTCAACCATCTCTCAATAACCAGCTATTGTTTATTGCACCAGCCAATTTTGTGATGACATGTTTTTCCTTTAAAAGTTTATGACATGTGGATGTTTATTCATTTAGCTATTGGCAGATGAACTTTTTGAATTCATGATGTGTGGGTGTGTTTATATCAGCTCATTTGCTAAAGAGAAAGGTATGTTTCTGTTTCTTAATGCTCTTTTTTCCTTATTTGCTCCTCCTACCTGAAGTTATACCTCCATTATTATTTTAGATATTTGGTTACATTGTTTTTGTTTTGCCCACTTTATGCCATGTGAATGGTTATTCATTTGGCTTCTAGAAGATGAACTTTGTGACTTTTGTGAAGAACAATGACGTGTGGGTGCCTTTGTATCAGCTCATTTGCTAAAGAAAAGGTATAGATGCTTCTTCTTAATGCTCTTCTTTCCTTGTTTGCTCCAATATGAAATTACTATATTTGAATGTTCAATTTATAAAATATATTTGAATGCTCTTTTCTGTTGTTCGTTGTTTCTGTGCTATCTAGAATATAAATTGATCAAATGGATGTCTAGAAGTAATTTGCATGAACTCTACAATATCATGTATGTTGATCATCATAGAAAAAATGGTCATAGTTGCAGGACTAGAATGTAAACCGTATTATTATGTGTTTCTACATTCACTGGCAAGAGGAACTTTGGCTTTATACTTGATATAATTCGGCTTGCTCATAGCCTGATACTGTAACCAATCTAATTGCTCTATCTGGAATTTGTGGTAAGCATGCTTTGTTTACCTTGAGTAAGGGACAGGAGACGCAAGTTGAATTTATTGGTGGAGGTGATATTTACATTTTGTAGCACTATGTTAGTGAACAACCTTAGTCGTTACATACTTTATATATTTGTTTTCATTTTTTGCTTCCATTGTTTTTCATAGCATGGCATATGGAATACAGAATTGTAGTTTCTCACGCAATATGGACTTCAAATATATTCATTCGCACCATTTTCAATTTTTAACCATGACAATCCTTTTTTGTACAGTACTTGGTAAAACTCTTAAATTTTTCTACTTGGGCTTGGACAAGAAGAGAACAATGTGAGTGCTCCTGTGCCATTGGTGCTAATCATATGGCTTTTTGTGGCGTTGGTCATCAGTTAAAGCTATAAAGCTACCTTGACATCCATCCTCAAACAACTTTAATTAAACTCGGTTTCAAATGAAGTTTCATGATTATGTGTTCTGGAAGAATTCATCTGGTTTTGTTTCGGGGTTGCTACATATATTTTAGGTGTTTTCTGTCCTTAATCCTCTCTGTTTGGGGACCTTATCTGGTTTTTAGCTGCTGTTATTTGTGATTCTTTTCTCTGCTTTTCTGTGGATTTAGTCATATTCTTATTTCATGCTATGTAACTGTTGCATGTTTGTTCCCCTGTTCTGATTTTGGTGCGTATATTTTGTCTACTGCTATAATTTTGGGGAACTGATTTACTGCTGCTACAATACTATCTTTCTTGCTTCCTTTTGTTGAGGTTTTGAGCAGTTATAATCATCCAAAAAAATCAAATTTAACTTGGCCTTTGAACCATATGCTTTTGTTGCTATTTGGTACCATTGAAATACAATTTTGCAGCAATTTTTCTCCTTTAACTTCATTCTTTTTCTCCTTCTAAATTCATACACATGAAAAAAATGCATATAATTGCATATACACATTCATGCTGGGACTGTAAATAATGAACTGGTTTAATGAAGTTTGATGAAGGTTTCTCTGAGATCATAAAGATCAACAATTGAGCTTCAAGTGGGTTCTCTTTGAGGACTTTATAGACGTTACATGAGGTGTGCTTTTATTGATTTAATGGAGTATAAGTGTTTGCTTCCTTCCTCTGTTTTCTGGTGCCTGTGCGCGAAGTTACACCTACAATAGATCTAATGATTTTTAATGCTTCATGTGGATATTGTTAACTGCTCAATGAGCATAGGTGCTGATGTTTATATTAGTTTTCTGGGTGTTGTAAGGGGTTTTTGCAGGGTTGCGTGGCTGTAGTGCCCATTTGTTGGTTACATGTCGTGTGGCTTTGGCCATTGACTTTCCTCCCGAGGTGTTTCTCTTGTTCAATTGTGAAAAATAAAATAGAACTGCAAATGCACAAGTAAAAGGTGAACTACTGTAGCCGATGCTATTTTAATCCATCACTGAAGTCTATCTATAATAATGTTGGGGTTTTCTTTCTAAATGTGATATTTGAAACACTTTCATCCTTGGGCATCCAATACCCGAAAGAGAAAGGAGGAAAAAAATTACCAAAGAAAGAAAAAGTTGAAAAAAACACATGCAAGAGTAAAAATAACTCTCACATCATCTATAATTAGATGAGATGCAGATCTCATTCAAATAAAATCTCATATCTCATTCAATAATAAAAGATGTGTGAATTAATACATTGTCTTGTATTCCATAAATACAAATAATTTTTTTCAAAATAAAAAGAGTTGTTGGTTGTCTACCAAAATAAAAATTCAAAACTCGTTTGTCTTTTCTTTTTGGTCCATTCCTTCTAACATGTTTGCACGGTTAACACTATCCTCACAATCAACCCAAAAAAGTTAAAAAAAACCACCTTCCACCCCACCGCTAACTTAAGTCAAACTTTGTTAGGGATAGTTAATGGGTCTCCTTTTTATATTGAAAAACTGAACCCATGTTTAACCTAAATTTTCAAGATTGAATTCAGACGTATATTTTCTAGAATAAACGCCCAATTTAATCTCTTGAGATAATTACATTGGATAATTTGATTTTCCAAGAAAATAAATTTCTCCCATGATCCTTCAAGAATTGAAACATATGACAAGTTAATCCCTCCATAAAATCTATTCATTAAACCTGAATGGAATTACACATGCAACTTATTTAATTAATAATATAGCATGAAATGATATGTTAAAATCACACTCACCCTTCTTGGACTTCATTTGAATAAAATTTACTTCTCATCCAATAATAAATAAGTTATGAATCGACAAAGTATTCAATATATAATAAATATAAATAACATAATTTATTACCAATAGCTAAATATTTATCATAAAGCCGTGTATCCGTATGTAGCATGGGTGCCTTGTACTAGTATCATATCATAAGAATAGTTGGCCAGAAAAAATGAATCCAAGATGCTAGTTAAAAATTTAAAATCCAATCTGGAAAATATTATGTCGGACACGACATTCAATTTTATGGAAAAAGATTAGTCTAACGCCTTTTGGAAAACATTTTTTATTTGGGATAAGACAATGAGGTGCCCATCTTTGCGATTATTCCCGTTGAAGTAATAGCTTGGCATTAATCACAGGGTGTTTTAGATGAAAAGAAAAAGCTAAAACACATCAGTGTTAAAAAGATGTTCATCACATTTGATAACATGCCAAAGTTAAAGTGTAACGTACAGAAAAAGGAGGTACGTTGAACTATAACTAAATGGTAAGGCCTGTTTGGAAACTCAAACCAAATAGATCTTAAAAATTACAGATATATAAAGTGATCTGGGTGTAAGGGCATGCAACATCACTTTCATTTTAAAGTGTAGTAAAACATTAGACTAGACATCTCATGAAAACACGGATGTCATTCAGAGATATCTGGAATAGCAATAAAATATTTGCCAGAATACAAGGGTAAAACAAAACAAGGATGATTAGCTATTTATCAGGATGACGATGTCCTTGTTTGCCTTTCAAACGGACAGCCAGCTGGTATGGACCATAGAGGCAGATGCGGAGATCACCCTGGATCATCGGTTGATAAAAATAATTCTTGAACAGGTCCCAGAATTCATCTCTGCCAGTGAGTTACATAAATGTAAACTGAACAAGGTTAGCTAGATGAAAAGAGCGATTCCAATCAATGCATCAGCTTCTAAGTTTTGTCATGTAAGAAGATAGATGACGCATATGATTTTGTTTAATCATAAAAGACAGAAAATTTATAATACATTGTCGAAAGAATTTTTCTTAAAAAGAAATAGAGCCAACCTGACTTGTGGAAGGGTAAACAAAGAATAGCCCTTTACATCGGAATGCATGTCAAGCACAAGTACTTTTAGCCTTGAAAGGCCTAATGCCTCACTGTCAATGAGCTTCTTTATCCTGAAATTTAACGGGGAGTAATGTATAATTATACAACAAATGTAAATGACTACAAATTTAACAATGTCAAAACTAAAACGATCTATTCACAATGAAAGAGATATTTGATCCCATAGTTGGTGAGAAAATATAATTTTCTTTAATGAAAGGGTTCAAGATGACCAACCTGCTAGGTGTACCACTAGCAATGTTAACACGGTTTTTTAACAATGAAATCTGCAGTGACCATAAAGTAAAATCAATGGAGAATGTTTCCTTGGAGAAAGATAATAGGAGCCAATCAAGAGAAGAGGGTATGAAATGGCCTGGTACTGTATCAAGCCAATAGAAAATGAAAGCAAATTTTACATCATGAAAATCACTGACAAACCAAGAGGTTTGGTGAAAAGAGAATACTGAGGAAGAACACATTTATTATTTCCATAAACAGAATGACAATTCAAACTTCGTGATCTTTTTTATGGTCCAAGGGAAAAAAGAATTGAAACTTTATGGATAGAAGCTTAAATGTCAGCTCCGATAAAATTAAACCTGCTTTGTTGGATAATATTATTAAATTGTTAATCAAAGTCCATTTTATTTGATCTAAAACTTGTTAAACTTAAAAACACATGGGCTTTGATCACTGAGAAGAAGCATCAAAGCAGTGAGATTTTCTCAAAGACAGTGACAGCAAATTGGCAAACCAATATGAACTCTGCAGGGTTCATACATTAAAGAAGATTTTCTTGTTAGTGGCTGCTATGTCAAGTAGAGTTGTTCTTTCAGCTCAAGCCTTAAGGAGATGTGATTTAAACCAATTTTTCACTACAGTCCTAGCATGGATATGTAGCATAGTTCACTATACTACATCTTAGCATTACAAGTTTCATACAGCGTGTAGTGCTGCTGTAGCAAGCCAGCACCATACAATTGAATAACTTATATTGAATGAATTTCTCACAGAAATCCTAGCCATGGATTGGCGCCTTTTGTCATGTTATCTTGTCCATAAGATTTAAAATTAATTCAGTATTGGGTCATGTAGATCAAAGTCATCCCATCCATAACATTTGAAATCAATTCCTATTTGTGTACTGCATTGCCATCGTAGGTTAAAGCAAAAAATATATTTCTCATATGTACTGTTATCCAATTTTGTCAGTATCAGACATGCAATGCAAGATCAACATGATACTTAGTAATAGATAACAATAGGGCAAAGACAAGTATGTCAATGTAGAATAAGCGCATTAATAACTTACAGTATGAATCAATCAAACAATGAATATATTAAAATTGGAATATGGATAAAATGGGATGGAGCACAGAGGAATGGATTTACCTGCTGTTCAAGTTTCATGTGCTTTGAGAATAACTTTGCAGCATGGCATTGTTTTGTTAAAGAGCGAAAGCCCCTAGACAAGAGAAGAAGGGGATTTGGCAAGCAAGAGGATAATTAGGAAAAAGGAGAAATAATTAACAAGTAAAGCATGGTACGGTATGGGGTTTGGCTTAATGAGAAAAGTAAAGTAAAGAAGGAGACCTCAAAAGGTGAATGGATCTTAAGGCAGAAGAAGCAAGGAGGAGAACAGCAGGGCTGCCAGGATGAATGTTGCTGCCGCTGCCAGGTTCACAGAGCACCTCTTTCCAGGAAGCCCCAAAAGCTGCTTTGATGTCTCTGCCCAACATTTTGACGTCCGAATCAGAGTCATGCGGCACCTCCAATATGCAGCAATTTTCTGCATAGACATAGACATAGAGATAGTTGGTTTTTTCATGAGACTGGGACTGAGTTGAGGAGTACAAGACAAGATATGAGATGAGATGAGATGAGATGAAGAAATAGCAAAGATAACATGTATTATTATTATTATTATTATTATTATTATCTGAACGAAGGAACGAACGAACGAATGAATAGTAATAGAAGAGAAGAGAAAGAGGTACCTACCTTTGGCTGTGAGGGAATCCAACTCGAGAGAAGAAAGCTGAAGACCCTTGGCGGACTGGAACTCATCAACAAAGAAACGCAGTTGCTCCGACGCTGATGCTGGTGATGATGCCTTCTTCTTCTTCTTCTTCTGCTCCTTCTTCTCCTGCTGCTGCATATTGTGCTTGTTGATAACATTCTTATTACTAGTGTTTGCCCGTTTTCGTTTTCGCTCTTGCTTTCTCTCAAACTCAGTCTCCTCTTTCCCGCTTCCCATCCTGTCTCTCCCTCCCTCCCTCCCAGTTCGGTTCGCTCGCGTTTCGCCGCTGCCTTGCCCTGCCCCCTTTAACCCCTTCAAAGTTGAAAGCAAGCATACATTACATTACCCATACATACATACATACTACGGTTCTCTCACCCCTTTTTTTTTTGGGTCATGCTACGCTGCACGCATAGTCACACTCCATTCTTCCTTCATTCGGGTTGGGCCTGATCTCCACCTCACATCACTTTCCTAGTAGCCAGCCCACTAATCACTAAACTCCATCCATAAAACATCTATCCCTATATTTCTTTCTCATGCCATGCCCAATAACTACATATATATATATATATATATATATATATATATATATATATATATATATATGTTGTGCCAAAAACCCCTTATTCTTAGGCCAAACCCAAAACAGTTCACATCTCATGTGAGTACTGTTAATTTCTTCAAGACTTTGATTCATCGGTACGTTTAAACTGATGCCGCAAAATCTAACTTAAACCAGCAGTAAAATTAGTTTAAATTGATTTACATAATCAAATCACTTTATATTAGAGTTCAATTATTATAAATTAGTTCTTAATCTTCTAAAATTTTATGCTTAGATTTTATCAATTAAATCATTCTTTATTTTATTTTTCACATTATGTCATTATTAAACATTTCATGCTTTAACTTTATACTATATAAGTGTTATTTTGTTGTAAAAAATTATTTTTTATTTATTTTGGCTTAGTTTAATTTCGAAGAAGTCGGAGTATTGTTCAACTAAATTCAGTCGATTTAAATTTGTGTGCAATAATGAACTTCAGGGTTCAACTAACACATCATCAGCGGAGCTGAAGGCCAGATGTCGGCATCATCTTGAAAATATGAAATTAAAATTACATTATAGAGACTCCAAAGCAAAGCAAGGAATCAAAACGTCAAATCATGTATTTTACAGTACATGAGTTTCTTTGACATATGCATGCGTGTCTATATATATATATATATACATTTTCTGTCTGCATCATATTACATTCGCATACATTATATTCCGGAACCACCACACCAGTCTACGTGCTACGTTTTGCGGATAAAACAATTACTAGTATTATATGTTATTATCTTAATTATTAATTGGGATGGGTTCGACTAGTAACAACTTGATTCTGTTCTCTGCTGTGTCGTCGGGCCTGCCAAGTCCATCACCGTATTGGTATGTGCAGTGGGAAACTCGGGCCATGTTGATAGCGACTTCTTTGAAGGCTTTTGGTAAGGTAGAGTCGAACACTCGCTCCCGGTTCATCTTCTTCCACTCAAGGTCGATCACTTTCCTCAGGCTCTCACGTGCTTCCTCCTCCGAAGTTCCATTCTCGTTCATGTACGACGTGATTGAGTTTGTCGTTTCACCCCTCTCTAGCTCAGCCTGCAAGCAATTATATATATTAATGCAAACAGTTGATTAATTAATTAATTGAGAATTAATTGTACTATATATTTAATAATTAAGTAACATAATTAGTAGTCGTCGTCAACTAATTAAGTATATATCTATCAAGACAGACAGACGTTGTTGGATTAAATTGGCGGTGGCGGTGAGTGTGCTAATTAACCGCATGCTAGGCTAGGCTAGGCTAGGCTAGCTGATGAGAATGAGATGATTAAGGTAGCTAGGTAGGTAGGTAGGTAGGTAGGTGCGTGCACTTAGGTACGTACGTACGTACCGCAGAGGTAGCGAGATCATTGCAGAGCCTGAAGATGGAGCAAGAGGAGCGCACCAGGCCACCGTAGTTAGTTAAAGAGTGAACAGCCTGGCTTGTGATGTCTTCACTGACTGAGAAGAAGCATGGAGCAAGCAATGCCCCGCCCGACGATGACACCGATGCATTCTCCAGGTACGCATCGAACCCCGGAATGATTTTGTTGTTTGACCATTTTGCTTCTTGCAGGAATGCTTTGCACAAGTCACACCACTGCACACACACACATAAAATATATATACATGATGAATTCATAAACAATTTGTCTGTGCATACATATGAATGAATGAATGAGCGAATACAGACATATATGCATTCATACATATATACATACCGATTTTGCTAGATAGGGAAGGCTGTTATCTCCCTTTTCTCTGAGGGTGCTGTAAGCCGCGTCATTAACGCTATTGTAGAGGGCTAAGAAGCACAACTTCATGTAGTCGGGAAGTGTATCGACCGCATTGACATCCCATCTCTCAACGGCATCGGTGAAGAGCTGGAGCTCGTCGAGAGTGCCGTAGACATCATAGACATCGTCGATGATGGTGACGAGTCCGAACATTTTGGTGACAGCTTTGCGGCAATCGGTGAGTTGAGGGTCAGGGGCCATTCCCAACGCCCAGAAGTACACCTCCATCAATCTGTCCCTCACGAAGTCCAGCTTGCTTGTCAGCCCAATCTCCCTCCACCAGCTTGACAGCTCCTGCAGCTCACTCTGCATTAATGATTGCACCATATTGAAATCAAGCTTCGCAAGCTCAAGCAGCACGCCATCGCGGGGCTCCTTCGCTTCATACTTGTCAATGAACCATCTCGCCTCCAGTCTGTGCACTCGTCGGTGATACGGCAGCTCCAAAGCATGCCTCGCTTTCTCAGCCAGTTTGGCGTCTTCTACTGTTCCTTCTTTCAGAAGGTTCTTGAGATGTGTTGCCGCGAAGGCCCTTGCCTCATCCAACACGTCTTCTCCCTCAAAACCAAGGTATGATGCTTCATATAGACTCAGCAACCCCTGCACATCCCCGCTAATCTCCGCCTTGAAGTATCCATCCTTGTCTTTAAAACTCTCAAACACATCTGCGTGCATTCATACATTTATGTCCCACGTTAAGTAATTAATTAATTAATTCAATCACAGTCACCCCATCATATTTATATTTATTCAGATCTTTTGTCTCAAATTTTCTATCCGTTCCTCATATGTTAATAATTGTTCTATTATTAAAAATAACTTTTTAATTTTTTTAAAATCAATTTTTAATAACTACTCATAACTCATATGTTACTTTTATATTGACGGACAAAAAAAGAGATACCAAATTAAGACAAGATAGAGTATTTAATTTCTTTCCTATATACATATACGGATATGCCAATACGTACGTACCTGGGGAGACCTGGAAGCCATGTTGTCGGAGCAAACGGAAGCTGAGAGCGGTAGCATGCAGCCCATTATTATGATGATCCAAATCCAAAGCAACATTATTAATCCTCTGGAGGGCTGCGTTGATGTCGTCGTCGAACTTGTAGGTCAAACCCAAGCCCTGGACATTGTCAATGAATTCGAGTAAGCTTAGTGGCTCAAGCTCTGCGCTCTTGATCAGGCCTCGCACCTCCTCCTCCAGCTTTCTTCTTCTCTCTTGGACTTTTTCCACCTGTGCTCATAACATGTGTGCGTACGTCGTCAAATTAACCCATTAATTAGTCAGGTTATAATATAATATAATTGACGACAATATTGTATTTATATAATATTAAGGCCAAATTAAACTCCTAATATTAAGGCCAAATTGGGATCTGTTTTTTTTCTGTCGAACGAATCTGCTCGAGTTATAGGATTGCCTTCTTAGTCATTTTTGTTTTTTGGGGTTCACGCTTCCTAGTCATGTTTCTCAGGCCAAAATTCCTGGAATATTTACTATTTAGACATCTAAAAATAAATATAAATATTGAACACGGTAAAATTATAAAATTTTATAAATAAAAAATAAAATTAAAGAGATATTTCATCATATATATTTCAAAACAAATCATCCAATATAAAAATAATATTAAAATATATTAATTAAACTATAAAATTTATAATTTATCACTACTTTTATTAAAAATATATATATGTCTTTAAAAAAAGGATTTGAGGCTAAATCCAAAATATGACTCGAACCTAACTTAAAAAGTGCATCGAATAAAATTTCAAGACCCAAACTCATCCGATTAAGCTTTGAGTCAAGCCAAGTTGATGAGTCGGGTTAGGTTGGTGAGTCGGGCTAGGTTGTCAAGGGCCCTAATATTATTTAAAAGTCTTTTTGTTCCCTCCTAATGGAGCTATACTTAATACAATTTATCAAATATACTTATACTAAGTATAAGAATATTTGAATTCTAGTGATCAAAGACTATCTTTATAAAATAATGCAAGAAAAAAAAGAATATATATGATATAAGATTTACATAATATATATAACAAATATAAATAAGGTTCTGAAAATTGAACCGAATATCGAATCAGTCAAGACAAGGGTTCATAGGTTCAAGAGGTTTAATTAGGGGATCCAACTGGAATATAGTCGATATATAATAAAACTTGTATTTATATAAATATATAAAAATACAAAATCGAATATATGTCATAAATAACTAAAAATTAAATTAGGTATCAACAAAACCCATAGAATATAATACAATTCATCTCTTAATCAAAATAAGCATTATCCATATGGATTCAATCTCTCAAGTTACTAGTTCCCATACCAGAAAAGAAAAAGAATTAGAAAAAATGAGATTTTAAGTTTTTTTATTTTTTAAATGATTCCATTTCGCATCTTTTTTATTAATAAAATAACTAGTTTGGCCCGGCCGGGCCGATTTGCTAGGTTTACCTATTCTCAGCCGGTTCAAAGCAGTTCCTGATCAGTTCTTTCTTCATTGATTTTCAAGACCAACCCGGACCGGACATTAAGCTGGTTCTCGGTTCAACCGAACCAGTTCGGTTTTCAAAACCTTGGATATAAATATTAAATCAAGGTACTTATTATATGATAAACTTACCCTTGGATGGAGACCATAAAGACTAAAAGATACAAAAGGAAAAGGCAATTTACAAAAATAAAAAATAAAAAATAAAAAAGGAAAAGGCAAAATCAACATGAATATATATATTACTTACTATACGAAAAATGATGGGTGTAATTTTTTTTTTCAAATTCATTTATCAAAATGATATGATATAATTAAATATATATTATAATTATGTGAAAGATAAATAAGTGAATTATAAATAAATTATAATATTTTATTTTATCTAATAATAATTCTCATATTTTTGTCAAAAATTTCCATAATAAGTTCTTAATCACCACATAACATTAGTACGTGTTACTGTAATTACCTCAAGTTCATTTTCCAGAGACTGCAAAAATTCAAAATTCCAGAGGTTTGGCTGGTAATTGGCTGAACGTCTATTATTTTCTGCTAATTGGGCATTATCCTGCTGTGTGCCCACTGCACATGTGACTCGCCAAGGCTTGGGATTGGGATTGGCAAGAAATGTTCCTTGGGTGGGGCTCCTAGTTAATGGAAGTCTTGTGGTTAGTGATGGTGTGGTGGTGGCGGAAGAGAATTGGCTAGACGACAAGCATAAGAGGTCAGCTGCCATGATAGTATGTTGTGGTGTGATCGATCGATCGATCGCTCGCTGATCTCAATAGCGTAAACACACACACACGTTACCTCTCTGATATGATCCTGCGTCAACAGTGCAATGCCCTTACTCCTTTTATAATGAAATGGGGATGCGAACTTGCACATGGAACGTAAAATGAGAGAACGCTGCTATTGTTGCGCTGGGACAATAGATCACCATAAGTTTAGATGAATGATCATACCTTGCCTACTTGTCAAAATCCACCTTGCCCACCTCATAACACGGTGTGCCGTGTCCACAAAGTTTTTTTATGGCAGACAAAACTAATTAATTAAGGAACCAGCATATATATATATTTTTGGTAACTACTGCTTTACGGTTTTTTTCTGTACGGTTTTGGCAATGAATGTTTTCAGGTCATTATATATATATATATATATATATATATATATATATATATAAAAGAATAAATAAATATTATATATATATATTAAAGAATAAATAAATATTAAATAAAAAGTAAAGTATTTCAATTGTGTTATAATTTATTTATTTTTATATGATAATATTTACTTTTAATTTTTTTATTGATGACTCAGAGGTTTACATTATATACCTCCTTTTCGTACAAAAATGTAGAAGTGCTTCTTATAACAAATTGTTATAGTATTATATGAGACCCAAAATTAATGTTAAAAAAATTTAACTTTGTCCTTGCTTAGATTGATGCATCAGGGCATGATGACGACTGATTCGAATAAAACAAAATGAAACAAACGAGAATACGACTCCACAAAAATGAGGTCTGGACACCATTAAAGGGGAACAAGAAGAAAATATAGACAAGCACTCAAGGAGAAGACAACACACAATGAAGGGATATGCATTCCAGCATCTTCCTAAGAGAAATGCAGGCCGCACAAGCACACTGCGCATATTTTGTGACAGTTTGGCCTTCTTCCGAAATGCAGTGCTGATTTACTTTCACATGAAAACAACAACTGCATGCATTGATTACCATAATTAAATCTTCACCCTATTGCTAGTTTTTTGCTCAACTTTTGTCTTTAAAGTTTCAAATGTTTAATCTACTTTATAGAAGTTTTGTAACATAACATTAATATAAGTATTTTAAGGTTAAAAATATAATAGATAATTAATAATTTTGCTTACAATTTTTATACTCTAGAATATTCTTAAAAGGGTTAATACTTACCTTAGTCCTTGATTTTTCATTTGTATGTTATTTTAGTCATTAACTTTTAAAATGAATTAAATTAGTCCTCGACATTATAAAATGTGAGTCAAATTAATCTTCTATTTCATTTGTATTTAATATTTTATCAATTAAATGATTATGTGTAATATTAAGTGATATCTTATCATATCATGTATCATTTGAAGTAAAATAAAATTTAAAATAACTTATTTTAGTATCTAAAATTGGACAAATTGATTCATTTTATGACTTAAAATGAATATTTAGATGACTTATTTTGTATAATTTTAACTACCAAAATGAGTTATTTTAAATTTTATTCTACTTTACATGATGTGTGATATGTCAAGATATCAACGAAGGTTACCTATTATTATCTAATTGATAGAATATTAAGTAAGTATAAATTGAAGGACTAATATGACTTACATTTTATAATGTCGAAGACTAATTTGACTCATTTTAAAAGTCAAAAATTAAAATGACTCACAAATAAAAAGTGAAGGTTTTAAATAAACATTAACTCTTCTTAAAATTTATGTACACGTTATTTATTTAACATGTGTCTCTAACAAAAATAAGAAAAAAAGAAAACTGGAAAAGAAAATTGATGACCTGAGAAAATAAAATTCCTTTGTCTTGGGTGGCCTTATGGAAAATTAAGTTTTCTACCATGGCCACAAAATTATAGCCGAATGATCAAAACTCGAGAAACTTCTCCCATCAAAAGTGACAGGACTCGCGAATTGTGACCTCAAAACTTTTGATAGCCAACAAAATGATCTTTTCCATAACGTTATCAATGCAGCCCATTTCTGAAAAAATTTGATAGGTTAAAAAAACGAACGAATATAGCATGTAATTCATATATCATCCTTCTCAATTTTATATCGTATGAGTGTGCAGGATTGAAATGCCGGTCAGGTTTTTTTTTTTGGCATATTGACGTTGGCTGACAAAACAATAAGCATATTGTCCTTTACTGGAAATTACACGGAAGGTGGGTAAGGTAATGGAAATATGGAATTAGCTTCCAACAAATTATAAACAAAAGCGCTCTCTCGAGGATTTTTTTCGATGTTGTTTTTCGATGTATATAAATATACACACACAAACACTTGGGAAACGGAATCTATTGGAAAATCTTTTTCGATGTTGTTCGTAGTTTTTCCTTTATTATTAGAGGATTTTCTATATAAATATTTTTTGTCAGTTTTATTTTTTTTTCAACTCTATTTTAATTGTGTTAGACTATTTCCATAACTCTGGTATCCAGCACTTTTTGAATTTCTGAATTTGCCTACCATATATAGTTTCTATTTTGTTTCAGTTTGTATAGAAAAATTGTTATTTACTTGTAACTTACGTTCATCTTGGAACTATCCTATAATATTTCGGGACATGTAAACAGATCTTTCAAAGTTTTTAGGGAATCGTTCGCATGTTGTATATTTTTATCTAGTTGTTCCCTCATCCATTTATTTACCCTTGAAAATTTAAGGGCTTATTTACTTTGTTAAAATTAATTTTTAGTTTCTAGTTTTCAGTTTTTATAAAGGAAAAACTGAAAAAATTGAAATTTGTGGTTTTCAATTTTTCCTTTACAAAAATTGAAAATTGAAAACTGTTTTTAGCAAAGCAAACATGCCCTAATTGTACTAATACCATTTAAAAGTTAAATTGTAATATATGCACCGCACGGTGCTTTTAAATAGCCATTGCCTTGTCACTTTATTTTTATATGACTGAATTCAAAGTCATTAAAGTTCTTTTTTTTTTCTTTTGCGACATGGTTTGCGATTTTTAAAGTTTCATTTTTCTCTAATCTTTAACGCAGATCATGTTACCATTTAAATGTAGTTTTACTATATTCATATGTTAATAATTGTAATTCACTTTGAGCCTTAAAGTGTTCATATCCATTGTTTTAAAACCATAAAATACTTCACGGCACATAGTTATTATGGGAAAGCAATTATATGGAGCAATTTTGAAAACAAATTAATTATTACGCTACTTAATTTATGTTAGTCTAATACACACACACACATATTGTGTATGACATGATTATATAGTTTAATTGTTCTTGGGACAAGCCCTTGTAAAGTTCTCTTTGATATATTGCATAAATTTGATTGTTATGTTATGAATGAGTTATACTATGATGTTGTATATGAACCATTAAGTTAATGATGATATTTATGTTATATATGATTTTATTGTATGTACCTTCATTTAAAGAAAAGACATTGAATACAATCCCCACTTATAAAGTGATAATGTGATATGAAAAGACATTAAATATGGTCCCTACTGGTAAAATATTAATAGGATATGAAAAGACATGGTCCCCATTGATAAAGTATTAATGAGATATAAAAAACATTGAACACAGCCCAACTTGATAAAATATTAATAATGAAGGAGACATATTAAATCCTGAGAAACATAAACATATCGGATAAGCTACTGATAATGGAAGGAAGGATAGGACTCTCTTTTTAGACCTATACATAACTGACCAACCTAAAGGCCTCAAGTAACACTTTGTTAGTGCAAATGCACGCGCTTCCATTTACATAAATGTCGTGCTACTTAGCTTGTGGACACTTGCTCTAATGACATGCAGGGAAATCTATGGCTCTGATACAACTTTTTCATGACCCAATTTGGATCGTGACCAGCACGTGATGTAACAGCCCATGCTGCTTTATGGATTGACGACTGTCCCCACAATAAACCAACACGGGTCTTTTCAGCATGTTTTGTCCTCACTCATATGCTTCTTGGGAAAACTTCCCAAGAGGTCACACATCCCAAAATTGTTCCAGGTCAAGCACACTTAACTGTAGAGTTCTGTAGTGATAGGCTACCAAAAAGAAGATGCATCTTATTGGTATAGGTTGTACAAATCAATTCATATAAGTCATTCTCAATTGTATAGTCCCATACCTATACAGTCTTAGGATTCCTCTCATTTGGGTGTATAATTGATTCATTCATGTACCCCTCTGCTTAGAAGGCCTTGTGAGAAGCCGCTCCTTGTCTGTGCTTTCTTTGCACCGGCGATCACTCCTCCCTCTCGTCTCCGGGCGTTACATACCCACCAGCTTCATGATATTTAGTTATCTTGCTAAGTGCTAGATGTTGTTGAGTTGTTGTTTCTAAAAATATGAAATTTATGATTCCAATTTTATGATTTAAGATTGTTTGAGATGTGAACTTGATAAAATGTATACGCGGGTTTACTGTTGTAGGATGAAAATGGTTCTTCCGTATATAATGATCCGACCTAAAACAAAATGGTATCAGAGTCATGTCTCTCCTAGTACGGTGTGATTCAGGGTCGAACCAAGCGAAAGCTGGTGGGCATATAATGCCCGGGGCCGAGGGCGAAAGGTGATCGCCAGTGCAAAGAAGGCACGGACAAGGAGCGGCTCCTCACAAGGGCTTCTAAGCGAAGGGGTATATGAATGAACTAATTACACACCCGAATGATAGGGATCCTAAGACTATATAGGTATGGGACTATACAATTGAGGATGACTTATATGAATTGATTTGCACAACCTATACCAACAAGATGCATCTTCTTTTCGGTAGCCCATCACTAAAGAACTCCATAGTTAAGTGTGTTTGACCTGGAGCAATTTTGGGATTGGTAACCTCCTAGGAAGTTTTCCCAGAAAGCATGTAAATGAGGACAAAACATGCTGAAAAGACCTGTGTTGGTTTGTGGGTACAGTCCTTAATCCATTAAGCAGCATGGGCTATTACACTTGAGGATTCTCGTCCCTACGTAAGCCTTGTGATTGTTGCGCCACTATATGCATATTTTATTCATAAAATCTACTTTAAATCATGAATCAAATCTCATATTGAACTCATAATCAACTTAAATAATTCTTTTTTTATAAATAAAATCTGAAACTGTAGTTGTGATATAATTCAAACTGAGTTGCTTATTTACAAAACAAGTCATGAATGCAAAATCATTTTAATACAGAAGAATCATGGTGTGCAAAATGCTAAACATGAACATAAATCTATGCATGTATCCGGGATCCTGCCTGTCATATCATCGAAGCACTCTACAAAATAATACAAAATACTTCAAGGCAACGTGAAGCTCACCAACTGAGATAGACTACTACTGAGGGGGAGGAAGAGGAGGATCTTGAGCTACACCTGAATTTGTAAGAAATTGAAGAAAAGAGCGGTGAGTTTTATAACAAAGCTCAATGAGTGGATCCTCACTCATAACCATACATGGGACATGAAAGAAATAAATGTAAATAATAATGCAATCTCATAAATCATTTCTATAAATAAATTGCATAATAGCTATTAATTCCTAAATTTTGCAATAAACATGGAAGTCTTGTTTATGTTCTCAAGAATTATTAAAAAAAAGACTATCCATAAACTGAAAGTGGTTGCTCAATCCCTCACAAACAAGAGCCCCTAACTATATCTTTACGGTCCCTCGCGAACTGTGTCCCTTGTGAACTGATCTAACATGTGGATAAAGTGCCCCTCGTAGGCCTTGGTACCAAGGTTAACGAATTAATTCACGTTAACTCACACCTCTGTTCCTTTCAATAATTCCTTAGTTTAAATTAAACTGAAGTCATAATTCCTTTCATCAATTCTAAGTTCAATATGCCTCAGTTTCCATAAACATAAAGCGTGGAAGTTCATTTCATCAGCCATAAATAATCCAAATACTCAAATTGATACAAAGACATACATTAAATGATATAAAACCTTTATATAGAAAATATGGTCCCATGCATATTTTAAAATCATAATTTTCATGTATGAGCTCAAATGAACCATTCTTAACTAAAGCATAGTTATATACATAAATCATATCAAGCAAATATCTGTTTTCAATTGTCTAAATACTCCATAATGTTAGAAATAATAATATAATGACCAAACTATGGTTATGAGATTGAATCCACTCACCTAGAGGGGTAGAAAGTGAAGAACCAACTATAGTAAAGCTCTGGGGTGGAGGAATGACACCAATGTCTGTCATCACAATCATAAAACTCATCAATGATCTATGAGTACTCCTAGATTACCTTCAAACAACTCTAATAATACTGGAAGAACATTTTCACTTAATAACAATAAGAGAAATAACAATACCCATATCAAGAATGTGAAAGAATAGAGAAAATGGAGACATAATATGACAACATATACTCACCTTGATGATTTATGGAAGCTAGGTTGGAATGAGATTGAAGAAAAAGAGAGAAAATGGGGGTTTACGGGTTCTATGTCACAACTCAACTTGGGAATATGACCGGCACGTGAGGAATCTTATGCCCACGTAAGCCTTCTGGGTGACGTGGATATTTAAATGCATAATTTATTAAAATATTCATTCTTGAAACATAGCTTCCTTTAAATCTTTATTTAAATCCTTATCCCGGATCGAATTTCTGAAATCATAAATCTGAAATACTTTAATATAGAAAGCTCTAAAGTTCTCTTAATCAACCTCTGAAAATCTATTCAACACTTGAAAACTAAATTATTAATACATTTCTAGTTCATTACATAAATCTTTGATCATAGTCCACATTTCAAATCCATACTTAAACTCTAAAACCATATATGAAGATACATGAACTTTAAAAATAATTACAATATCTCAAAATATATGTGTGGATTGGATCCTACCTGCACTTCTATTGAAGCACTCAACTCTAAACTAAGCCTTACTCTAAAGTAAGACTCACCATAGAGAAATAACTGCATCTATGATACCAGAATCTGAATCGCCTCTGAACCTACAACTATGAGAGAAAGGGAGAGGGGTAACTCAACGGACTTAGTAAGTGAGCTCTCACCCATCACATACATGGGACAACTAAGGAATATACATAATGCCATATAATTGCAACAATCATAAACCATTTGATATTTATATACACAACTAGCGAGGAAAACACTTTTTATTTTGTAAATCGTCTTTCTAAACTCACAATCAGTCATGAGATCATTTGCTGAACATGATAAATACATATATAATATTAAAAGCTGTAATCATGATTGTAAGATAGTTGCTCAGTTCCTTGTGAACAAGAGTACCTGCTGAAAATCATGCTAGTCCCTTACGGACAAACTATGGGCATCTAACTAGGTCCCGCTTTCTATATATGCCACCATGGCTGTTAATTGGGTTTGCCTTCATGGCTGTTTAACGCTATTGCTTCCATGGCTATTTAATACTATTGCTATATAACTCAACTGAAATAAATAAAAGCAATGATACTGAAATTACATAACTGAAGGATGGGTACCCCGTCCTCCGTGAATGCAAGGCCTTAAATTTTAGTACTCGAAGAGTTCTGGATTTACATAACTCTAACAATTTGACTTAAGCATAATTGTAACTATGAAACTATACCAAAGGGATTACCCGCTTGTAGGCATTTAGATTTCAAGCCCACAGATTATGTATCTGGCACTTGCTAAGAATCATACTGAATTTCGTACCTCTTAGTACTACAAAGTGAAGTTCTAAATCCATTTCTTAAGCTAACATATCTTTTCATATACTTGAAATGTCTAATATCATAGTTTAAACACTATTATTAACTGAATATTCTAAAATATAATTTGAAATCTTAAAACTTAAATATATAGAATCAAGAATCCCACAAAACATATTTAGTAAAATACTAGAGTTGCTAAAATACATATTTCTTTAATAAATCCCTTCTCAAGCATATAAAATATTTTTCGTAGCACATAACATAGAAATCAGGGTCCCATGGTTTTGTAAAACTCATTCTTTTATGCTATCACAATAAATAATAATTTTCTAACTTGATATAATTATGAAAAAATAATTTTCTATACCTTTTCTCATCTCAAACTTCATATTTAGAAATCACAATGCATCCATATAATCATAATGACAAGAAATAAGGTCATGAGTTTGAACCTACTCACCGTTCAGAGCCGGGAGTAAATGGGCACCACCAACTTGATCTTAAGAGCTTGAAATTGCACCAACAACTGCCATAAAGCAACATTGACTCTAGATTAAACTCCAACCGCGTCTAGATAACACTAAAACAACTCTAACAATATTGGGGAAACACCTTCACTTAACAACAATAAGAAAATAAATACCCATACCAAGAATGTGAAAAAATGGGAAGAATAGAGGCAAAATCTATCAACATAAACATACCTTGATGATTTGGGGAAGCTAGATTCAAGTAGGGTTGGGAGTGTAGGGAGTGGAAGAGAGAAAATGGGGATTGGGGTTTCTGGTTCGACATAAATCAGGAAGAAGGAGCGAGGGGAGGAGTTTTTATAAAAAAAGCGCGTTGAAACTTGAACGATGTCGCATACTAGGCACTTATGACTGCTATAGTAGTCCTGAACCGCCATAGCGGTCTAGCCACTTCCCGTGTTCCGCACTGTCACACTTATGACCGCTATAATGGTCTATAGACCATCAAGACACCCAAACCCACGCACTGTGATCGTCATAGTGGTGACAATTCCCAACTTCTGCAATATTTTTGTCATTCTGGCATCTGGATTGTCTCAGTACTCACTTATTTAACTCTCCATTAATTAGGGGATATTTTTCTTATTTACATTTATGTTTTAAAGTTAATGAATGTAAATAAGTGAGTACCGAGACAACCCAGATGCCAGAATGACAAAAAACTTTCAAAAGCTAGTGAACTGTCACCGCTATAGCGGTCCAGGACTGCTATAGCAGTCATAAACATAGAAGAGAAAACTGGACTGAACCAGACGGTTCGACCTGGAACCAGTCACCGACCGGTCCGGTTAACCTCCAAAAACCAGAAGAATTCAAAACCGGTCAAAACTGGAAAAATTGACGAACCAAACCAGCTAGACCAGCTTAGAGCCTTTGATTTTTATAATTTTTTGGGTTACAAAACTTATATACTAATATCTTGTGGCAGTCACACAGTAAAAATGAAGAAAATGGAAGCAAAGAATGATACTAACAATGAATTATCCTTTTTTCTTTCTCGGTCATTCGCAAACTACTCACCATAAACCTTGTTAGTCACCAATAAATATTGTTTTCAAATACTTTTATGACCGTGTTATGAGGCTGAGACTAGAGAAATTTTATATGGATTATGTTTATTTTTACAAACCTATGAATTTTTTTTTGTTAATTATGTTAATGTTAATGATTTAATATTTTTTTATATTCAAATTAATCATATGTCTATATTTAAATATATATTTTATTATATTTCGGTTGAACCAATGAGACCTCTAAACATTTGAACCAGTACTTTGACCAGTTCGATGCCCGATTTGGTTTTCTCTTCCTTCGTCATAAGTGTCTCAATGGGGGCACAAGAAACGGGTAGATAGCTATAGCAGTCAGGGCGCGTTGCACCCCCGCATACTGTGCACTTATGACCGCTATAACAGTCCCTTTAGAGTGTGAAAGTACCCAGAAACAATGTTGTTCTACTTTCAACCCTTCTTTTTCTATAAAAACCCCTCCCCCCACTTTTTCTTTCCCATTTTATGTCAAACCAGAAACCCAACTCCCTATTTTCTCTCTTCCACTCCCTCCACTCTCAATCCACTTGAATTTAGCTCCCCAAATCATCAAGGAATGTTTATGTTGATAAATTTTATCTCTGCTCTTTCCATTCTTCTGTGTTCTTAGTATAGGTTATTGTTTATATCTATTGTTGTCAAGTGGGGGTGCTCCCCCAATGCTGTTAGAGTTGTTTTAATGTTATCTAGAGGTAATTAGTCTTTAATCTAGAATCAATGTTGCTCTATGGCAGTTGTGGGTGTTATTCCAAGCTCTCAAAGTGAAGTTAATGGTGTCCATTTACTCCTGGCTATAAACGGTGAGTGAGTTCAAACTCATGACATCATTTTCATCATTATAACTATATTCTGTGCATGATGATTATTAAATATAATATTACAGATGAAAATATGAATATATGTGATTTTGCAAAACTATGATTTTGAATATATAGAATGAAAATGAAATTTAGAAAAACATGAGACCATGATTGATAGATTGCATGTGTATGAAAATGTTTGATTTGCAACTCTTAGAGATTTATTGCAAGAATATTTGATTTAGCAAGTTTCCATTTTATCAACCATGTTTTTAAGAGTTTACGATATCGCCATGATTTCAAGATTTCAAGTTTTAGACTATGTCTTAGATTACCTAGTTGATATATATTGAAAGAATGTTGAATAGAGTATGATTTAGTTTTTCAAATATAAATGTATATTTTCGTTTTAGAGTTTTTATGATTATAAACCCACAGTGTTTGAACTATAATTTTATAGTTATCAAGTTCATGAAAAAAGGTTAGCTTGAGAAATGAGAAATTAGAACTTCAGTTTTATAGTACCAAGAGGTACGAAATTCAGTATGATTCATAACAACTACCAGATACATATTCTGTGGACTTGAAATTGAAATGCCTACAAGCGGTGATCCTTTGGGCTCGATTTTCATAGTCATGGTTATGCTAAAGTCAAATTGTTAGAGTTATGTGAATGCAGGACTCTCAGATTACTAAAAATTTAAGGGCTCTTATTTGCGAGGGATTGAGCACCCACCCTTTAGTTATAGAATTTTAGTATTTTTATTTTTATTTCTTTTTAGTTAAGTTATATATATGATGAATGGTAAATAGCCATAGAGGCAACAGTAGCAACAGACATGGAGGCAATATAGTAAACAATCATGAAGGCAAACCTAGTAATCTGTAATACCTTAGTTTTAAATAAAAAAAATTAGGAAATTTTATTGAATCAGGAAGGATGTCAGTTACCTTTATCTGTCATTTCGAGTCTCGAAATTTTGCCAAGTCTGGACCCTATACCTCCTGTGGAGGGCTACATAAAAGAACCACATTCTTGGGGTCAAAAGTTCCGATAATTGTTCCCTAAACTAAAATAAGTTAAAGAGTGATTTTTAATGAATTTTATGAAACTTTTAAACACTCCTTTTTAATCCACGAGTGTATAAAACCATGAGAATTCTCGAATTTGAACTGAAACCCAAAATTTGGTTTTTGATTTATTAGGATTTTGATTTTTCTAATATTTTATTTGAATCCAAATGGAGGATATTCCCTTATTTACATTTATGTTTTAAATTTAATGGAGAGTAAAATAAATGAGGACATTAACTTTCTAAAGAGTGAGAGACCTTTCTAGAAGTTGAAAAATCATTCTGGTAAGTATTGGAGTGGTCAAGTGAACAGTAAGGCAGTGCAGGGATGAATTTCATGCGCTCTAGTGAGTGCTGCAGTGCTCATTTAGCGTTGCAATGGTCAATAATGCTATAAAAACCCATGTTTCGGGATCCAGAACATTCATACACCCAAAAACACTCCCCCACTCCCTCTAAATATGAAAACTTCACCTCCTAACCCCATTACACCCTCTAAACTCCATTTTATTCTAATTCCTCCAAGTTTACTTAGGAATCGTCCATCCTCTAAGCTTAAAGGTATGTTATTTTGCTAGTTTTACTTAATTTCCTTTGAGTTTTCTTTGTTTAGAGGCGATTCTTTGTGCTTCTCAAGGGAAAGTAGCTTTCCACTTTGTTAGAGATGGATTCTTGTGTATTTAGAGGTTTCAGAGGTTGATTTAGAGTTTTATTACTTCTATATCATATATTCCTATCAATTCGGCATCCTATTGTGCTGTGGAAGTTAATTCTTCATGGTTCATCCCACCAGGTGAGTGGGTTCACATTTGTGATCTTTATGTTGTACATTAAATGTTATTTTCATGAAAATATAAGTTATTGTTTGATTTTAGATATTACTGTATAAGGATTTGAAATTATTGTTGGTTTCTATAATTTAGAACTCCTGATTTTAGAGCATGAAACTTGTTTTGAGAAAACTCATGGGATCATGTTTGTTATATTGATTTTATGTTGAATTGATGATTTATGTAACTATTATAGAGTTTTATGATTATGTCAATGGATTCTATTTATGTGTACGATTTAGTTTTATAACTAGATATGAAGTTTAGAGTAATGATCAGAATTATAGTTTTAACCTTTTTATTTCAAAGTATGTTATTGAGTTTTCTAGACTATGAAAATCTTGGTAATTTGAGAAATGTTTTAGAGAATTAAACGAAAATGGTTTTAGATTTTGAATCTTCACAAGATTCAGAACAGTTGGTGGATGCATATTCTATGAGTTTATGAAGTCACAAATGTCTACAATTGATGATTCCTTGGACATGATTTCAAAGCCACAGTTATACTAAGGTCATACTATTAAAATTAGATAGATTCAGAGCTTTCAGAGAATTTAAAAGTTTTAAAGGTTTTCGTATTTATATAGATTTAGTTAACTGGTTTAGACAGCAGCTATAGAGAAACAATCGGCGAGTTAACGGCTAGAATTGATCGTTAACTTTGGTACCAAATTGCCTAAGGCAATCTCACAGAGCAGAACAGAGAATGGAACCTAGTTAGGTGTCCACATTAGATCCCTAGTGAGGCTCGTGTCTGGCATTGGTGGAGCACAGTAGACATGTTCAGTGTGGTGAAGCCCATGTCTGGCACCCACTAGAACAAAGCAGAGTTTTTTATTTCTCTAGTAGCTACTATATTATGAGCTTGTATGATTTCAGGTATGAAAGTGAATTGCGAATATTGTTTTGAGTTTGTAAAATGATTATTTCAATATGTACATAAATATATATACATAAACTTGATCATGTAAGACTTTTGGATATTATTAGTGTTATTATGATTTATGCATTATTTCTTTGGTGTCCAATGGAAGAGGGTTTCAGGTGAAGATTCACTCACTGAGTTTTGGTAACAACACTCACCCCTCTGCTTTCCTCTCTGTTATAGGTATTGTACCTGTTGTTCTCATAGCCATCAATGTCCCAGTAGCACTAGAGTATAGTTGGAAAGCTGCACTTGAGTGAAGCGTTCTCATTCTGTTTAGAGTGCTCCAGTACACTGGAGGTAGGATCCCGGACTTTAGATCATGTTTTGCATTCTGCATACTACGATATTATATTTAGGTTTTATGTTTAAGGACTTAATTATATTAGTTTCATGAATATTTTTTACACAAATAAATTTAAATTTATATGCTGAATTATGATTTCAGGCCTTAGAGACAAATTATGAAACTTTAGATTAGATTATTTTGATCATTGATTATTTTGACTTTGAAGAACAGGTAATTTGTATGTAGAAAAAGATGTTTTGTTTTAAGTAAACTTAAATTTAACTGTGCATATAGAGAAACTCAGGTCATGAAGCTTACGTGAGAATCAGATTTTTCATGTGCCAGTCATATATCTAGGTCGGGTCGTGACATAAACAGCCATAAAGGCAACCCCTTTAAACTACCATGGTGGCATATACAGAAAATGGGACTAAGTTAGGTGCCCACAGCTTGTCCGATAGGGACTATTATGACTTCAATAGGTGCTTGTGTAACCAGGGACCGAGTGCAATATTTGAGTTTATAATTTTACAGCTGTTATGATTATATATTTATTTATTTTGTTTAGCATACAATTTCCCAATGCTCTACTGCACCTTGGTTAAAGTGATTTCATTATTGATTATGATTTAGAAATGCTTGTTTATAAATATATGGAATGAAAAGTGTTTTACTAGATAGCTGTGTATATAAATATCAAATGATTTATATTTGCTGCATTTATATTGTATATATGTATATTTCTTTGGATGTTCCATGTGGGTGATAGGTGAGAGCTCACTCGCTGAGTCCTTGACTCAACCCTCTTGATAATTGATTTTTTTTATCACTTTATTTTTGCAATTGAATAATGATTTCGGGGTTATTTAGTGTTTAACTATTGGTTTCCGGTCTAAATTGGATTTTGGGATTTTAAGTGGAATTAATCATAACTTTTGTTTCAGGTGCCCGATTAAAGGCCAAATTCGGACAAAGCAGTCATGAAATCTTTGACGAGTTGCATGGGACCAAAACCATAGTTTCGGTTTTTGCTTGGACCGGTTTTTGTCCTTTGAACCGGTTTATTTTATTTTATTTTTATTTTATTTTATTTTAGGAGTGGGAAAACAGAGAGACTACCGTTTTATTTTATTTTGTTTTATTAAGAGCTGAAAACAGGAAGAGGGGTGTGTTGTGTTTTGGGGATTTTCATATTCCAACTCTTATTTTCTCTAAAATTTTTGCCTTTATTCAAGTTTCTCTTTATTTTCCTTCGGTTTTCATTTACGCCATGGTTGGCTAAGGAGCTAATCGATCAACCCACGAATTGAGTTCCGCCATTCCAGAGGACGTTTTTGCCTCATATTGAGTTCGTTCTTTCTTTTCCCTTATATATTTCGATTCTGGATAATTTAAAGGAAGAAATGTTGAATGTTAGATTTAACATTTAGGTTGATTAATCGAAAGGGCTTAAAATCAAAACGGGTTTAAGTGAGCACTGTACGTTGAATGAGTGAACACACCGAGTTTTTGATAAAATGCTAGGTGATCATCTAGTAGTTTCGTTTTTCTAATTGAATGCAGGGATTCCGATTTGCTTAGGATCAACCACGAATTCAGTGGTCCAATGATGGATTTTTAGGAACTCAAGTCTGGGTTGGTTGCTTTTAAATTGTTAATTTCGTTTTTATCTTTTATCATTATCATTGCTATTGAAATTGAACAAACCCCGGTTTCGTTTACATTGCTATTTTCAATCGAGTGAATTGGTTCGTTGTGAATTCCTTGGGAAACGATTCAGGTTGCTCTATATTACAAGTTTATTTTCAGAGCCTGATTAATTTGAGTGAGTTCGACAGCCACGTCACCTCTCATTTTCTCTCATAGTTGCAAGTACGTGTTCAGCTCCAGCCTAGTTTGGTAGATACAGCTCTTCCTCGTGATAAGTCTTACTTTGGAGTAAGGTTTAGTTTAGAGTTATGTTAAAGTAGAATGCTCTAATAGATGTGCAGGCAGAATCCGAGCTATGCATTATTTTCATATTATGTATTTAGTTTCAGTATCAGGAACAATTATGTATATGTTTTCAGTTCATAAGTATGGATTTAAAATTTGTAGAGTTTGATTAGTGTTTATGTAACAAGTCAGAGATGAATTCGTGATTCAGTTTTCAATTGTTAAGTGGATTTTCATATTTAAGATTATATTAAGTGTTGAAACAGTTATGATTTCATTGTCAATGGATTTGGCCAAAATATTTTCAGAGTTTGAATATTAAATATTTCAGTTTTTGAAATAAAAAATTATATTTAAAAAAATTTGAAAAGATCATATTTCAATTATTATATTATGATAAATTAAGCATTTAGAGAGACATATCACCTCGTAAGTTTACATGGGGATGGAATTTCTCACGTGCCGGTTATATTTTCAAATCGGGTCGTGACATTTTCCTTGAATCATAATTACAGGTGATTGGCGAAGCACTTTTTTTCTGTCGTGATCTAATAAATAGTCATCACTCATCAAACTGATTAAAGAGTAAATACCCAAATTGGTTCCTGATAATTTTAATGATGAATAAATTGGTCCCTAATAAAAGATTATAGTATTGAGATCCCTCATAATTGTAAAATTATGATATTATATGTCTCTGATAATTTCATTGATGGAAAAATTTGTTTTTAATAAAAAAATATTAGTATTGAAGTTCCTCACAATTATAAAAATAAGGTATTATAGGTCCTTAACATTTTCATTTTGATGGATAAATTGATCTTTGACAAAAAAAATTATTACTGTTGAGTTCTTTCATAATTGCAAAAATAGGGCCCTATTGTGTTATTTAGTAATATGCAATCATTGTTATCTTTTAAGGAAATGATTATGAATTTATGATATTAGTATTATAGTGCCTCAAAATAAGATAGTGATAAAGTATAAAGAATTCAATTTTAAATCATATTCATTTTTTAGTATAGTAAGTTGTAGATTAAATTTTTTTTTATAATAAGTACGGTGAAATATTGGAATATTTTGGGGACAAATTTGAGAAAAAAATAAAAAATAAAAATAAAAGGGTGTGTTTTAGTTCATGTTGATTACGATTAATGGGTGTTATATAGATCAATAATTAAAGTTCACGTTTGTAGTTAATATTTTGTAGGTGAGTCAAGGATCTATATATTTTATTTTTATAATTATGAGGGATTTCAATACTATTTTTTTATTGTCAGAGACTAATTTGTCCATTAATGAAATTATCATGGGTTTATAGTGTCCTATTTTGTAATTGTGAGGGATTTCAATACTAATAATTTTTTTATTAGGAACTAATTTATCTATTAATAAAATTGTTAGGGACCAATTTAAATGTTTACTCTAAATTAAAAGAAATAGTCATTAAATGAAAAATATAAATTCAATGGAGCTTTCTCGATTTTTTTTTTTTTTGCCTTTTCTTTTTTCCCATTCTTGCTATCATAGTTCAAGAAATATTCATAAAATAAAAGAAAGAAATGCAAATTTTCTTCCTCCTTTTTCTCTCCCATTATTAGTACGCTTTAATAGCTGGTGGCTATCATATTAACCATTGAGTAATATGTTCAAGTTCTTTTAAAAATATATTTAAAGTTAATGAAGTTATAATAAACCAACATTTATTAATTAATTCAAATAGTTCGGTATTTATTGAATTGTTACGGAATTAAAATGAAAAACCAATATTAGCATCAATATCCCATTTGATTGATTTTAACAGAGGGGTCCTAAAACCTTAGTCATCACCGACTTCGTATATGACGGTGATATGACTTCAAGGGTGCATTGAATTCAAAATGCATACAATCGATTCAATTTTATTGACTTTACATGAGTTGCCAAAAATGCTCTTTAGCCCACTCTCAGTATGAGCATCGTCATCCCCAACCGACCTCCCTCTCCACAGTCATTCGAAGCTAAGTCATCACACAATTTCGATTTCTTCTCACTCCCTTTCCTGAAATTTTCCATCAATTTATTAATTCGTTGTCATTCTTCTCTTGTGATTGACCTTCGTAATTATCGCTTTCTTATATCGATCTTACACTTAATCCAGTTAAGACTTAGTATGAGAATTTGAAAACTGTCACTATTACTTAATCTGATGTCGAGTTAGCACGATGACGTTTGCAAGTGTTGAATGATATGGCCTATTTCTACAAAGTCATTGTGTGATCTCCTACGGCATCGCCATTGTTTAGTGGGATTCGCAATCTTGATGAGGAGGTTAACTAGACTTTGGAATCTTTTTGAGATAAATTAGAATCGGTCATGGTAATACCACCCTAATCCAACCCAATCTAAAACATTAAACAAATCTAATCCAAATCGAAAATCGATCAAAATCACAAAAATTCGATTGGTTTGGATCTTATTTTTCACAAACTGCTTGGATTGGATATGATTTCAGATTTAATTTTTAAAATCAATCTAAGCCAATTCAAATTGCATAATGTTATTTTATATATATATTGTTTATTTTGTACTTTTAATAAATTTTTAATATAAACATAATTTTTGTTACATAATATAATTCTATACTTTTTGTGCCCTAATAAAATTAACATATTTTATATGTTAAATGGATTGTCTTCTATTTCTACATTCATTTATTTTTTTTTATCAACTTTGGTTATTTTTAATTCATAATATTTTAAATTAAAAATTTTCTTTTGTAAAAAATAGCAAACAAATCCAATCTAAACTGATAATCAAATTGATCCAATCCAGACAACAATAAATCATATTTTTTGGATCAAATTTATTTATCATTCAAAACATATTCAAATCGTACTCGAACACTTTTGCGAAGGAGGTGGAGGTTGGGGATGACGATGATAGGGAGAAACTGTGAGTGGGTGGAAGGACATTTTTGGTAACTCATATAAAATTGTTTAATTGTTAGTATCATTAGGAGAGGTGAGTGTAGGTGGGACAATAAGAGAAAATGTGGGTTGAATCGACAAATCTCATGTGAGCATAATTTGTCCTAAAAAAATAAATGAAATCTTTTTTGTTAGAAAAAAATAGTTAATATTTATTTTAGTCGCTCACTTTATATTCGTGAGTCATTTTTAGTCCCTTACTTTTAAAATGAGTCAAATTAGTCTATGATATTGAAAAATATGAGTCATATCAGTCCATCAACCTACTCTTATTTAATATTCTATGAATTAAATGATGATATATAACATTAAGTGATATCTTGACATATCATATGTTATATGAAGCAAAATAAAGTTTAAAATGACTCATTTGATGTTTAAAATTATACAAAATGAGTAATTTAAACATCCATTTTAAGCCATAAAATAATTTATTTTGTATAATTTTAGATATTAAAATAATTCATTTTAAACTTTATTTTACTTTAGATGACATATAATATGATAAGGTATCATTTAATATTACATATCATCATTTAATTAGTAAAATGTTAAATCAAAGTGAAATAATAGACTAACTTGACAAATATTTTATAATATTAAAGACTAATTTAACTCATTTTAAAAGTGAGAAATTAAAACTACTTATATATAAAAAATTAGGATCTAAAATAAATATTAACTTAAAAAAAAAAAGAGGCCAATCGGCTCCTCAAACAATGTATTAAAATAGCCGCTCTTTCGTTTTGGGCTGCGTTAGAGATTGTTCAAGTTCTATAGGACATGGGCCGACTAAGGAGGCCTCTAATCTCCAATATCATTACAGTACTAGAGTGCAATTATGACCAAAAAGTGAAACACAAAGAATTCCACTTAATTGTGCTATAACCTTTTTTTTTTTTGCTGCTAAAATACAGTACGCCAGAATAATATGTCAAAATAAAAAAATAACAGAGTGAAAGTAAAGAGAGAAATTGGGAGTGGGAAAATTATGAGACGTCCAATCCCCTAAAATACCACTTAATTGTGCTATAACCTTTCATACGACTATTTTGACATTTGATGTTACATTTAAATCTAGCCATCTGCAATGTCGCATGCAGTTAATTGTGGATCTAAGCTCATGATTCATGACTCATCAGGGTTGCATTACTCATTTCAAATCTTGATTCCTTTAATGAAAATTTGTGCAATTTGCAAGCGGTTACTTTGAGTGATTTCCGCTGAAAACTACTGAGAGCCATTATTAACTACATATTGTGCAACTTCAGATTCCTGAGCCAGCTAGCTATCGTACATTTTCAACTGAGTTGCTGAAAGACAAGTTTTTTATTTTTTTGGGTGTGGGCTGAAAGACAAGTTTGAGCGGACTATATATGACACGTGTGACTTGGTGACTTTACATTACATGACTATCGCGTATTGTGGCTTGACTCTGCAATTGTAACATTCTTAGGGAGTTTAATTTAATTTGCTGGATAAAATATAATGTCGTCACAACGACAGAAACTTGATTTTGTCAATAGTTCGCGTCGGTACTGTCAGGCACAGATTATCAGTTCTGCTATATATTCATTTTTCTGGTGGAGTGGCACATATAGTATTGCATTTTGGGTGATGTGAGCGCTTTATCAGTACGTATAAAGCTACGCCGATACGGTACCTAATAAACACTTGACTTTTAAACCAGCTACTATTCCCGTTTCATAATAATTATTACAAATAAAATAACACACGTATAAAGAAGAATAATAAAATATATTAATAAATATAAATAATTATATAAATTGATAAAATTATTTTTATTTAATTATTATTATTCAACTTAATAAATATATTAAATATTTAATTAATTAACACATTTATATCAAGAATATAAATAGAAAGAGAATTAATACTATCCAAATATCATAAATAGATAAATATTTTAAAATATGAAAAATTTAAAAAGTGACTGTTATTATTAAACGGAGAAGTGATTGAAGTCATTGCTCATTTCATTAGGCTACTACTCGCCGCCAAGATTACGAACACTTGATTTTGAATTCTGTCTTAATAATACTCATATGATAGTAGTACTCTGATCTGCACGAACAGTAGTCTATTCACGAAGGAAGATATTGTAGGGAGAATTAATGATGTGTCTTGATTTCAGCCAAGCACATTAATGTTATGTTATGTTATTGTTCTACAAGTGCTAATTAGCTAGATTATCTTATGTACTAATTAGCTAGATTATCTTATGTCCACTGAAATGCAACAAACGGGAGCCACATGGATCAGTTTGTGAATTGTGATTGATTTCTTGGATGCTAGGTAGCGTTGCAATGCTCGCTCATTTTTGAAGTCCTTTTGCGTTGTGTTACTTGCTAGAGAAAGCAAGAGAGTTGAGGCTGGCTCAGGCAGGACGAGTGGGAGTAATTAAGTGGAATTTGGGCAGATTGGATTGAGGCAGAGTGGACGAAGAGAAAAAAGCCAATCCAATTGAAGGCAGAAGGCGTAGTTGGAGTAACAAATTAATAATATTAAGTAATACAAGTTAATCAAAGAAATATATACATATTAGTAACATAAAACGGAAGCTGTGTGTGTGTGAAATGTTTTTTTTTGGTGTACTGTGTGTGAAATGTTTATGAAAAATATATATGATGAAATGATTATGTAAAATAAAAAAATTAAATTGCAGAAAGAAATAGCAAATGGGCGGGCGGAGAGAAAAGATTCTATGCTTTGTTTTAGAATTAAATAGGGTTTTAGAATAGAATAGAATAGAATTGGGAAGGAGTTGCAGAGAGAGGGGCAGTTGAATAAGGGCGATACCATGAATCAGGTCAGGTCATTCTCCTCCCGAGTTAATACTGGGGATAGTGAACGGATGCGGGGAATCTGTGGAAAGAGAAGGCACGTGAGGCAGTGGGGTGGGTGGGTGGGGGATGTCATGTCAGTCACCAGCCACTTGTGTATTAATGTATCCTCCTAAACTATTCTACAAGTGGCATGCCCATTTGCCAATTGGGCAGGGGCAGGGGCAGGGGCAGGAGCACGGGCATCGCATCTAATCCAATCTAATTACTTTGCTTCTTTTTTCTAATCTCAGAAAACCAGCTTGCTTGTTTCCTTCCATCCTTCCTATTCGCCAGCCAATTCCCAGTTCCATTTTCACCCAATCAACTCAACTGTTGTCCTTTGGCTCTCTCTCTCTCTCTCTCTCTCTAAATTCGAATTGTTAGTGAGGAGACTCAGGTCAGGTCAGGTGAGGTCAGCGCAGCTGAGCTACGGAAAGGCAGGCGCAGGGCGGGCAGCAGGCAAATCAATCAGACAGAGAGAGGGAGAGAGAGATCATGTACCCGTGTTCAACCACGTCCTCGTCGTCGTGTCAGTCGCAGAACTCGACGATATCAGAAAGCGGGTTGACCCGCTACGGCTCCGCACCGGGGTCTCTGCTGAGGACGGCAGTGGATGCCGTGATAGCAGGGGGGCCTCTCGGTGCTGGTGCTGGTGCTGGTGTTGGTGTTGGTGTCGGTGTTGGTGGCCACTACTTCACAGCCACGGGGGAGTCCTCGGAGTCGCCGTGCAAAGTCAACAACTCATCATCGTCGTCGGATCCCAAAGAGCAGCACCACAAGCGAGGGGGAGGGGGAGGGCTCCAGAGATCGTACGGGGTCCAGGAGGCCTTGGGTGGAGGAGCATCTTCTTCGTTGGTCCGCCAGAGGAGCTCCCCCGCCGTCTTCCTCAATCATCTCGCCACCTCTGCCCATCTTCATGACAACAACAACAACAACAGCAACAACAACAACAACAATTGTACGTTTTTTGAATCTTTCTTTTTATAATTTCCTGTGGGCACAGGCTGCCCCCTACCACTCCAATTTATTACTAGTACTTCAAAGAACATTCTTCTTTTCTTTTCTTCGTTCTTTCTCTCTCTTTTATTTTTCAAAAAAAATAAAATAAAATAATTTTTGGGGCCAGATCATTAATCACTCAGTGTTGTTGTTCTTGTCTTGATATTATTTAGTTGTGTTTTGTCATCATTGGGCTTGTGTTTCACTCACTCACTCTAACGAAATGGCCCTGTTCTTCCGCCACCACCACATTTTCACGGCCGGGCCTGGCCTGGCCTACCCGTATTAATTGCCGGATTCCTTTAAAACTCATGCTTGTGACCCGTGTGTACTCATGTATCAATTACATTTCTGTTTGTATTTGTTTCCAGAAGTTGAAGTTGATACCACATTATATTATAGTACATACATAACAAATATGTGTATGTGTGTGCGATAGATAATAGCATAGAATAGAATAGAATATGAAATTGGGAAACGGTGTTATGTTATGTGTGTTGGGTTGGAGGTGCAGCTGGGTTCACTATCACGAGGGGAAGCGGAAGCAGCTACAGCTCCAATGTTGTGAGTAACAGCGGGCACGGGCATGGAGTAGCAAGGTTGAAGTCTCAGTTGAGCTTCACGGGGCAAGAGTCTCTTACACAGATATCAGAGGTGAGCGAGAGCGAGAGTGCTGCTGCTGACCATAGACTCCCTTATGGGCATGGGCCCTCCTCCTCCTCCTCCACCTTTGCAATGGACCCGTGGGACAGCTCCAACTCCAACTCCATCGTGTTCTCCGCCAACAAACGCCCCAAAAACATTGATGGAGACATTCTCAACTGTCTCACTGCCTTGGACTCTCAGGTAGGTAACTCAACTAACAACTGTTTTATCAGCTGTTCTGTTTGGTTTTCTTTTTTTGTATCATTAATTCTCTGTCCTCCTGCTCTTCAGTACGGTCTGTCACAAACAAGTCTGGAAATGGCAACGATGGACAAGCTAATGCATATTCCTGAAGATTCCGTCCCTTGTAAAATCCGTGCCAAGCGCGGCTGTGCCACTCATCCTCGCAGCATTGCTGAACGGGTCAGTCACTCACTTCACTTGTATTGTACTTTCAAACATTTCCTCACCTGCCCGCCTTGCCCTGCCTCCCTTATTCATGGTTACTTCAATCAATATCAATGTGCATACTGGAATCGAATCATCAAAACATTACTCTCGCAGCTCGCTTAAGAGAAGAAATAAGCCCCTCCTTCCCCCCCTTTTACCGAACCAATAATAATGAATGATGAATACAACTGCAGTTGTCCCCCTCAACTGCCATGATCAAAGAAAGTCGATCAGCTAAAGGATTTCATTCTTGTTGTCGTCCTTAATAGCTAGTTAGCTTGTTCTGTCTCTTCTGGACTTCCCTGTTTGTCATATGTTATGTGTTGATAGATATATAGCTTATTCATGTGAGTGAGACAAATGTGTGTGCGTGCTTGCTTGCTTGCTATTCTCTGCTTCTCTGCTAATCAAAATTCATTATCAGCATTTATGAATTTTTCATCTATTCCAGGAGAGAAGAACTAGAATAAGTGGGAAGCTCAAAAAATTACAGGAACTTGTGCCCAATATGGATAAGGTAATCACAGTTTCTTCCTTAGCAATGCTTTTTTTCGTCGCTACATTCTTTACCTGGCATTGGTGCAGAGTTTTAAGGAGTAGACTACAATCCACTTCTTAGACTATGCTGCATGTTTATGAGTCCTTGTTTAAAAGTAAGGCTTCAACAAAGGCTGTACCTTGCAAGTAAATAGTGATGTACAAGGAAAGTTGGAAAACCTAAGTCCTATTTGTTTACAGACAGTATTCAGCACTTTAGTATCCATCTTTCCTCCTTGGGCAGTTGAATTTCAAATTTTCAGTGAGTACTTAATCTTTTTGTAGTTTTTATGCATGAACCTTACCTCATTTATAGACAGATTACAATACATTTAACTCCTATAGTGCCATATCGGATACAAATTTGCAGCATAAATTGCAAACAAAATAAGAGTAATAATACCTCTTAATTTACTTCCGAAAACTTCCTTTTACGTCAGTTTGTAATTACAGAGTAGGTTTTGTGTAATTTTTATTGTATATATGGTTTTATTTTTTTGGATATTACCTCTTAATTGTCAGTGCATGTCTCATGCAATGAAAGGATTATTGTAGAAATGCATTTCTACTATGGAATGTGTACAATTGAAATGGATGAAACAACATATGTGATCACCACAAACTTTTTATGGCAGAGCATTGTGTAAAGCATACATTACAGGTGGCTTAATTTTGTTTCAAAATGTCATTGTAGCAAACAAGCTATTCAGACATGCTTGATTTGGCTGTTCAACATATTAAAGGTCTTCAAGGTCAAGTTCAGGTGTGTAAAAGTACCTTAGCATTTGCTGTTCCTTTGGAACATTTTAACTGCTTTAAATAGCAACTTCAGTAATATCCTCATATAAACTTGTTGTTTTGCAAGAAGTGGTTGTTGCTCTGGTACTATTCATTGTTTCTCACTTCAGTTATTGCGTTAGAAATGTAGTTAAAATTGAAGATAACATTGACCCACAATGTTGGGAGATTGAGTTATATGAGTATTGAAGGGCATAGAGCTAACAACTATATGATCTTATGAGAGCATCTAAAGTATATTTCTCTATTCTTGTTATGTAGCTTTTAGTAAAGCTGAATGGGGATCTGTAATATAATGAAAATTTTCAGATTTTTAAGCATAAGCATTGCAGAGCATAAACTGAAACATTGGTTAATTGTTAATGCCCATGCTGGTCTTTGATTAAATCATCTTCTCACCCTCTTTCAGAAGCTTCACAATGAACTTGAGAATTGCACTTGTGGATGCAAACCAAGCACATAGCAAGTATTTGTTTTACGTGATTCTATGGCAGCGCGCATAGAAGTAAAGGTTTTGATGGCAAAGAATGAAAACCGATTTTGTACCTTCCTATTGAAAGTGAATAATGCAAGAATAGAAAGATTGTGGATTGTCAATTCTACAATTGTACATAATGTATGTTTGCAGTCTGTTAATGTCTAGCAAAGGCTATTTCTTTTGTGCGAGAGCTGAGAATTGTCTTTCGAAGTTGAGATTGATTTCTTTTCTTGTTTGGGTACACCTGCCTGATAATTAATTTTCATGGTATCTCAATTCTCAACTGGATTAGAAATTCACAGGGACGAAATTGTTTGTTATATTTTATTCTATTTTTATGTTCGCTGTATTTAATTGTTACCGTACATTGTAGCCAATGAAGGTGGAGTTTAATAAATTTTTATGCTCTAACACTCATTCTTTGAAATATCATTAAAATTTGATGATTTGATTGGATAATAGCAAAAAATTTATTTACATGAAGTTGAATTCATGAAAGTGTATATAAACATATCAAAATACGAGTTAATTGATTGCATCATGCTAGGCTATTTTTGTGTTTGTAATCAAAAGCTTGAAACAAAATGATTTTTCATGCCCTTATTTGACCGGAAAAATGAATCATGATCACATATCCGCTACATAAATGTAATTTGAGAGCGTGAAATGTTAAATGGAGGGAAAGATCAGTCCGTCCTATATCGTGTATATAATTAGTGACGGGGAATATTTATTTTATGCTTAAAATTCGAATTGGAAGCCGACTCAGATCACTCGTAATTACCAATGAAAACGCGGATGCGGTATTTGCATTTGCCATTTGCGTCAAAATATGTTGAACGCGTCAAATTGTAAATTTGGAGTAAGAAAGATAAACGGAGGGATTTTACCTTTGGATTAATAAAATTAGAAGTAAAATTTTTTTTATTTTATTGATTTAATGATAAAATCCTTTCACTTTATCCTTTAAAATGAGAATCTCACTTTAGATAATTCAAATCCGTAAATTTGAGCGCTACTTCCCATCTTCAAAGATTGGATTGCCTTTCATTTAAAGGAGACTAGTAATTCAAATCCGTAAATTTGAGCGCTACTTCCCATCTTCAAAGATTGGATTGCCTTTCATTTAAAGGAGACTAGTATTTAATTTCGGTCAGGGCCTTTCATCGACGCGACTAGACTGCTTGTTATTCAATTCAATATCTAAAACTAAAATATTGCCCCCAAGATTCTAACTTTCTTCCCAAGAACAAAAGGGGGATTGAACCCATGCGAATGCAATGCAAAGTAGCAACCTGCCCTCCACTCGCGTGCTTACCTCTCCCCACGTCATCCTCTTCCAGAAAAATGACTATATCAAACTTAGACTCTTGAATATATACTGCTTACATATACATTAATATATTAACTTTTATATTATCGTCCCATTAAATTATATAATTTGCATTACTTTTTAACCGGGGAATGTAAAATTTAGCAACTTTTGCTTAATGATAAATGAATGATCTAAATATACCAAACAAATTCAACCTCCAAACAACTAAGTAAATTAGTTTATTTACACTCCTCGGCTCACACCGTACTCCACTATTACATCGTACGATCGGTGGTCACATCATCTAACGTTTCTACACCAACTAAAATAATTATTTCTTTATTTCTTTTTTATTTGCCCACCGAAGGCAATGAAAGAGTAAGTAGAACAAATCAACAGTTCCAGTTCAATGGAACAAAAGAACTAATACCACAACTAAGATAAACTAATTCAACTGCTCCGTAAACCATCTATTCAACTGAGACTAACTAATTCAACTTATATGTAATTGAATAAACAAAAATAGCGGCCAAGTAATAGCCAAAAAGCAAGAGAAGGCCAAGGTACAATAGGAATTTCGAAGTTGTAGCAGTACAGAAGCTGTCACAAGTTAAGCAGACAATCATTATCCAAATAGATATCTTAATAGATAGCTTCATCTGCAATCAATAAAAATATGAGTATCAAACACCGGCTGAGTAGGAGAATTTATAATTCAACATGCAACAGTTGACTTGGGATGCAAGATCACTAAAATGAATGAAAAATAAGAAACGCATTGGAACATTAAAGTGACAATACCATTCCCCCCATCATCCGCATCATTATAATCATCTTCATCGTCATCAAAATATTCATTCTGCAAGATTTTAACTGAGTTAGACACTTCTGTCGTGTAACATGAAAACCAAAACACAATGCTTTGCAACTACATATGCTTCATATGAAAAAATAATGCCACACCCTCAACCAAAAAGAAAGTAAAAATAATGAAATAACTCTTCAAACTACTGTCATGGGAGAGCTCAATGCGTTTAGCACTTGAATTAATGTCAAATTTCATACAGAATCCACCTCTAAAATATCAAAAAGAGCGTACACCAAAAAAAATATTTCAAACATACTTCACAAAGCACAGACCAAAACCAAAAAAAAAAAGAAAACAGACAATTTTGCATTTGCTAATTTTCAATAGAGCAAAGAGCTAATGAATCATCAGTTGGAGTTGCAGCACCATGCATCATCAGCAAGCCCAACTTGGCAAGGCTATTTATGTCAGACAATACAAAAAGGAGGGGAAAGACTGCTAAGAAACTTGCTACCATTATTAATTTCATAGGCATTCTCAGCATATCTTATTTCAAATTTCAAAAGTCATGCTCCAAAAAATACTTGATACAGTTTAATCAACAAAAGTTTCAATGAGAAAATGAAAAACCATAAATAATAGCATTTCACAGTTGATGCTGGCTTAGTTTTAAACCCCATGGAGAGAACCAACTTGAGTCCAAGAATGGCAAAATTGAACATCAAAGTAGAGGTTACAGTGGAACCTGAATATAATCATCATCACCAAAATCTTCTTCATCCTCTTCATCTTCTGCATTTTCATCTTCATCTTCATTTTCTCCATTATCTTCCTTTTCACCTTTATCCTCTCGGCTCTGCAAGTGAAAGAATAATCAACATAGGATTTCACTGGACAAGTGGGTTGGCCACCCACCACCGTGAGTCAAAGGGGCAAATATAATACTCTCTTGGGAAAAAATCAGTTTTACTCCCAAAACTAATGATCTAGGGTTCAATGTTCCACGGATTTTACTGATGATCTAGTGATGATGGCATGGAGCTAGTGGAGAGTAGCAGCAATGGCTTGGGTGGAGATAAAAGTCGCAATGATAGTGGGGTGGCAGCTGTAATGACACAAGATTGGTGGCAACAGTGGAGGCAATAATAGGACCGACCGGCATGGCGATAACAACAATGATGGTGTTGCGTAGAGTAGCAAAGGCAGTGGCAGTAGAGGCGAAATGGTGATGATGGGGTGTGGCAATAGTGGTGACAATAGTGAAGGCAGCCAAGATGCCCGTCAGAGAACCAAATGGAGGCAACTGTAACTTGTTACACTATATAAGTGTGGGTCAGAGGCTTGACCTTAGTTGATTTTTTCCTTCTTTTAGTTATAGTTCTTAGGATCAAGATTCAGAACTGAGGAAAGCTTTATTTAGTTATATATCAATATCAATTCCTTGAAAATGTTACCAGGAATAGAATTCTAATTTTTGAAGGTATTCCTTTCTGAACTTTGGAATTGTAGGTTCCAATTCTAATTCCAATTCCAAGGTCTAATTACAATTGAACTCCCATTCCAAGTGCCACGGAAGGACTTAAAAGAAGTCAGAAAGTCCACTACAGCCCCACCCATTAACTTGGTAGGTTAATGCCAATTCAATATGGGATCCATAAATGAATGAATTGTGAAGATGAAAATATACACACAACAAGTGTAAGCATAGGTGCTCTACCTGGTTCTTTTTTTCTAGCTGTTCAAGGTCATCAAGTCTCTTAATCTCTGTCACACAAACACGATAATCAGGACGAAGAAAAATCTGAAGGTTTTGTGATTATTCAAAGTAACAAGGATCCCATTCATAAACATGGATAATATCACATGTAAATTCCACAAGATGTTTCAAATTTCAATACAATATTAAAGAGTTTCAGCAGCAGAAGCCATCAAACATTTATACAATTTATATTCTGGAATGGTGAAACCACATGTACATATACTACTCAGGGCTCAGCAGCACAGCATATATGCAATTCTTAAGTAGTGAAAATTTCAAGTAGTTCTTCAAAGAGAGCGGGATTTATTTATTTAGGAAGATGAAGCTAATTTTGCCATCATTGTCAAACACTAAATAAGTTTGTGAGGTTAGCTGAAGAGCAGTAACTGAGGATATGAAACAAAAAGAGAGAGGCACGCCATGTGAAATGATCAAACCTGACTCGGGGTTCCATCGAAATTTTTTGCGGCTTGGATTCCGCCAAGATGCACCTGAAAAAAATGCGAAATAAAGGTAAGAGGAACCTAAAACGCATGATGAAAAGCAGACAGAGTACCCATGATTCAAACCTTTAACGAGCTCCTTAGGGAAATAGCTGTAGACTAGGATCTGTGAGAGAGAATCACGAGTGAAGGTGGTCTTGTTCTTGTCAGAAAACCTTTGTACATGCATCCTTTTGCCGTCTGACAAGAGACCAAGAAGAGAAGATGAATTGAATAGACTTGAATGAGTGAAGTCAAACTTAAACACAAGAAGAGAATAAAATGGGATGGTTACTTTTTAAGAGAGTGGTTTCCTCCTCCTCCTCGAGAAGATAAGGAGAGGCTTTCCAATAATGGTGAAGCTTGGAACTGTCCATGAGCAAGCTATTCATATGCTTATCTTCACGAAGATCACTGAGGTTAACACGGGGCAACTCAGCACCATGCAGCTTCAGCTGCAGCACCACGATACAACACAATACATTACATGAGGATTGATTGCGGGTTAGAGAGTGAGTGAGCAATGAACTAACGACTGATAAGTGCGTGAGTGAGTGAATAATAACAATAATAATAAGAGTGAAAAAAAAAGGGGAAGGAAAAGAGTGTCCGAGAGAGAGAGAGAGAGAAACATACATCAGGAAAGAGATCAAAAGGGAGTTGAATGGCATAGGGATATCCCCCTCCTCCTCCTCCTCGCCCTCCACGTCCTCCCCCTCCTCGCCCTCGCCCACGCCATCCTCCTCCTCCTCGTCCTCTGCTCGCCATCTATGTTTCTGTTATAATTAATCATTCATTCATTAATTGCGACATTAGAATTTGCAACCGCATCAATCATCTAACCTAGCTGCCTAATATATATATATATATATATAGAGAGAGAGAGAGAGAGAGAGAGAAGAGTAGAAGAGAAGATAAGGAGGAAGGAAGCGAGGGCACTCCACTGGATTAAGCAATTACCTAACCAGCCACTGCCCCTGCCACCGACGGCCCCACCTGCTGCTCCGCCGGCGGAGAATGGAGAATGCTTTGCTTAAAGCCGCCCTTTCGTGTCTGGAAATACGACAGGCTTTGTAAATAAAAAGGAATAATGTTATTTTAATTCAAGGCATATGATTAATACATCTACATTTATTGTTTAATAAGGCGTGGGATTCAAATTAAATTGAGTTTATATCTAATTTAACAATAAAAATGAGTATATGAGTATGATGTCCTATAAAATACAAACTAAAACATCATTACTCAATAAAAAATGGGTTGGGCTGAAAATCGCCTAATTTAATTTAATCTAAATGGCCCCAACTCTTGTATTTTTGTGTTTCTCTTTTGGACTGATTATGTGGCAAGTGTATAATCCAACGTGGAGACGAGGAGAGAAGAGAGGAGATGAGATGAAGAGAGGCAGACAGGCAGCTCCCATCCCATCCGATCCCGTCCCGTCCGAATTTCGCATTCGCTGAGGGCAGAGCCCAAAATCAAATCAAATCAAATCAAATCCAATATTGCATGGAAATTAGTGAATTAATTGCGCGAGCGAGAGAGGTTCCTTGAAGAAAGAAACCAATCTGTTTGTTGATTTGAGTTGAGCTGAGCTGAGGATGAGGACGAGGGTGAGAGAGGTGAGAAGCGTGATGATGTGGTTGGGAGCGTGCAACGTGCTGGTCCTCTCCACGGGCGCCTTCCTGGTGTTGCAGACCTCCCGCCTCTGCCACCCCCGCTTCCTGGCCCCCTTCCTGGCCCCCTCCCTCTCCGCCCTCCTCAGGCTCTTCCTCATGCTTCAGACCGCCAGGGCCCAACGAGCCGCTGCCTCCCTCATCCTCCACTCTCCCGACGACGACAACAACAACAACAACGCCTCCCAACCCGACTCCCTTCTCCGCCTCCAGCGACGGGTCAGTCATCATCATCACCATTCATCAATCAATCCTATCTTCATGAGTTAAGTTGAGTCAAGTCATTACTCACAGCATTGCATTGGATATTTGCATTGAATTGATGTTTTTCGCTGTCTTGCAAGACATACTAACAGGTTAGTTACAAGACGTGGCTTTGGTGGAGTCGATGTACATTGTTGGTGATACTGCTGCAGTTTCTCTGTGCTGGTTACCTTTTGTTCAAGTCTCCTGACTATTTCTCCAAACCCTCCGATTCCGATTCCGATGATGCTTGTGTTTTAGGTAGGTGAGTTCCTTCCTTCCTCCTCCTACTTAATTACTATACATTGCTTCTTACCGTGTCGCGGCCTCGGTTACTTCAAACATGGCCGCCACTCCTCTCTGGGAATCTTACGGTCGTCCAATTATTGCAATGCAGAGTTGAAATGGAACTCTGACTGGTGGAAGCAGAAATTGCTGCCTTTCTTCCTCATCATGGTGTGTTTTGTTGCTGTAGTGCAGTTTTTCGCAGGTGTTGATGTTCTAAGATGGAGATCTTTCTATGAAACCCAAGATAGTGCTTGGAAATGCCATTATAGGGAGGTCTTTGATAATGGCATACGCGAAACCTTGTGTTGTCTGGGCCGGGTCAAATACTTGTATACACCTGACCTTTCATTTACTTATAAAACTTCCTACTATGTTTTATCTCTGATCTCTGCTCCTTTGATCACTTCTGCAGGAGTGCATTGGAAGAAGATGAAGTCTATTCAGTTGCACGGTTATTAGGTGATCTTGTTGCTTATCGTGCTTCGGGAACTGGCCATATGGAACTCTTGGCAGGTATGCTCAAATTTTACTCCGTAACATGTTGGCGTTTTCTGGTTGGTAAAGGTCATACACTAAATTTTTATGCAGAAAATGAGTAAGTGTGCTGATGGATGGTTTTTGCAGTTGGGGGGTGGATTCTGGGTAAGCTAACTAGCTATGTTAAATAAGTTGGGCATAAATTAATGTCACAATTAGAATAAAGCAGCGAAATACAACAGAATATATTACAAACTACAAACAACCATTTCTTACTATAAATTTTCAGTTTTCAGGCAAGATGGGTTGGCAAGGCCGCTCATTTGTTTAGTGATTTGTTGATTTTCCTCCATTTTTGTTAATGTATTTGGTGAGCATGGTAGTACACCCTTATCAATATATAAGCTGTCTTCCATTTTTGTGCTGATGTTCTTCAATGTTTATTATTACAATGTTCTTTGATGGATGACTTTGGATATTATTATGCTAATGATACAGCACCATTTATTCATTAGGAAAATAGCTCAACCCAATTTAACTTAAGCTTCATGTTACCTCTGTGTAGCGTATGATGTTAAATTTTGTTGTTTAGGTTTGGCTCTACTTCAAAGTCAAGAAAAATCTTTGGAATCCTATGAAGAATCCACTGCAGCACCAGAGATGCGAATTAGGGAGGCTGCAGCTCTGCATAAATTTGCTGAAGCTGCATACACAGTATTGATATTAAGAAACTTATTCCAGGCTAATGTTTTATTCTTACTAAATTGGTCTGAACATTTATCCTGCACTTGTGATGCAGGGTCCGTTGCTTGATTTTGGACGAAATCCTTTCATATTTCCTTGTGCATGGCTCTACAGACAAGGGATTTTGTTTCCTTGGTCACGCAATAGGTGGTATTTTGCTGGATATTCAATTTTATCGTGTATATAACTAAATTCATTGTAACTTTGTAATTCACGGGTTATTAGTTGAAAATTAAACATTTTGGTTCGGGGTGGGCTTCATACTTCATACTTGTTCTTCATAACTTAGAAATGAGCTATGAACTGCGAAAAAGTATATTACATATCTAAGGTATACAGCATCATTGGAGGGCTCTAATTTATTTTTGTGTTTCTCTAGTTTGATTGGTCCTCCATTTTTTTTCCCTTCAGTTTTCTTAAGAAATATTCTTTTGCAGTTGTTGTCTAGGCATAATCTAGTATAGATTACTTCTATGAACTTCTTATTTCTTTTAGCCTCATCCGTTTTCAATAATATGAATTTATGTCCCTATTCATCTTATTAGACGGCCTGTATTGGATGGTGATAACTGGTGGCGAGGTCATGCAGCAGCATTCTTGAAGTATGTTGATTTGCCTCCCGAAGTGCTCAGACATGGACGAGTCAACCAGGTTAGGGAATTTAACTGTCCATGTGTGCTCTGCATGAGATGCTTTGGTCATAGGAGAGTGGAGAAACAGGCTTATCATACAAATGCTGTAGAATGATATTCAGTCAGGAAGCTTGCTAGGTTTTTCAATAATGAAAAGGGACATGGATTTTAGTAATTACAGATAACATAATGCTGAAAAGATGTTTCCATCATTATGTTTGAACTATATTTGTCTAAGGAAGCCCATCATCAATAATTAGACAAACACCAGAAAAACAAAAGAAATCTTTCACTAGCTGACAAATTGACAACAGTGATTTATTTTGTTTAGCTTCAGGCGCTTTGTTAAAATGAAGGAAGGGATTGCATTATAGCATTGAGCAAATTATAGCTTCTTTTTTTTTTTGTCTTAGGCCCTAGTCTTATTTAGGGGTATCTCCTTAATAGATATTCAAAGGGGTTGGACAGCCTATGTATTGATGTCCGTTTGTATTTTTGGCTAATAAGGATACACTGTATTCCCTTTTTATTTTTGTGATTCATTTTCCTTCCATCTGAATATCTAACAATAGTTCTTTACCAAGAAATGGCTGCTTATCTAATCTCTTAGTTTTTACATATAAATCTAATCAAGAGTGGCTCTACAGTACGGACTTTATCATTTTACTGCTGCCTTAATTTAAGATAGCTTGCTTGTTAGGCTAGTGACATATCTCATTTCTAGAATATTCTGTTTCCCAGAAAATTGGATTTTTTTTTTAAATTTTCTAATTTGAGAAATATGAACGTTATAAGTGAACTGAACAGTTTAGAATTATGCTGGAACTTGCGCAGATTTTAATTTATCCAAGATGCTAACTTGCTATATAATGCAAACCGACTTACTGCCACTGTTTCTCATTTTGAGTAATCATCGGCATACGTCAATTAGATTGCTAGTCTTTCAATTTAAATGTGGGGAACTCAGAGCTATCCTACTTGAGATGAAAATATACTCAATTTGTATAATTCATTGTGAACACTTTTGTTTATACTGGCCGAGTCTATATTCATAGAAGTCTTGTTCTTTTGTATGATACTCATGCCAGATCAAGTGTGAAGCTGCATACTTTATTGTGGTTCTGCATCATCTGCAATCTATAGTAATTGCTATACGTGGAACTGAAACCCCTGAGGACTTGATAACCAATGGGTTATGCAAGGAATGCACCCTTTCTGCGAAAGACTTGGCTGGTTTGATGAAGTATTTTTATTCTTCCTATTTCTCACCCCTTGAACACATGCACAAGCAGATATAGAGCTCAATAGTGGAAGAGAGAATTTGCACAAGAATTCTCAATAAATTCTTCTGTAAAATTCACATGACTTGTAACTCATTTTCACACACATCATACTTAGTACAGCCTATTTGTGCATGCATATAGTAATACATTCGTTCCTGACAATAGGATGCATTAAATCTGTGCCACACACAGGTTTTCATTGGACAAAAAAGGGGAGGGAGATGCCACAGTATAATATTTATTGCCCTAGGTTTATTCCAACCCTTACTGGAACTCCTGTGTCTATTAACTGTAGAGCTAGCGTCATTCGGAGTTGCAATTGACATTGCCAACAGAAAATTGCATATCATTTTTTCATTGGAATTTGGAATTTCGGAGAATGAGTGAGTGACAGAAAACAATCAGAAGTCTATTTACATAGACAGTGTAGCTGTAGTACAATATTAGAGTTTGCTCAAGCCTTTTCCCTGGAAGCGATCGAAGAAATGTTGTTTTAGTTGAGAGATGCCTTCTTTGTTACTGCTTTTGATGACAACATGATTGATTTATCAGCACCTTCCCCTCAGAATAGAGGGATAATGCGGACAGCTCATGGCAGGACTAAGAATAATATTTGGAGCACCAGGAATATGCCCAATTTTGAGAACAACTTTTTCTTGTCAGTACACAGCTCTGAATGAGTGAACATTAAACAAACACAAAATCAATAATCTTTAAAATTTAGGATTACTGATTTGGTGATCTGAAAGAAACAGCCAATTTTGTATACTCTGGTATGGTAGTCATATATGGTTTTCAAATGAGTTTGCAGTTTTCTGATTTCTCACATAACTCAGAATCTGATTTATGATGTTATGCTGCAGTACTATCAAATATGTTTTTTAAGCCTTCCACAATGCTGAAGGACTTCCCTATTTAGTTCTGCAGAAAGTGCCACAGGAAGCTCTGTAGCTTCTTTTCTTCATGGCACTCAGTTTCATTTCAAATGCATAATGGATTATTTGCCCCAAACTGCATATATATATATATATATATATATACCTTTTACATGTTCAGACACTATCTTGGTTCCTCACATCAATATTCATGTTCCTGTTTGCAGCAGTAGTCACATTCATTCTGATATAAAGAAAAGTGTGACTTCATCTTTCCCCCATTATGGGCATTCAGGTATAGTGGAGGCTGCACGGGAGCTTTTTATGCAGATTGAAGGAAATCCTGATGAGCATGGTAAAGAATGCTTCAGGTTCTTTAAACTCATGGTTCTTGTTCTAGAAAGTTTATCTTATCTATTAAGTTTTTCATCCTCTTTCCTGCTTTTTATGAGAAACACTTTGGTTATTGTGAGAGTGAAATTGGCTCCATAGAATGGTTATGCAATGAGGTAAAATATTAGTCCTTTAATATAAGGATGATTCAACAACCAAAATAAAGTTGTAATTTTATTTAATTTGAAAACATTTGACTTTCGTACATAAAATCAACTCATTTTTTATGACAGTTGCCTTTTAAATGGAAATGCAGATCCTGAATCCTATGGGCTTCTTTCTAAATTACTCAGAGTTGGTTGTGAATGCTATGGATATAATGTCCGCATAGTTGGACATTCGCTTGGGGGCTCCATAGCAGCATTGGTTGGATTGCAAGTATGGCATTTCTCCCTTGAAAAGGATGTGATCTTGCTTTATAATTTTGCTTTTCCTGTAGATATAAATTTGATTGTCCTAAAAAATAGCTATAGTTGAAACGCAATTTTGAACAAATTTTTACAAGTATGGGGACCTTGTTTAATACTTCCACACAATAAGTACCTATATGAAGATTTAGTGAATCTTTAGCTAACCCCACCTAGTGGCACAAAGCTTTGTTGTTACTACCTCCATTTCAGAATAACTGTCATTTTTTTAATTTTTTTATTTTTCAAAATATCTATTCATTTACAATATCTGGGTAGCATGAATTTTTTTCTTCCATTTATACCCTTAATATGAATGTATTAGTTAAGTAATCAACGCATTTACCAAGATGAGTTATAATGACTATAGGATAGCTTTGTCAATTCATATACATTTATATATTTGCGAAGATTTTTTTTTTTAACTTTACTATGTGTGTTGTTTGGTTTTTGACAGTGAAATGGGGGGAATATTGTATAGGTAGCTACAGAGTAGTTGAAATTGTGTTTCATTAAATGGAAATAGGGCATTAGTAACATGTGCCCTTAATAACGTTCATTAACTTAAGGATGAAAGCATTTAATGCGTTTTAGATTTTTAAAATAATAAATGGCTGTAGTTTTCATTTCATAGTATCATTTTATTTATTTTTACTCTACTAAGGGCATACATTAACAAGGATAAGGATTCTCTGAAGTAAAGATCTCACTTTAGAGAGTAAAGTAGAGGAATTTTACCTTTGCATCAATAAATTTGGAAGTGGAGTCATTTTCATTCTATTGATCAAAGGGTGAAACTCCTCACTCTACTCTCTAAAGTGACATCCTCACTTTAACAAAACTTATGTAAACAAGATCCTTTAATATACTTTCATCACTTAACATCAAAATACTTTTCATACAAATTCAGTGCTTTATCACTCAAAATTATACAGTTATCAAACTCTTTTATGTTGAATTGGTCTTTTGCCATGCTACAATTTCAATATCAGTGCTTTCTTTTACTGGTTTTTCTTTTTGCTAATATTTGTCCTGTCATATTTTTCTTGACATGCTTCATTATCTTCTAAGCATTTGATTCCATTTTTAAATAAATTGCTGAGCTTTTCCACAGCTGTATAATCGCTACCCTAGCCTGCATGTTTACTCATATGGACCACTCCCATGTCTGGATTTAGTTGTGGCAAATGCATGCTCAGAATTTGTAACGAGGTAATTGTACTTGTGAAATTAATTCACTAGTTTGACAGTAGTTGATTCCCTTTTGGTAGCATTTTCAGTTTCTTTGCTGATTGATTGCATTCTTATGATGCAGCATTATATATGGAAATGAATTTTCATCTCGTCTTTCAATTGGATCTGTTATGAGGCTAAGGGCAGCTGCAATCACATCACTGTCACAAGATCCTACAGCAGATAGTGCCATGGTTTTCAGACTAGCCCGTCGGTGTCTATCTATAAGCAACTATCAGAGAAATAAATCTGAGGCAGCGGATGAATCTGATTATTATTCGGGGGCCATTGTTCAAGAAGATCTAAACCACGAAATCTATAGAAGCCAGTGTGAGTCAGACAAAAAAGGTTCTCATCTTTTATAAGCATGTAGGCATGTTGGAGACTGCATATTTTTGTTACTACAATGAGTGATGGAAATAATGTGCGTTACTTTCATGATTGATCAGACTAGGTAGGTGAAAGGTACTTTTTCTAACGAGATTTTCCCTATTGTAGCAGGTAGCAAGGAACAGAAGATTCAAGACAAACCACTCTGGACCGAGACTACTAGAAGGGATCGTGTTACAGCTGACCATGGTGAATACGCAAATCCATTTGGTAGAGTCAAGGTTGCAAATGATTTTATTTTTGGATGATGATACTTTATATCGTTTAGCTAACTGCATTCTGTTATATAACAGGCAAGAATGAGCACGGAGAGTTTTCACTCTGGCCTGACACCAGGGAAAGGGACCACATTGTTGAAATTGATAATGCTGAACTAACAAATCCTTTTGCAACAGATGTACGTTCGATTAATGATCCAGTGGCTCGGTTCATAGATACTGTTCCAAATTCTGAAAATCAGTCCGCTAGTGATCCCCCAGAGATGTATCTGCCAGGACTTGTAATTCATATTGTACCGGAACAGAATCGGCCTCAAACCGCTATTAATAAATCGTGGAGAATGCAGGGGACGGGAAAATGTTATGGAGCTTACATAGCAAACAGAAAGAGCTTCAGAGATATTACTGTTTCACCATCCATGTTCCTTGATCATCTCCCTTGGAGGTATGGCAAATTACAATCTGGTCCTTTCATCATTCCTATACCGAAGTGATTGATAAGTTCTTAAGGGAGTTTTGACACTTCTTTTGGTCAAATGCTGGACTTTGCAGATGTCATGATGCCTTGCAAAAGATATTGAAAGCTCACTCTACCATTGACTGTGAATCACAACTGGATTAATTTTTTTGCCTCGGGTTCGTTGTATAGTGATGCGTACAAGGAGATCAAGATTTATAACAGGGAATGAGCGTTCAGTTTTGACAAGTTCGCTCTCCTATAAAGAGTAGATTACCTTTCTAAGAAAATTATATGTGCTTATTTTCATGATATATATATATCCTGTTAATCCATATATTTTTCGCAATTTACATAAATTGTAAATTATCTTCCTCTTTCTACTGGTCTTTTAACATTAATCCTCCAGTCTTCGATATGGCTATCGTCGTATGAACCAGATGTTTCTATCCAATTATCATCCTGTGCTTATCATTGATGATATTGGTTGCAGCGGTTTTTGGTCCTCTGAGAAAGCGTTCTATTCAGTACCATATCCGTGTTTTCGGATTATACAGTTGACTTCTGCGAGGTTCTAATTGTGCAAATAATTTTATGGAAAGTGAGTTTGCACATGCATATATAGAGGCGTGTTTACACGTGCATATATGGATGATTTTGCTCATTTTCTTCTTATTCTTTTTCCTTTACAGATTTTGAAGTCATTATTCATCTCCAACAAAAGATTTGTCATATTCTTTCTATCAACTTCTGTGCTGTTGGGCCAGCTTTGGGCAATTGCCCGCTGTTTTTGTTCATGTTGGCAAACCATACCGATTTTCTTTTATTGTCTGAATTTAAGATAATGTCTCTTCTATTTCTAATTGAAGAGCTTTTAAGAAAATTTCTTCGGCCAAAGCTAGTGTTTCACCCTGGCGAAAGTGAAAAATAATTAAGTAAATGCTAAATAAATAAAATATAGATGCTTGATGAATTGTGTACACGTGTAAATAATTAAGTAAATGCTACATAATTATAGTATATTGTGCTAAAAATTACAAAAATATGTCAAGATTTTGACGTATAAATGTAAGCCATTAGGCCATGCCTATCCGCTACTTCATTTATGTCCAGGTTATCCTGGTTCCATTGGACAATATTATTTATGCGTTAAAAGTATACACCGCTTCACCTTTTCTAGTTTAGATAAATATATAATAGAAACAGATAGCGTGCATCAGAATGTGTTTCTTTGTTTTAATTATAAAATAATGTAAAAAAAAAATCATTTTCGACGAGGTCAATCAATATGTTCACCGTTAGAAGTCATCTATCTTGCACTTAATTTGTAGGTGAATTTCAGAATTATTATTTACTCAAATGCTACGCAGAATATTAGAGCCCCATATTAAACGAATAATCATTTCATCTATTACATATATAAAAGAAATTCCCCTTTTAAACTTTTTTTGGTGTCCAGAATTTAGATTTCCTAAGATTGAAAAGATTGAGGGGTAGTTTTTTTTTTTCAATAAAAAAAATTATAGTAACTGTGAAAGTTAGCATGAGAGGTTTCAATTTCCTATTTCTCAAATGGTATTCCCCTTCTTCACAATCAAACCATTGTTTTATTAACACAATCAAACATTCCGTGCCCTCTTATATGCATGGTGGTATTCTTGCCCTTGCATGCCTCTCCAGCCTATGCAAGGCCCTTTGGTGCTCTGCTGCAATGCTTCAAGTTTGTTGGTACTTGTCTGCAACCAATTATAATATCACACAGTCCCATTCTTTTCTTGGTTTCTCTTTTTATATCTTTGTATTATTATTTCTTAATTTTAACTTTTTTTCACCAACCACTTGTGATTTTAAGATTATGCCACTTATGCATTCTTCTACCTCTGAGGAATTCTAGTTTTGCAGCGGAGACATTACAAAGAACTTGGTACCTACTACATGCTCATGTTTTGTTCATTTATAGGTTGTCTTCTATGTTTGTGACAATTTTTTTGGCAATTGATGAAATACATTTTTGAATGCTGAAATTGAAATTGTAATATAGAATTACAATTGGAATTGCCTTAGAATTTTAAATTTTGTGTTTGAGTTTTTATAGAATTGTAACATGATTATTGAAAAATAAATAATTATATAGGACTTAACGAGAAGAGAAATGTTAGTGTATGCAGAAATATTAGGGTGACTATTTTTATTACTTTTATATTATAGTCCTAAGAAAATGAAAAAAATTATGCATAAATAGTTAAAATAATGGAGCTTCATAGACACAATACATAAATTAATTTTGTGCATAGTATGTTAGTGTATACGTCACTTTATGTTGGATTAGTGGTCAAATTAATCAGATATGACTATTAATGAAAATTTTTACGTGACTTAATTATGTGTGAAACTTTTTCCATTAATTAAGAAAGTAAGACTTGGACAAAACACCCTAAAAATTTATATGTTGATAATATATAACATTTGACATAAGGGGATTTATTCCCAGTTAAAATAACGATGTTATAGAAAATACAGCTGCACAAAATAATAGAATCTTACTTTAGCTAATTGAACATATTAAAAAAAAGTAAAAGTCATATCTAATTTGTGGTTTTGTACACTAAAAATTTAAAAATATGACTTGATGGGTACAAATGCTAGTTTATATTATATATAAAGGAAATAGTCCTTTTAGTGTCTAAAATTCTTATTTCCTAAAATATCTTTAATATATAAAGAGTTAGAAGAAGTTACAAAAACAAATGAAATAAGTTATAAAAATTAAAAGAAATTATAAAAAATTTACATTGGTAATTTGCTTTCAACGGATTACATGTATTCATATCTCACACAAAAATCATTTCCACATAAATACCATATTTTCACAATTTTATCACTCAAAATCTATTTCCAAAAAATTAACAAGTTTTATAAACATATTAATTTTTCTTTTTATAGTTTTAGAAAAATACGAGATTCAAATAGATATCAAAGTTATTCCCTTTCATTTGAGAGAATACGGACACTTTTGGTAATGTATCCATGACAGAGCCCAAAAAAGGGATCAAAATGAGTTCCACCAATGAAGATGCTTTTATACTCCCATTTCCCTCACTTGCAACTGCTCCATTATTTCTTCTTGCGATTGTCAACATATTTTTCATTTTCCCATATCAAAAAAATAATAATTTCATTTTATATAAAAACAATTTGATGTTTAGTCACGGATGGTGTCAAATGATAAAATTTAGGATTTAATTAGAATACACTGATAGTGTAAATTATTTTTACATATTTATCCAATCATGTAATGACATATTAGTAAATATGATTATCTTTTGACCCTATTACTTGAAAAGTCATATAAAAGAAGATATTTGATTGGATATTAGTATAAAAGAATTTTACACTATCAGTACATCAAAATTAAATCCTAGAATTTAATCAAAAAGATAAATCATAGAAAATAATAACTATTCACTTACAATTACCCACCATATTTTACACCGTCAAAATATAAAAATTAAATTTATATCAATATATATATATACATATATATTTTAAAAAGTGGTTTTTTTTACCTGTAGTGAAAAAAAAAAAAATACTTCGGGGCTGCCGTCTAGTTGTCTTGCTTCGAGTCTGTACCTACCGCCGCAGTCGTAGCCTTATGTCTCTGTGGATGTAAGGTTGCTCTCAATTAGCAGCATGCATTCATGCATGGTTGTTTGAATTATGATTTGGACATTTCAAACTGCATGCGGCCGGGCTGGCTGTGTAAATTGAGTTTCATTTCGTCCGTACAAATTTAATTGGAAATATTTTTGCTTTCATTTTTATTACCCAAAATATGATATGATATAACGGAGCACACTTGCACGTACACCTGATCGAGTTTAGCTTTTTAATTTACGTTCTCGGTTGTTTTGGGGCGGCAGTAACAACACCTAGAGCGGGCCTAGCGGCTTCTAACTAAACAAATTAAAGCTGCTAACTAAACAATGCATGCATCTCATCTAGTCTAGCTTTAGTTTAGGTTAGTTGAGGGGTGACTATCAAAATGCTACTTTGTGCCCTTTGTCTTGGTCCACTAATCTACAATTTCTAATAAATAATTTTAATTTGAGGGAAAAGACAGTTTACCACATTTACACACAAACACACAATAGCTATGCCGTAGAATAGAATTACTCGGTTGAGAAGATGAGGAGGCGACAGTGTTGGGAGTGTCTGCTTTATTTATTTTATGTAAATTGGCGTGTCTGCTCGATCTGGTCTGCGCTGAAGTTTCCAGCGTTAGCTGGGTTAGGTTAGGTACAGTTGGGATGGGTACTCTCTGCCCTCTTCTTTCAATATAAATGGTGCCCGATACCAACTATGCCACGTACGTACTACTTGTCTTGCACAATAATATTACAGGTGTCCTGCTAACTAGTAATAACTGTGAGTTTTGACGATACATGTTCTCGGCGTGATGAACAAACATGTCACCCCAAACATGGCCAATGATCCAAAACATCCCTAATTTAATGTTGTAGCCTGGGCAAAAAAATAATGAGGGAGTAAGTACTTAACCATCATTTATTACAAGTATTCAAATTGCTACTAATAGTTACCGTTGTGTAATCACATTATTATATTATACTTATAAATGCATAGTTTGAAACATGGGAGTTGAGGAACTCGTTGATGAAGTGTTAGACAAGAGAACAACTTGGTCGTACTTTGGATAAGGCCGACACTTGCTGCCCCACCTACGTCCGCTCCCTTTATTACCCCTTTTTTACTTTCCATTTTTTAGCGACACCTAACAGCTCTATGTAGATTCTTGCTACCATACGATAGCATCTCACTCGATTATAAACGCAACATTATTTGCATTCAAACTTTCAAAACTTCTTTTGTTAAATCAAGATACATTTATATAAAATTATGAAAGTTGTAATTTCTTGAATATTTGTAAGAAGAAAATCTTTTGCTTTTATTTTGGTATTCCAAGGATATCAGTAACTTTTTAGATTCAAGAATTGATATTTAATTATAAATGTTTAAAATATTAACAAATTACTAGGACATGTGGTAAATTTTCAATTATAAATTATTTAAAAGGTATCAGTATTAATGAACTTTATAGGATACGAAAAAATTCTCAAATCTATAATTCTGTTTTTGGTTTTTGTGCTTCTAAAATTATAATGATCACAATAAAATTTAAATCTAAAATCTAATGTATAGTATCAAAACTTCTCACCGTTAAACCAATCCTAACTAGTGGCATCTTTTATTCTCTTCTAATAAACACCTCTCCCTACGGCTAAGGGGCAACTGATTCCACATTAAGGCAATATTAGTAAAACATAATAATAATATCTTTTATATAAAAAATGAACAGATATTTTTTTAAAAAAAAACTTATAATGTTAAGAGATAAAATGTAGTGGAGGAAGTATATATATTTTCATGTGTGGTGAGGTAAGGTGCCTAAATAGCCCGTTTTAAGAGTTTGATATTAATGTGTATTAAAAAGTGTGAAAGTGATGTGACATTTTAATTGTTTGACAATAAATAGCATGCATAATAAGAACATGAGACGAATAGAAAGAGAATTACACGAATACAAAATAATGAGAACAGGGCGGAGCTTGAAGAAAAATTCGGAGACAAAATATTTCAGATGTAAATTAAATTAAATTAAAATTAATTATATACCTATATATAAATTTTATAGTAAATAAATAATGTGATAAATATTAATGTATATTTAACTTAATTGTGACATTAAAATTATTTCAATAATTGAATGCATTTATGATTAAATTTTTTATAATTAATTATTTCAAAATTAATTTTCTGTTAGGTTGTACAAGCTTAAAAGTAATTTTTAAGTAGTATTTTTTTGTTTGAATTATCTGAAAATAATAATTTTTATATAATAAATTACTAAAAAAATATCAAATGATTTTCTATATTTTATAATACTTGCAACTTAGGATTATTTTAATAAAAGCATTAAAATGCTAAAGTAATTATTTTTGCTTATAATAAAAAAAAATAAAAAATCTGTTTTCACTTAAGTGAATTTCAAAATAAAAATTAGTTTATTTTTTATTCAAACATGTAAAGTCATTTAAAATTTAGATAGAAAAAAAAACCTTTTATTTCTACATTATATTCACAAACATACAAAAAATTTATAAACATCCTTAAGCATCTAAACAAAGCACAAAGTTAATAAATTTATTGTCTACATTGAATCTGTTCTTATAATTGCTTATATAATGTATTAGAAAAAAACTAAAACGATTCTTAATTATGATGTGGTCTTTTTTTTTAATTAAAAGACAAGTTAATGGATTTTAAGTTGATAAAACTCATTTATATAGAATAACACAATCTATATAGTATAACATATCACACTTTTTATTTATCATACATATTTAACTCTCATAGTAACTATTTGAAAAATTATTACATATATAGGAAGATATAATTGAATGACATCATTTAAGTTTCTTATATTTTTAGTACATTTAAATTTAAATTGGTTTTCTTTATATATAAGTTTTTGAAAAGAATTTGGAGGGCCATGGCCGCATTATCCCTATGAAGCTTCGCCACTGAATGAGAATATTACAATATCAATTCGGGACGTCTTGGCCAGGAGTGGGTGGTCTCTGTTTTCCATGGGCTTGATTAGTGAGGCTGGCTAATTCTCGTGTGGCGAAGGTGGGAGCTAATGGGAGCGAGCAACGACATCAACTTTTATTTTGTTGAGGACCCTCCCCAAGGGTTACGGGATGATTACACAACAGATTCCTTACATGGGAAGGTTCTATGATGGTCCCGGTTGAGTTTTGCACTTTGATGGTCCTTGAATTGTATTTCAACCACTAAAATATTATTGTACAATTTTACCCATTCCCTCTTCGGTTCCTAGCTTGTTTCTCAATCTTCTCTCTCCTATATATCTCTCATTGCTGTATGCTCCCACTCTCCGGTAGCTGTGGCTCCTTTCCCCAGTATTCCTCTTATGGCCTTTGCTTCTCAACGTTTGAGAAGTGGAAGCACTCCGTTTGCAGAGATAGATTGAAGTGGAAGAGAATAAGAGTAAATGGGTCAACAGCACTCTGTTCATATTGTTGAATAAATGTGAAGGTTATTATTTGTTGATATTTGAGTGAGATTTACAAGAATGAATTTATCTTGGGCACTCAAATTGTTTAGTGCCAATTGCCACAACCGAACCAAAAAATAAACTTGGCCATGTGGTCAGTGAAACACGTGGAGCATCCAATAACCAAATTACATGCTAATTAATCAGATGAAACACAGAAGAATGAAAAAGCTGATTCAATTTTCTACTGGATGTGCTCTGTTTTTTCGTTGATGGCATTACCATGGCAACGTCAGTGTGGATAGCAGTATAGTCAAGTGAGGGTGATTGGTAGAGTGTTAGGTTTTGTTTTAATTTACACATATATATACGTGCCTCTAATTTTGTAAACCCCACATATGAATGATAAACGAAAAAAAAAAATTTACTGAATAGGTAGATGTCCTCTTTGGACAAATTGAAGGAAGATCTGCAGGGATCAAGAAAGGAGGAAAATATGGCGTGTTAGAAAGAAGAGGAACAAATGTAGAAAAGTAATTAAGGACAAAAAGGTATTTGACTAATTTTTTATTATAGCATGCACTACAAAGACCATCATAGAGACAATCACAAACGTGACCATGTGAGAAACTTCCTCATTCCATGTGAGATCGTAGCTTGTTTTGTTTCTTCTATATATATAGCATTTGAAAAAAATTGAACATGACACATGCTAGATTCTAGCTCGTTGCTTTCTTTACTTTAATGCAAAAGTAAAGTAAAGGTGCAAGATTACAATGAAAACTATTTTTTGTTGAATATGAGAAATTAAAAAAATGAATAAAAATAAAATCTCAGTTTGTTTATTTTATAAATTCTTGCTATTTCATAAAAACAAATTAAAATTAAAATTTAATTTTTATTCTTTAGCAATATAATTTTTTATTCTATCATTCAATAATGTATTATCAAATCAATAAAAATAATTGAGTATTATATTTACTATTTAAAAAATTATATAAATAAAAAGATTTGATTGGATTAAAATTTTACAAGAGTATATCAAAATCAAATTCTTTAAATAAATTTAATATTAATCAATAAAGTTTTTATATATTTTGCTTTATTTCGAGACTGGAATTTTCATTGCCATGTGCTCCACGTCTTGAGGCGAGTCCAATTATAATTTGTCGGCAGAACAACGGCACCAAATTAGTGAGAAGTTTCAAGAAATACCAGCAAGTAGACAATGAAAGTTTGATGTGCAGTGGCGAATGCTCAAGTAAACACCGGAAGCTTCCAGTCTCACATGCTGCCAAAGTGTCTAATCGTGATCGATCGATCGATCGGGTAAACAAAATAAGCTCGCATAATGGACCTCCAAGCTAAGCTGGGATAAGAAGATTAAACTGGCGTTGGAGGGGCAATCATTCTGAGATTAGTTAGAAAAAGTGACAGAAATTCAGACGTTACTTTTGATTTGATTTGCTCGTCTCTTGCCTTTTAGTTCGTTTAAAATTATTTGATATATTTTTAATCTCCATTTTCATACTCCAACCCAATCTCTGGAGTACTCTTTTTTTTTTTTTTTTTCCGGCTTAAGTTGCATATATTATAGTTAAGATAGTACTGCTTCAAGCATTGGCTTTCTCATCTGCGTCACAATGCTACGACTTATTAAACCTCCCCTGTTAAGCAAGAGACATTTAATTTGATGTCGGATATTCATATGATAATATAGCTTTGTTAATTTGTTCTGATAATGCTGGCACCGACGGTAGCTGTTTCTTTTTTTTTTTGAAATATTATATATATCAGTTTATTGGCTGTTTCTTTTCCTTTTCAAATAAGATAAGACGGGTGATGCATTCTTTGAGTTTTCCTTTTTTCACACTTGATTATCACATGGCATGAGTAGGCCTACCCCTTTTTCTATTGTCTCATTCATGTATTGGTAAGTGAACTATTATCTAATATCACTTTTAAACTTTTCTGAAATCAACTTTTAATAATTATTCATGACTCCTATGTATAATTATTTTTTATTAACAGATAGGAAATGAGACACAAGGATTTCTTTTTCGTATATATATAGTATAAGGGTCAAGATATTTGATTCGGGACGATGGCGGACACTCCAATAAAGTTACACTTTGCCATAATGAAATAAAAGTAAAGAAAACGAAATGATGAAGATAATAGTGAAAATTGCATGCATCTAGAGAGTAAACACTGTTGCTAGTTATATAGTATTGTTTAAATTATATTATAATTGAGTTTTATTCATTTCTCTCTGTTGTTTTTATTTCATTCTTACATACAGATCGAACAAAATAATATGATTTTCTATTGTTACGAAACGTACTACCACAACTGTATGAACCTGTTAATTCCTAATTAGATACCAAATCTAAAAATTAAAAAAAAAATAAAACTCTGAATAAAAAGTATTTTTACATATTAAATACTAAAAAGATCGTTAATCTTATGATGTAATGACAAAGCCTTTAAAAGCGAAAATGTTTGATCTCCATCTAAGATGGGTATCTAACTTATACTCCTAGAAAAATTGGATGCGTAGCAAATTAATTGACGTCGGGACCATATTTGATGGGTTATTAAATGAAAAATAAATGAAAAAGCTTCAATAAGGACGTACAAGGACTTACAGACTGATTGAAAAGGAAACTAGCGTGGAGTAATTGATTAGGATTTGAAATAGATACGAGGATCTTATTATTAGAGAGTGATCTGTAATTCCACCTGTCAATCCTCAAAAAAGTTAGGGAGCCATTTCGTAAATCCTCAAAGAAGTTGGAGCGTCTCCCTCTATCTTAATGGGATATTGGCATTTACTCCCGCTAAACTTCTAACTTATTGAAAAAATATAAAACACAGATTGAAAGGAATAGCACATGCCGCAACCTTTGTGGAATATACTAGGGGAAAAACTAAAAGAAGGGCAGTGTTGTGTGTGCAATGAAGTTGTACAAAAATGTTATAATACTATTTATAACATTATTCTATCTTTTAATAAAACTATGTATTGATTTTAATATAAGATAAAATAATATTATAAGTATTGTCATAATATTATTGTGTAGTAAGTTGTTCATCAAATATTTCTCGTGAAAAATAAAAAAGGACAGCACTGCGAAAAGGTTTGTAATTCCACTGTGAGTTCCCTGTCCTCTTCCTCTCTGGTATCCAATATCCGTCCCATCCATTATTATCCGCATTCTAATTAAATTTTAAAAATCCATCAGCCTTATGACTGCTATTGTCAATCGATTTTTTATTAAATATTTGAGAATTTACAAAACAATATAGAAAGAGTCTCTGGATTTTGGAATGTATACGCAAGGAAAGAAAGCGACGCATCACCGCAAAGAAAGTTGGAAAAGCATAGGACTGGAAGGGACTTCGGAAGCGTGAAACTCGACCGACCAAATTAATGGCAGGCGCGGAAAGTATAAAATTAGTAAAATTGAGCAACATTATATTGTTGATTAGCACACTGCTCTAGCTAGTATCAATTCAAAATGCAGTACAAAGAAAGTCGAATACGACCAGATAATTCAAGAATTTGCGCTACGAGAGTGTGTTTTTCCAAGAAAAAATACATTTTGACATAAAAAAATAGTTGTTCCATCTGAACTAAAGTATAGAACACATCACACGATCGAGCGTCTGCCTGTCCATATCTAACTAAACTAAAGCTTAGTGATCACATCAAGAAAATCACTTCATTTTATGCGGAGTTGAGGTGTTAAATAATACTGTATCCAGTGTAAATCAATAACATAAAAACAAACGTGGACGTTATGCTAGCATTAATTTCTTTTGTTAAGTACTTTAACTATGACAGTGCATGTCAATCTCTCACCTAATTAAAGTTCAATTTTAAATTTTAAAAAAGGTCCAGATTTTAAAATATAGGACATATTTTTGACCAGCTTGATATGCTAATCAACCCCATAACCGAAGACAAGAACATGAAAAAATACATAAGACATAGGAGTATACACTGATTCGAAACAAGATTGACCGTTGCAAGTTGTCTAGAAAGCATGGGATATGACTGCACATTGATTTAATTAATCTTGAACTGGATGTAGAGGGCATTAATCGAAGTTTCTTAATTAGGATCAGTTATTTTTTTTTTTCAGTTTTGCTAATGAGTATGCTAAAATTACTCTCTAAGGAGCCAAAGGCAAAAGAAAAAAAAAATAATTTTTAATGCACTGGCTATATTGAAAACTCTAAAAAAAATTACTTTTCTATATTAAAAAAAAAAAGCTTCTTCTTTAAGATTTTTAAAGAATACGTACCCTCGATCAGCACACCCGTTAGCAATTTTTTTTTTCAATTACATAGAATCTGCTGTCATTACATTAATTGTTGGTTTTGACTGCTGTAGCAAAACGGTTGCAAAGTAATTAATTATTTCTCATGACTCGCTTATTAAATGCATAGCAGTATATATGCTCTAACGATCGAGAAGTGTCAAACGGGTCAATCACGTTTTCGAGCAAAGGATTTTGATCATCAACCCAATTGATTAAGAGAAAAAATGCAATATTAATAAATTTCGCATTTGAACTATAAGACCCACTTGCTTTAATGCGAAGAAAATTTAATTTCACTGTAAAAATCTTGATCCGCTACAAAACTGATCACCTCTCGTACGTAGTTCAAACTTAATACTAGTAAAAAATACAATTATCCAACTAAAAAATTTTGGATTTGACATACGTACGGGCGTGGACTGAAACCATGCATGTTGACACATCTACCTAAGCAACAATAATGTATGCGAGAACAGTGAATACGACGTGGGGAAGAGTACTATAGTGGGGGGTGAACTAAGGGCAAAGCACAGCCATAATATTAATAATATATATAGATATAGATATAGGGCATTAAACCTTTGAGTTGCTGTAACCAAATTGATATTCATAATGCGGTGCAGGGCCCGGCGGCTCTCGCCAGCGGGGAATCACCCAAGAGACATGTTTGCTTTTTCTCTCTCTGTGTTTGGAACCATGAATGTCGACCATGCATGTGGTCCTTCACTCCTTCCACGCTCCAATTTCAATCAATCATGCCTTCTAAACAAATATTTTTTTATTACCATAAAAATTGACCATTATTTTGTCAGATTTGGCGCTCTGATTCGAATAATGCGTCCCCCTATGCGATCGCCTCGCCATGTGCCCATTTCTTAATTTGTCTCTTGCTATGTTCAAAAATAGTGAGCTGATGATGTTCGACAAGCAATGATTAATGGTAACGTGCCTTTACACGGCAGTTATAATCACAGCTGTATGCAATATAATCGAGTAAGACTTTTATTCAGTTTCGAATTGTGGATAATACAGCCCTCTTTCATAACACGATTCATTCAAAAAATATTCCATATGTATGACTTTATGATGAAATTAATTAAATTGTACATGCCTGTTCACTACTATGAAATATTTCGTGCAAAATATTCATGAAATATTGCAAGCGATGATGCCATCAACAGGTGTTGTTATAAGCTATTCTTGCTATTTTCTTTATTCCCCCAAAACAAAAATAAATGGCAACTGAAAAATGAGAATACTTGGAAAAAAAAAAAAGGGACATGTAATACAATTACTATCATTTTTCGTCTCCCCAAATTTACTATAATGAATCATAATTTGATTTATTTCACTTTATTTTTCAAAGAAAATGAAATGGTCTGAAGCGTCCCATTATTATATGCACATGCACGACTATACTGAAGCATTGACCCTTATTCGATAACGTTGTCTAGTGAAACGCATAGCGTACGATGATTATATTCCTTATGAGTTATGACCCACCCTAGTAAGTTTCAATTCATATTCAAATTGCACCATGTTGCTACTTTGATGCTTGATAATGTAAAGGGCCATGATATTGTGAAACGCTGGAGCGTACAAAGCTCGAGTTAAACTATACAATGTTTTCTTTTTTTTTCACCTTCTTCTATTAATAGAAGTTTATACTCATTTAGTGTCATCCTAACATGTAAAGGGTACGTGGAGCGTAAATACTTTCTGTGCATATCAAATTATAAATGGGTTTGGATCTTATAAAATAAAATGAGAAGCTTTATCTTTAATTAGATTAATATTATGAGAAGGGCTCTATTTTTATTTTTATTAATTCAATAGTAAAATTCACTCACTTTACTTTCTAAATGGGATTTTGAATCCAAATCCAAATTGAACACAGGTCATGTTCTTTTATGTTTAAGGAAACTATCTTTTTAACTAATATAATTATAATGGCTCCTTTCTGTATTAATCTTTTTTCAATTCAAAGCCAAGAAACATTGAATTTGAACCAATTGCTCAAACAGTGAGATGATATAAGCTTCCTTTTATTCTTTTACTAGTTTACTGCTGTAAAACAAACCAAAGTTTAAATAACTTACAGAAAGAAAGATAGGTCGGGAAGCAAAAGGGTTTTGTGATGGTGGGTTAGAGACGATTAATAGGAGTGGTGGGAAAGTAAAATCCTCGTTTTTCTTTGATTTTTCTCGAGTTCATGATGAAGCTCGGAAAAATGTATTATAAAAGAAGTTCGGGAAAAAGTATACAATGTTGATTAATTTGGATGTCTTTCAACAGTAAATATGCTATTCAAAGATAGACTATGATTTTAGGTCATTTAGTTAACGCATATGAGGACAGATCATTATATTCCCCTATACAAGCTAAGGGTTGATTAGCGGAATATTGTCTACTTTCTATGCACATTATTTTTCATTTTCAAACATGTAGAAAACGAGACAAAGACTTCCTTTGAAGTCATTGATAAACAACGACATACACTAGTTGTTGTGCTATCTATTCTGATAAATTAATACATTGGGACAATCATTAGACAGCTTTTCCCGATGAGAGCAACCATAGCCAGTAGCGAACTACCAGCTGGCCGTGCATCTAATACAACTGTATGTTAAATGTCTATTTATCCAATAATACCCTATCTTGCAAGATAATCTAAAGACACAATATCTGCTATTATGAATCTAAAGATGCTTCTTCTATGTATATATTTTTGTTTTCAAAATTGGATTACCATTCTAGATTGAAAAGTTAGTCCTCTGGCTTTTCTAACAAGGCATATATAGAAACTAGATTTTCAAATATATGGACAACTGGTGGATCGGATGTATGTGATTCGTTATTAGATCATTATTTCAACTGATCACAAATTGACCATCAGTGTTTTTTTTTTTTTAAGAAATCAGTTTAATTTTTTTTTACTACTAGCCACCTAGAATGTATTGTTATTTTTCACTTTATAACTAAATTTCGACTTCTCCTTCTTCCTTACTATTAGTTTGTCAAATGTAAGAGGAATAGAGGTGTGAATTGCAACAAAGGTTTGATTTCTATTTAATTGTTCTTAAAATTGGGTGAGCCTGACTCTTTATTAAAAAAGAGCTCGTATGGAGGAGAAGTTATTCAAACTCTTACAAAAATTATATTGATCATATATATCCTTAAACAATGTAACACTATAATAATTAAAATGAAGAACATTGTCTTTCCTTTTTCAAAATTCACTATCGATTGATAATAACATATTCATTTCTTCACCATCATTTTTAACTGTCCAAAAAATATCTTCTTCACCGTTTATTCATATACATTCCAGATGCTACGTTGGTATCATGTGTGTCTATAAATGTACTACAAGTTTGGTGACATTAGAGGTAGGGTGAAAAGTGTTAAATTATAGGAGGTAATGTGTAAAATAAACAGTACTAAAATTAAATTAAACTAAAAGTTGACATTTCAAACACTTTAAAAAGCCAAGATAATATAGTTCTAAAGGAAAGATATAGTGAAATAATTTGCTTAATTGTGGTATGAAACAAGAGTACTTGTTTTTTTTTTTTTCCTTACAGACGTACGTGCACGCACATGCGCACATACACAGATATATATATATATATATATATGACACAAAGACTTATCCAATATCTTACCGCAGATTTAACTTCTGAATTCTGGAGCTACTGTTACAGTTTTCCTTATTGGTTTAATAAATGGTTTGATTTTGACCTCGTTTTGATAGACAGACGTTACTTAAATTTAGTGTTTCCTGCAGATGTTGTGCTTCGTATGGTCAAATTTGATTTTATTTTCAAAATAAGTAAAAATTCAATCTCTTCCTCATGCATGTTTGTGAAAACTTTTTGTATACATCTTGTCGTTACTCATAATTCAGTAGAAGTTTCCAAGCGGCTACGTATTTTGCTTGATTACTACATAAAGCGGGATGCAAAAATGTCTTCGATCGATCTCCGTCCGTCTCTTTTCTCATGACTAGCATTTGCGAATGGGCGTTGCTTTCTATTGCTTCTTTAATTTAGCCTCAAACAGAAGATACATAATTCCAGGAGTCAATGGAGTGCAATGAAAAAAGAAGATATATAGCTGTTCTTAAGAATTAATGGTTGGAAAAATAGACATAAATAACCTAGCAAAAACTATATAACATTAACACTAATTAATTAGCACAGTCTTCATAACGATTTGTCTGATCCCATGTCTCATTTTGCTTTCCCATCTATTAGATTAAAAACTTCTAATATAATAAAAATCGATATACGATTCCCGTAAAAATTGTAATTATCATATAATATTGCACCATAATATAATATTGACACTTTTTTCTATATTTCACTCCAATGAAATTTGAATCTATAACCTCATACATATCATCTAAAATCTTCACCGACCAACCTAATGGCTTAATATTGACACTTTATTTCATTAGTCAATAATTATATATATTATTATTAAATAATATAAAACAAGTCATCGAAGAACACAAATGTAAGATTTTTTGACACTTATCATATATTTAAAAAGTTTTAATTTTTATTCAATATATGAAAATTATATAACATTTCACATACATATAAGGTATTATTTAAAAAAAATCACTTTCACAGTAATTATCTTTATGGTTACATATATTACAATATATAATATTAATATTTAAGACTCATTACGTGAAAAGTTTTTATGTGTTATTCATAGAGAAAACTATACCCCACCAATTTCATGATATTAATAATTAAAATAAGTTTTTAAATTTAATTTATCTTATAATTATAATTAATTTTTCCCAATCATACCTTTACATCCCCTTCCATTAACACAATAAAAATATCCTACAAAATATCTTATTCATAATTATTCAATATGAAAATAATAACAAATAATATAAACAAAGTGATAATTGAACGTATTCTTATATCATTAAAATGTTATATGTATAATTATTATAGTATTAATTAATGATAACAAAACCATTATAATTACATTACCACTAAAAGAAGACTATTATAATTAATGATAATTAAATTGAACACGTGTAATAATTATATAAAAAGCTACTATAATATGTTTTCTAAGTGGATAATTGGTTTATGTAGTTTTTTAACATCACATATGGGTTATAGTTTTAGTTCATTATCAACTTAGAAAACATATCATAATAGCATTTTATATAAGAGCGATGCTACAGCTCCTGAAAAGCGGCCAGAGTTGAAATACACCAACAAATGTGTCGATAATATATTGGATGAAAATTCTCTAAAAGGGAAAAGTGGCTAGTGAAGTAAAAATAATATCCAATCATAGAACCACACCTCAGTCGGTCCAGGCACCTTACTCGGGCCGAATAGAATTTTCCTTTATATAATTATATAATAGTTACACATAGTCAATAAAATTATTATTAATTATAATAGTCTTTTTTTGTGATAGCATAATTATAATAGTTTTGTTATCATTAACTAATACTATAATAATTATACATATAAAATTTTAATGATATAATAATATGTTCAATTTATTATTTTATTTATATTATTTGTTATTATCTTCATATCAAACAGTTTGAATAAAATATTTTGTAGGGTATTTTTATTGTGTTAATAGAAGAGAGATATGAAGATATGATTAAAAAAATTAATTAATAATTATAAGATAAATTAAATTTAAAACTTACTTTAATTATTAAGATTATGAAAATGGTAGCGCATAATTTCCTTTATGAAAACTTTCCATGTAAAGAGTTTTAAGTATTAATATTATAGATAGATTATAGATTTAGTTCCTCCTCAATATTTTGATAGACTTATTTTTCTTATTGAGTAATATAATTACAATTATTTTATAAATTGATATGGATCAATTGGTCCTAAAATTCTTTAAAAATATTGAAGACAAACTAATTTATCCTATATTTTTAATTATGATAGCGCACAAAATATATATTTTTATTCTTAAGGAATTATTTTGTTTGATATTATATTTTCATGGATTAAGTTGGGAAAAGTCCCACCACTTGATTGATAAATAATCGATGAGAAATTACTATAAAGACTAATCCAACATCAATTTTTCAATTTGATGTAACTAAATTACTTAATTTTCTGACTTAAAAAATGGGTTAGAATACATAAAAGAGAATAATCAATATTCATGCTAAAGAAAAATGTTCATGATTTTAAATTTATTTTTCTACACTTAGGAGCCATGTCATAAGCATAAAAAAAAAGTTGCTCGTAATCTTCTGTATTTAAACCTCTATAGAAAAAGAAAGAGAATAATTCTACATTTAAAACTATACATAATTTTGAAAAAATTGACTTCATTGAAAATGACATCCCTCAAAAGTTTCAACCCCTTACATATACTTTAATTTTGTGAAAAATTACTAGAAAGGCTAACAATTCAAAGTCTATACACTAGCTTCATTCAAATATAATTTTCCAATTTGAGGTGACTAATCAATTCAATTTTCAAACTTAAGGAATGACTTAGACAACATATAGATAATAATAAATTATATCAAATATTATAAATCATCATCATTACATTTTTCTTTAGAGTTGTCATTTCATAAAGTGCAATTATCCTTGATTCACTGCATTTTCTTAGATTAGATGTGATATAAATATGAAGACATATAGTATTTTCTTTTATAGATGTTTTCTTCCATAATAGATTAATAGGATTGAAAAAGAAAAAATATATATAGAATATACAATTTTTTATTTTTTTAAATTACAAGATATTCTTAATATCATTTGATGATATGTGACATCATGTTAAAATTAAATCTTAACTATATATTAATATTTAAAATTTATAATTTAGGGTATGTTTTTAAAAACTATAGGGTTTATTAAAATATTTTTTTATATAATCAATTATATGCAAATCAATTTAATTATATAAGTAATGATAATTTATTCTCAAATTTACAGTGAATCACAGTATATCAACCATTTAAAGTATGATTTAAAATTAAAAATATACAAATATTATAAAGATACTCATTGATATCGTGTCACATGTAAGATTTACTATAAATTTGACTCTATATTAACATTTTCTTTTAATTATATATGAATACTTTAACTAAAAAAATTTTATATGATAATCTGTTTAATCGAGATTGTACGAAAAATATTAATTTTGTATGGTAAAATACTAGAAAGTTATGAAATGATATAGTAAAATAATGATTTTTTCCAGTAAAATATGATTTCTATGGTTTTTTTAACATGGATTTTTCATTTTATTTTAAAAATATATGGTTATAGATGATATATAATATAAATGATAGACAATATACAATATACATGTTGATTTGATCTAATATATAATCTATAATAATAATATTTAAGACTCATTATATGAAAAAAATTTTATGTGTCATTCAAATACAAAATTATGCCCCGTATTTCATAATCTTAGTATTTAAAGTAATTTTTTTTATTTAATTTGACTTTTAATTATTATTATTTTTTCTAGTCATACATTCATATCTCTTTTCTATTACCATAATAAAAGTACTCTATAAAATATTTCGATCGAAGTTATTTAACAAATAATATTTATAATCTATAATACTAATTTATAATCTATCTATAATATTAATATTTAATACTCATTATATGAAATTTTTTTCATGTGTCGTTTATAGAGAAAATTATGCCCTGCCTTTTATAATCTTAATATTTAAACTAAGATATTGGATTTAATTATTTTCTAATTATTTTTTTTTCTAATCATGCCATCATATATATCTTCCACTAACACAACAAAAGCACTCTATGAAATATTTCAATAGAAATTATTTAATAAATAAAAAATAAACAAAGTGATAATTGAATGTATTATATCATTAAAAGGATTTTTTACACAAATAAAATGAAAAAAGAGAGATGTTACACACTTTTTCCGTTTTCTAGTTGGTTACATATATGTCCTCTTGTTTTTCTTTATATCAAGTATAATCGAATTTGGTGTTTATTTGGCCTACCCGAGATGATACAACCAGGTGACATGGGCTGAGCCTGGAATGTATGTAGAACAGAAGTGATTTAAGTATATTTCTGCGTTATTTTTGCGAAAAAAATTGTAACATAAGGAAGTCGATTCAAAACCCTAAACCTAAATTGTCTTCCATTAAAAAACAAGAGGACATATATGTAATCAACTGAAAAACGAAAAAAATGTGTAACTTCTCTCTTTTTTCATTTTATTTGTGTAAAAAATTAATCATTAAAATAATTATATATATAATTATAGTATTAATTATAATAAAACTATTATAGTTCTGTTACCAAAAAAACTATTATAATTAAACATAATCATGTTGATTATAATTATGATAATTAACAATAACAAGAAAACTTTAGCACACATTTTTTAAATTATCTTTATTGGATTTATATTATGTATGTATTTTTATTTTTAATTTGGGTTATATTTCATGTATTTGTTATTATGGATATTTATGTTTTAAATTTCAAAGTATTTTTAAATTTTTTTTTATCTTTTTTGGATTTTTTTAATAAATCCATGAATATCCATAATAATTCAAATCTTCGTAGAGAATTAGGAATGAAACCCATAACGAGGATGAAGATGTGAATGAAAGATAAAATTCTAAATAACGACAAGATTGGGGGGAGTTTTTAACTTCAAATCTTGAACTTTTGAAAATAATTAAAAAAAATATCTATCTACCCGTCTCACTATATCCTATTTAATTTTTTTTTAATTTAAACATTCCAACTTACCAATTCCACAATAGTTTCATATTAATTTGTTTGAAAAATTTCATAATTTACACTTCTTTGATAATATTGCTAATTATTTACTAATTTTAAAAAATAAACAATTACATTACTTTTTGAAAAATAATTGTGTAATTGATATAATACTCCAATAATTGAGATGACGTAAATTAGGGTTATATACGAATTTTTTTACTAATTATAACACATTAATTATACTATCTATTTTAAAATTGATATTTTAATTTACTAAAAGGATGTAGAAGAAAAGGATGTGTTATTGAAATTGCATAAATTAAATTTATACTTAATTTTTTATTAATTTGAAAATATATTTATGTTTTTATAAATTGAATATTTTAATTTTTAAACAAGATATAAATAACTAAGGATGACAAAATTAAAGAATCTATTGAAGTGCATACACACAAGAATTACTCGCTATGAGGATGGAAATTAGGATATGTTTGGTCTTCATGGGGACGGTCGACGGGCATAGTCCCCATTTGTAAATGAGGCAGGGATGATGGTAGCACACATTATTTTTTTCAATTATATTTGTTGGATTTACATTTTGTATTCATTTCTATTTTTAATTTGGATTACATTGTATTAATAGTATTTATTATTACAGATATTTATGTTTCAAATTCCAAAATATCTTTAGAAATGTTCTCTTTTTGTAATTCTTTTAATAAATCCGTGAATACCATATAGATTCAAATCTCTGCAAGAAATGAGAAATAAGAACTTGTGATGGGAATGATGATGATGATGAGAGGCGAAAATTCTAAATAAGGATGGGGTATGGGACATATTCCATCTCTCATGAATATCTATTGTCATTTTTATAACTGATTCGTAATATAGTAATATCGACTTTTTTTCTTTTATTGTTCAACAATTCCAATTTTCAAAATATGCAAAACTTTATAAGATATGCTCTTTATTATTAGTTATGAGTCATCTACCAAGATTTTTTTTCACCTTATAAATATGATATTAAAAAGATGATATAAAATATATGTAACATTTATACTTTAATTATGTATTTATTTAGTTATTTAACTATCAACTTATTTTTGAAATAAATTTATATACTTAATCTATAAAATATATTTAAATAAATTATTACTTATTTTTTATAATGATCAATAAACTATTTTTTATTATTATCCCATGCATTGCACAGGTCAAATACTCTAATATAAAAATATACCAAGGAAAAGACAACAACAAAACGAAAAGTCCGCCAGAAATGGAAACCAATGGAATGAGACCCACAACCTTAATGCAATAATGCTCTCCCTGCGCTACTCAAACCAACAAAAAATTGTTTTATATTTAAATATAGATATATAAGTATTTCTTTAACTTTAATTAGGAGTTGTTAAGTTATTTAGATACGAGAGATATAAAAACACCTTTTATTATAAGATTATAATAAAGGATATATGAAATTAAAAAAAAAAGAAAAAAATCAGGGTGATAGCCTTTTTTTTTTCTAAAAAGGTTTAACAATAGTTTGGTAAAAGAGCAATTCCGTATTTATTGTGTATATTTATTTTTTCATTTATTTTCACTGTTATTTTCAGAAGCAATTTCCTATTTTTCCTTAAATTAAGCAAATTTCTTTTTATAACTGCAAATAAACAATAACTCAATCTTTAAAAGTATTTTTCTCAAAATAAGTGCTCTTTTCGCAAGATCCAGAAATAAGCGAGCTCGGAGATTGAGAAAATAAAATTTGAAAAAAGAAAAAGTCAGAATGGGGCATAAACAAATCAACAGAGCTCGGAACACTATATGGCGTTAGAACAATAATTAAAAAAAAAATGAATGAAAAATGTATAAGCGTTACAGTAGACATTTTAATCCATTTCTTAAGTTTTTGCTCTATATAAATATATTGCATAAAGATAAATAGAAACAGTTAATTAAAAAGATAAGTAGGTACAAAAAGTTTAAATGAAACTATAAATCTTAACAAAATTTTATTCGTCTAAAAACCTTATATTCATATTTTTCTTTATATACCGCAAATCATGCAAAAAATTAAGAGAATATACAATGCCAAAGGAAGGAACATATTCACATGTTATCCTAATATTCATTGAGTTTGCGCAAAAACATGTTGAAGCACGCGCACCTGCAATCATTCGGTTTTCCTCGATCGATCTGATAATTTTTTACAAAAAGGAAAAAAAAAATATCATAGAATCCTTTTCGTCTTGTTTCTACAACTACTATTTAAACTATGTTACCGAATAGGTTGAATGCACACATGATTACGGAGGGAGACTGATAGAAAATTAATCTCAATAGCATTTGAAGTGAATAGGTATAAGAAAACAATATAATTAATGTGTATCAGTGTCAACTAACCGACTATCTGTCGACTCTGGCAGAGGCTACTGTTAACTCGCACTACTAAATGTCGAATAGTACTATCATATACAAATCAACTAACAAAATTCAAAGCGAATGTGAAGTTAATAAAAGAGTTAATGCTCATTTTAGTCCCTCACTTTTAAAACGAGTCAAATCAGTTTCCAACATTACAAAATGTGAGTCAAATTAGTCCCTTATTCCACTTTTATTTAATATTTTATCAATTAGGTGATGATATGTAACATTAAGTTATATATTATCATACTATGTGTCATATAAAGTAGAATGAAGTTTAAAATAATTTATTTTAGTATCTAAAATTATACAAAATGAGTCAATTTAAAATGTATAATGAATATTTAAATGACTTATTTTGTATAATTTTAAACATCAAAATAAGTCATTTTAAAATATATTCTACTTTAGATGACATATGGTATATTAAGGTATCACTTAATGTTATTAATCATCATTTAATTGATAGAAAATTAACTATAATTGGGTTAAAGGACTAAAATGACTCATATTTTGTAATGTTAGGGACTAATTTGACTTATTTTAAAAGTCAGGGACTAAAATAACTCAATAATAAAAAGTGAGGGACTAAAATGAACACTAACTCTTAATAAAATCTACAACATTTAAATATCACTATAAGAAAAATAAAAATGGAGACGAGACAACAAAACAATTGACCACCGAAACCGGCGTTGAAATTTCTTTACGATGTTCACAACCGCCATATTACCGGCCCATCGTCGGTGAGATAACTATTATATGTTCTTTGTTTGAATTCACTAACGCTGATGATTGAATTATAAATACATTTATTTTTTATATTAGAATAAGTTATAAATTATTATAAAATTAAATTTTTTCCCCAAAGGTTACGTGATTAAAAGGTTGTCCCCACAAATTTGAGCAAATTGAGAAACGTTACATGGATTTAATATGTTATGTTTCTCAAAGTTTAAAGTTTAGGGATTATATTTTCGTCGGTATTCTTATATTTACAAGAGTTTCAATATTATTTTATATCTCATGGTTGTAATTTAATTATAAGTTTTATTTTATTTTACATGAGATTTAATCACAAGTTTTATAGATCTTAAGTGTAATTTTAAAATTTGACTGTTTGAGTTAGTGAAATAAATTTTATAGATCTTAAATGAAATTTTAAAATTTGATCATTTGAGTTAGTACAATTTGATCCTTGAACTTTCTTGGATGTGTAAACGGATCCTTCCGTTAATTTTCCATCAAATGTTTAAAAAAAAATCACAAATTGAGACTATTGAGTTGTATATTTAGAAAAGTTTCAAAGGTCAATTTGGGCATATTTTAAAGTTTAGGGAGATATAATACACTTGCTTTGGCTAAAATATGTAATTGTGAAAATTCAAGAGTTAATTTGTACATTTTTAAAATACAGGGGTCAAAGTGCACATGACCTTTAAATCATGAAATTAAAGTGTCATTTTCCCTACATATATATTTTTTAATTTTACAGAATTTAAAATGCAAAACTAATTAAATGTTCTAATTGAATTCTTTCATTTTTAAATTATTTTTTTTGGATAAGCAGTTATATTATTTAAATATTTTGTTTTCGTACGTAATGGAATTATATGGCATTTTGCATGGATAAGGTGGACAATGGGCAACTACTGACATGCAATGGCGGGTGGTTCTGTGGCTGTGGTGGGCAGCTGATACCAGGCAACGGACAGTCAGCGGACAGCGAGCGAGCGAGCTACGGTGTCTGCCAATAGGCAGGCGACTAATGACCAACGGCAAGCAATGACAACTTCTTGTGCTTCATTCATACATACACTTTGCGAAAAGTGTGTTACGAGACAATTTTTTGTGGAGAAAGATTTAAAATTCACTTTTTTTAAGCTTTGTAAACATCTCATAAAAATACTTGAAATTTCAATATTCTTTCTTTGTGTTAATATCTAAATAAATATTTTTATAATAAATCATTTAAAATTCTCTAAAAAAAATACATTATCCTATAAAAATGGTCCATCCAAACGCAATGCTGAATTTATAATCGTTTGGTAAACAAATAGAAAGTATGAGCCAAGGTACTTTAAGGAACATAAAATAATAATCAGATTGAACTCTTCTTAGCTGTAAACAAAGCACTGACAAAGCACTGCATTCCGGAGAAAGATAAAGCACTACACTGCCACACCTTGGAAAAGTACGAACAAGTTGTATGCAATATGGCGGTGGATCTAACCAAAAATACCCTCAGCCATCAGCACTTGCATAAAGACTGAGATTTACTTCGCTATTTTGAATTTAAGTGAAATTTTGGCCTCATGACAGGGGAGAACAATTTTCTGACTGTTATCTCATATAATCCCTTGAATATTGGCCGAAATATTCCAAAAAGGAGAAAAGCAATTTTGAAGACTTTCTTTAATAATTGAGTGGCTCAATGGATGTATTTTGTTTCAATCCATATCTATGCTGTGGCAATTTTGATCTCATCTCATTCGTGACAGTGCCTCCTTTTACTTTTTTTGCTTTTACATATTCCAATCAACATTTATGACAAAGACACCTTTCATTTCACTAAGACATACGTGATTTATATTATTGTCTTATAATTCACTCATAATTAGATGAAGAGCAGATTCTATTTGAATAATATATACATCCATGAATAATACATGAATAAGCACGGTATCCATACAAATATAAAATATATTTTTCACTCAGTAGAATGAACACGTGAATGAATTTCCATGTCCTTCATATCGTTACTCTAGCACTACATTGTCATCCTGCCTTCCGTGTTCGCTTTTCCTTTTTTGAACCCATATAAGTTTGATTTAATCTGATGAATTCTGCTACAGCTGACAAACCTTAAAATTTGGCTATGCACATGCTTGCTTACACTAACCCAACTATCCCTGAATAATAATTTAAGGCGTAAATAAGTCAATTATTATGTTTCACCTGTTTTTGGAGTTCTTTTACTTTTAGTCTTGATATTCTAAGTGCCCTTTTAAGGCTTTCAGTCAATGACTCTTTTGCAAAGCAAAGAGAGATATGATTGAAACAAGAGTTGCATGATATCACATCCAATTCGATGTTTTTTAATTTCATTTCCGCTCCTCAATTTGCCGGTGAGAGTCATCATCACGATACAGAGGAGTTACAAGATAGGCTAAGTAAACAAATGCTATATATGAAAATAATTTGTTACATAATTCAATTTGCTATATATGGTATAGATCATTTTCATCTAATTAATCCAAAGCATAAACTAGTCAGAATGTCCGAAATTAAGTGAAGTCTCTAATTGACCCCTAAACCCAAAACAATAACAGTTAAAAAGCAAAGAAGGAAAAAAAAAAAAAAAAGAGAGAGAAAAAAAAACAGAGCTAGCACACTGGAGAGGAGTTGGATGCGGTCCTGAGATTAACGGTTAGATGAAGATAACTTGAGTCTGCAGAATGCAACAACCTGCCCTGTCCGATACCACTACACCTAAACCTGAGAATTTGAGTACCAAAAGTGAATGATGAAGAGGTCCTCCAAACGACTTTAACATGTATAATTAGCTTCTCTAAAAGGAAAAGCAAGACTTCTTTGTTTGAATGATTTACTTTACTCATATCATTCCTACATTATAAGCATCGAAAGGGACTCACGTTTCCTCCATCTTATTATTCCCTTCCCAACTCACTGTCTCCCACTGTCCAATCCCTCTCTCTCTCTCTCTCTCTCTCTAGCTTTTCCCACCCCACTATGGCTACCACATTATTTCATTATGGAACCAATATCCAATTAAATATTCTTTAACTTATAATACTAACCTAATCAAATAAGCATGACTCATTTTCCTTTCATCTCAACAACCTTCATGAATTCGACGTAATATTTACACCACAATTCAGAGACGTTCTACTACACGGCATTGAATTGACTACATAAGCAAAGAGAGAGAGAGAGAGAGGTGCACGGTACGGTGGCTATTAGCTAGAAATCTTGTAACACTAGGTTCACATGGGGCACAGTTAATGCACGCTTTGCATGGTAATTTTGACCAATGGGGCACACATATATTCCATTAAGTACGAGGGAAATTATAAGTATGTTTGACTCTATTATTAGTTAAATGATTATTATTTTTATTAAATGACTTAATTTAGCAATCAATAAATAGATAATTTATGATAATTTTAAATATTAAAAATTCACCATAAAATCCACTTTTAACAGTAAATAAATAGACCTTCTTATACCAAAACCAAAAAGTTACCGCGTTTTCCCTTCAAAACATTGCACATCAGTCGTATGGTCCCATTCTTTTTCATTTCCACAGGAAAAGAAAGAGATTATTGAGGAATCTTGACTCTTCAACAAATAAAAGCTAGATTTGTTCGAAGCATAATAATAGAGAAATGTACGCGATTTCCTCGTCTTGGTGTGTAGAGGGCTACTTTTAATTGGTAAATGCTAAGTTGTCCAATTATGTTATATTATCCAATAGAACCAATCACAAATTTTATAAGGGTAATATAGTGTGCACGTTTCATTCATTTATTGATGTTATAATTTTATGTTGATAGCCGACATTGATCAAGTGGTAAAAACGATGCATCGAGCAGAGAAAACTAAGTTCACCTCAACTACTCTGGAGTTCATTAGAAAGGAACATGTTAGGAGACAAATTAAATGAATATCGCATTTAACTTATTGTTATTTTTACAAGGAATTTAACTTATTAGGAGTAATGTCTAACATAGAATTATTTGCGCAAATGCGCACATAATTATGACGAATTTAACAGGAAAACACATCAAATGTAATTATCTTCCCGAGTGTAATTGCAACAAAATTTCACTAGCATTTGGCATTTGATATTTTTTTGATTAGCATATTTCGAATAATCTGGTTCTATGTAACTAATAGTTTCATCATTCAGCATTCGGATATTTCCATTACGTGTGCACGTTTCATGTTCGGAATAATTTCTTTCTGTGTTGCTGGAATAATTGCATCCAGATCCAGATCCAGAGAGGATACAAAACCGACGACACTTAATTGCTAAGGGCTCAGACCAATGCAGCTATTCTTGAGTGTTCAGAAATTTTTCATGTACCCAAACAGAGAAGTATTAGGAAAGGTATATTTTATTCCGTTGCTGCAAATAAAAAAAGGCAAAATAATTATGATCACGGATGGCACAGGTATTGCTTCAAACTTGTCGTTTTCCAGAGGTTTAAGACAAAACTAAAGTGCAAGGTCGAAGAAAACTGCAATTATCATTACTTTCACGAAATGATACTAATATGGAAACACCTAAATTTCTTTTTCCTGGTTATTGTACATCAAGCTTTTCCTCCATCTAATTTCGGGTACCTCATGTTACCTGCAAAAGCTGCAATTTGCATCTTATGGGGGTGTTGACTGTTGACGACATCACTTATCAATCTCATTATTTAGAAAGCACAAAGGTTAGAAAATTCTTGAAAAGGAGAGAAAAGAGAAGTGCAAATAAGTGAAGCAAAGTGGAGATGATCTTCCACTCCTCCCACCGCAACTTCTCAGTCTGTCCCCTTCTCCCTACATACCGCTTGATAATTTTTAGGTGAACTAAATCCAAATAATATTCTTATATAATCATGCATAAAACATTTCTAGGGGCAGGGGTATATGAGAAATATAATGAATAACTTATAGTTAAATAACTTTCATCGTAGTTTCAATTGTATTTTAACCCCACAAACACGGGGCAACTATAAAAAATAGGGAGATAAATTTGCTTTGGATTATTCTATATCATAAACTGCCAAAAGCTATATTGTTCGAAACATACAGAAAGAAGTAAGGAAAAGTCAAATATCTTCACCCCTAATCAAAGGAGGATCTGATCTCATCCAAAGGTTGCAATAGCTGCCATCAAGGACTAGAACAAAAATCATGACCACTCACTCATGGATCCATGATACAAAATACACTAATCACTTTACCTTCCCGCAAAAATAACAGGAAAGAAATAAAAAGGAAAAAGAAAAAAGAAAAAAAGAGAGATGTAAAAAGCATTTTGGAGTTTATTTTTTGTCAAGATAGGCAACTCAGCAGGGCAGCTAGGATGGAATGATAAAAGAATAGGACGGTTGTGTAACTTCTGTTCAATACCATACAAGAGTAGAGATGCTGATTAATATTTTATTTAGTAGTTGGAAAATGGAAGACACTTGTTCTGGCCATTTGGAGGAAAACAAATAGGAAAGATAGTTCACAAAGAGTGCTTAAAAAAGTCACAAGGCCAGCTGGGAAAACTTAATTTAAAGCAATAAAATCAAAATGATACCAATTGGATTTTTTTGAATTGGTCCCTCATGACAGCTCCCCTTTAACGACTCACTTTCACTATAAGAACTAAGTATTTCATGCAGCTTTTCTCAGTCATCACTAGCACCAAACTCTTTTTTCCACTCACCTTCCCTGAATCCTCCATTTCTAAGAAAAGCAGTGAGGATCTGATCAGAAGCATTGGCCGGAGGTGGCCAGCTCTTTTCTTCTACCCATGACTGCTAGGGGCAGCGACCCCGGAAGGGGTCATCTTTGGCCACAAATGGCCATGGCATTGGCCACTGTTTTGATTTCTACTGCTGTGGTTTCTGTTGCTGCTGATGGTTACTCTTACTATTCTCCACCACCACCACCACCTTATGAGTACAAGTCACCTCCGCCACCACCACCATACGAGCACAAGGCTCCACCTTATGAGTACAAGTCACCACCTCCACCACCACCCTATGAGCACAAGGCTCCACCCTATGAGTACAAGTCACCACCTCCTCCTTCACCCCCACCTCCATATGAGTACAAGTCACCACCTCCACCACCACCATATGAGCACAAGGCTCCACCCTATGAATATAAGTCACCACCTCCTCCTTCACCATCACCCCCACACCCCTACGAGTACAAGTCACCACCTCCACCACCACCATACGAGCACAAGGCTCCACCTTATGTGTACAAGTCCCCCCCTCCTCCTTCACCATCACCCCCACCTCCCTATGAGTACAAGTCACCACCTCCTCCACCACCATACGAGCACAAGGCTCCACCTTACGAGTACAAGTCCCCACCTCCTCCTTCACCATCACCCCCACCTCCTTACGAGTACAAGTCACCACCTCCACCACCACCATACGAGCACAAGGCTCCACCTTATGTGTACAAGTCACCACCTCCTCCACCACCATACGAGCACAAAGCTCCACCTTATGAGTACAAGTCACCACCTCCTCCGTCCCCATCACCCCTGCCTCCCTATGTGTACAAGTCACCACCTCCCCACCACCATATGAGCACAAGGCTCCCCCTTATGTGTATAAGTCACCACCTCCTCCACCACCATACGAACACAAGGCTCCACCTTATGAGTACAAGTCACCACCTCCTCCATCACCATCACCATCACCCCCACCACCTTATGTGTACAAGTCACCACCTCCCCCACCACCATATGAGCACAAGGCTCCACCTTATGTGTACAAGTCACCACCTCCTCCACCACCATATGAACACAAAGCTCCACCATACTATTACAAGTCTCCTCCACCACCTTCTCCCTCACCTTCACCTCCTTACTACTACAAATCTCCTCCACCACCTTCACCACCTTATTATTACAAGTCTCCACCACCACCAGAAAAGTCTCCATCTCCAACACCATACTACTACAAATCTCCTCCTCCTCCATCCCCCAAACCCCACCCACCTTACTACTATAAATCTCCCCCACCTCCATCCCCTGAACCCCATCCACCTTACTACTACATATCTCCTCCTCCCCCTTCACCCACTCCGCATCCGCCTTACTATTATAACTCTCCGCCACCTCCAGTAAAATCTCCTCACCCAACACCTTACTACTACAAATCTCCACCACCACCCAAGCACATCCCCCCTCCTTACTATTACAATTCTCCTCCTCCACCTGTTGTGTATCCTCCACACCCCTACCCACATCCCTACCATCACCCATTGATTGTGAAGGTTGTGGGTAAAGTCTACAGCTTTAAGTGCTACGACTGGGAGTATCCTGAAAAGTCACACGACAAGAAACACCTCAAAGGTACATAACATTCATTTATTTATCCTTTGATCTTGGCCTCTTTTGTCAACATAATTTTTAGCTCAAAAGCCTCAGTACCGTTACGTTTAAATTGTCAATTTTTGTGATTTTGAGACGTGAATTGCCCTTTATGTTCAAGTAGCTTTTACTTTTCTTGATGTTAGGCTTATATGTTTTGATCAATGTCTTTGTCTACTGAAACTTTAGCTGCATTTTACAAAGCATTTATTCTTAATCGTCTCATTCTAACAATAAAGCTTTTCATGATAATTACCATTTTAATCAAAATAAATTATTTAACGATGTGAGGGAATATTTTAATGAATATGCTTACACTATCTTGAACAAAATATAAAGCAAATGAATATATTTATCCTTGATGCATAAATTACTAAAGTGCCAAAAGTTATACACGTGAAAGATTTATAGTGCTGGTGAATATTTTGTAATAGGGTTGATAGGCATTTTAAGCAACAATGTTAACATTGCATTACTAAAAAATATCTTAACTGTTTTCTAAAATATAAAATAGAAATAATCTCAAAATTGATTCCTCTTAAATTTTATATCGGATAAATTAGTCTGTCAATTTAAATTGTCAGATAATTTAGTCTATTTCTTGAAAAATTGAACAAATTAATCCCATAAAGAGTTCAAATTTATCCTTATAAAGGAGATCAATTTAGGGATTTTGTCAAGAAAAATTTTATTCGGCACCGGCTGCAGCTCGTATTTAATACCAATTTGACAACGATAGCTTTTCCTATACAAATATGACAAGGATAGTTAATACTTAATAGTTTAACTCGCTGTTCTTTCGGTAATGTAGCCACATATAATGTAAAATATTTTGTTGAACTTTTTGGTTCCGATATATATGGATGATTTATGTTTCCTTGTCTTAACATGTATGATTTATGAAGAATTATCATCATTTTGGCGTGTGAATTGTAATTATTTCACTATGGAACAGGTGCTGTTGTGGAGGTCAAATGCAAGGCAGGCAGGAACATCATCAAGGCTTATGGTGAAACCAAGAGCAATGGAAAGTATAGCATCACAGTTAAGGACTTTAACTACGCCAAATACGGACCCACAGTATGTAAGGCTAAGCTACATGCTCCACCTAAGGACTCTCCCTTCAACATACCTACGAAGTTGAACGAAGGAACCGACTTGAAGGTGAAATCAAAGGACAAGTACGAAGTTGTGCTTAAGGCTAAGCCATTTGCTTATGCTTCAAAGAAGCATTTTGAAGAATGTTACAAGCACAGACCTTCACCAACTCCTTACTACTATAAGTCACCTCCTCCTCCAGCACCAGTTTACATATACAAGTCCCCACCTCCACCGTCACCAACTTATGTATACAAGTCACCACCTCCATCCGTGAAAGCACCATCACCTCCATACTATTATCAATCTCCACCTCCACCATCGCCTAAACCCAAGCCTCCATACTACTATCAATCTCCACCTCCTCCATCCCCAGTACCTAAACCTCCATACTACTACCACTCTCCACCTCCCCCATCACCGGTACCAAAACCTCCATACTACTATAACTCCCCACCTCCCCCATCACCAGTACCCAAGCCTCCATACTACTATCAATCTCCACCCCCACCATCACCGGTACACAAGCCTCCATACTACTACCAATCTCCACCCCCACCCTCACCCATACCCAAACCTCCGTACTACTACAACTCTCCACCTCCTCCTTCACCGGTTCCAAAACCTCCATACTACTATAACTCCCCACCTGCCCCATCACCGGTACCCAAGCCTCCATACTACTACCAATCTCCACCTCCACCTTCACCGGTACATAAGCCTCCATACTACTATAACTCCCCACCTCCCCCATCACCGGTACCCAAGCCTCCATACTACTACCAATCTCCACCCCCACCCTCACCCATACCCAAACCTCCGTACTACTACAACTCTCCACCTCCTCCTTCACCGGTTCCAAAACCTCCATACTACTATAACTCCCCACCTCCCCATCACCGGTTCCAAAACCTCCATACTACTACCAATCTCCACCCCCACCATCACCGGTACACAAACCTCCATACTACTACCAATCTCCACCTCCTCCTTCACCAGTACCAAAACCTCCATACTACTACAACTCCCCACCTCCCCCATCACCGGTACACAAACCTCCATACTACTACCAATCTCCACCTCCTCCTTCACCCGTACCAAAACCTCCATACTACTACAACTCCCCTCCCCATCACCGGTACCAAACCCTCCATACTATTACCAATCTCCACCTCACCCATCACCGGTACACAAACCTCCATACTACTACCAATCTCCACCCCCACCATCACCAGTACCCAAGCCTCCATATTATTACAAGTCTCCACCTCCGCCATCACCTGTTCCAAAACCTCCATACTACTACCACTCTCCTCCCCCACCATCACCACCACCCCCTTACTATTACCATTCTCCCCTCCACCCAAAGAATTACCACACCCACACCCTCCTTACTATTACCACTCTCCACCCCCACCATCACCACCACCCCCTTACTATTACCATTCTCCCCCTCCACCCAAAGAATTACCACACCCACACCCTCCTTACTATTATCAGTCACCACCTCCACCATCACCTTCTCCACCACCTCCTTATTACTACAAGAGTCCTCCTCCACCATCACCATCCCCTCCACCACCTTACTATTATAAATCCCCTCCTCCACCCAAAGAATTACCACACCCTCCATACTACTATAAGTCACCACCCCCACCATCACCATCCCCTCCACCACCTTACTATTATAAATCCCCTCCTCCACCCAAAGAATTACCACACCCTCCATACTACTATAAGTCACCACCCCCACCATCACCATCCCCTCCTCCATACTATTATAAATCTCCTCCTCCACCAAAAGAATTACCACATCCTCCTTATTACTACAAGTCACCACCTCCACCATCACCATCCCCTCTTCCTCCATACTACTATAAATCTCCACCACCACCATCACCATCCCCACCTCCACCCTACTATTATCAATCTCCTCCTCCACCTAAAAAGCTACCATACCCACACCCTCCTTACTACTACCAGTCTCCACCACCACCATCATCTCCGCCACCTCCCTACTACTACAAATCACCTCCACCACCATCTCCATCACCTGTACCACCATACTACTACGAGAGTCCTCCTCCACCATCCCTCTCTCCTCCTCCTCCCTACTACTATCACTCTCCACCACCACCATCCCCATCCCCTCCACCTCTTTACTATTACAAATCTCCCCCACCTCCATCTCCATCCCCACCCCCTCTTTATTATTATCAAAGTCCTCCTCCACCATCTCCCACTTCTCATCCTCCCTACTACTACAAATCCCCTCCACCACCGACGTCGTCTCCTCCACCTCCTTACCACTATGTGAGCCCCCCTCCACCTTCACTATCTCCTTCCCCACCATACCACTATACATCACCACCTCCTCCCTCCCCATCTCCCGCTCCCACATACATTTACAAATCACCTCCCCCACCACCGGTTTACATCTATGCTTCCCCACCACCACCTATCTACAAGTAAGCTCAGAATGCGGAAGCCCCAATCATTATAAATCATGTAAGTCAATAATCTTTACAGTTATAAATGTGGATTATCATTACATATATAAACTTTTAAGTAATGAAAATTCTTATTTCTTTCCAGGTTCTAGTTTTCAACAAGGAATAAAGGCAAGCTCCATTTGGGGCAAAGTGAAACATCTAGCTTCCTGTCCAAGTACTTTGAATAAAAGTCTGAGCATATCGTCTCTAAGCTACAATCTTTATGATTCAGACGGGATTGCTTCTATTTATTTGATGGCCATCTTCCACGTCCTGATCTTACTGTGTTCAAGTGACAGCCAAATCAAAACGAGGAAGCAAGTTTGAATATTGCCAAGTGAAAGTGAAAAGTACAGTCTCCTTTTAGTGATCTTTTTAATTTATTTGTGCATAGTCTAATATGGCCATGTATGATTGTTTTTCTATTTATTGTTGCATTTTTGTATTGTACCGTTTTGTTGTGTTTGCAATAAGAGTATTAGCAATAAAGAAGCACATTCAATTTCTGTCCATAATTAGTTCATGTTTTCCATAGATATATATATACACACACACATACACAAATGAAACATAAAAGCCTAACAAGCAATATTGAGAGAAGATGCATGGTTCACATTTCTCACAAACAGCAATCAGCTTTTTTTTTTTCCGTTGCTTCTGTATACTCCCAAAAGGGAATGACAAGGTCTTCGATGTTGGCCTCGGAAGAAATACTGGCCGACCGTGTGATTGTGATGCCTACTTGTTGTTTTCTATACTGTCTATATCCTCAATCAACTGTTTGACTCTTATCAAACTATAAATTTTTGGCAGGTATTTTCTTTCTTTTTTAAGTTTTAAAGTACAATTGGAGCCAGCTAAGCTACACGAATAACCCATTACGGTTTGTTGTTTCACTTTGCTATATTGATGAGTTAGGTTCCTCAAGCGGTTTTTAAAAATAAGAAAATTTTGATTTTGGTATTCAAAAAATTATCTGACTTTGGTAACTATTTTAAAATTGTTTGGTTTTAGTACTTGTTAGATATAATTGATGATTGTCATATAGAATTAAATGACATGACTCTTCGTTAATCAATTCAATATGATAAAACTAACTTAAAAATTGAAGGGAAAAAAGCCATACTAATCACCACTTTGTCTACCACGAAAATAAAAGGTGTTCAACTAATCGTTCAACTAATCAATCAACTAGAAAAGTAGCAACTTCGTTATAAAAGGGGAGACACACAGGAAGAAAACCATCTACTAGAAAATTAGTCTTGGTGCGCTTCACTCATACAGATAATCTAGATTTTTCAGAGTATTAAAACAGAGAGAACAATAATGCTGCACCGAGTGATGATTATAAAGAGGTCTATTTAGCATGTAAGGAATTGGCCATCATTACCTAACGTTTTAGAGTACTTTGGTTTTTCCTTTTTTTTTTTTTTGCTACAGAGCATTTTGAACACTTTACTTCTAAAGCAAAAACAATTTATAAATCCTATAGAAATTTATAATATTTTCAAAATATTACCCATACATAATTTGTATACTTAAATTATTTTGATGTTTTAAACAAGAATTCTTAAGTTTTTATTTTTTTCTATAGATCACAGAAGTATAAAACAACTGAAAAGGAAAATATTTTACGTTGGTTATCAACGGCCTAACACAACCGTCCTCTCTATATAAATAGATTTTCAATAACACAAAGCACAGGCAGAGTTTTTGTTATAGATCACACAAGTATAAAATGAAAATTTTATAACTGAAAAGGAAAGTCAAGTGCAAAAAAAAAATGAAATATTATAAAATTAATAATTTTTCTTTTATATCACTAGAGTGATTAAAATTTTCTCATATAATTGGAAAGATAGCCGTTTAAGTTATCATTTTAAATAACTTATTATGTACCCAAGTAACTTTATTAACTGGCGAAAAAGTTCATACTACACATATCATGTTCATAAAACTTAATTCTCATAACAAGTTACTTTATAATATTATTATCTTCTTGTTATATGAAAAATTATCTCCTACTTGATTTTCTTAAAATAAAATTACATGCCTGATCATCATGAGAATATCTCATTATTTAACAGATGAGTATTGTTTACCCAAAAAAAAAATAACAGAATAAAAGAGTCAGTGAAATTGGATTTTTGTGTTAAGTTGTTCAATAGTGTGCGCTTGATCTTACACCAATATCAACATCTTCCACTCACATTATCTTACACTGGTACACATACACAGAGAGACAATAAAATGATAATCGGAATTTCAGTTTCAGGAAACGCAAAATCATCATCGTGAGTTCGTTACTTGAATCAATTTGAACAAAAATAAGTCTACAAGGGTTATAAGATGAACCTTGTCTCAGTGGATAGCTTCTAGACATTGCTTGGTGAAATGTAAAAACTCCTACCCTTGGCATGCTTCTCGAGCAAATCGTCATATTGATATTTTCCTACTCGGTAGAGAGATTTTAAGAAATTATTCGCAATACAAATGGGTAAAGACCAAAACCAAATTAATGAGATTGAGAGACTAACCTTCAATATCTCCTCCCAGCTCCCACTGAGTTTTTCTGTCACATGAAGGTCTGCCGAGCCTCTTGCTCTGTCATGACTTTGCTAGCTCTGCAAATCAAGGTTACAAAGTGCTTTACATACCAAATTCTCATTTATAAATATGTATTTTACAATCAAAATAAAGCAATATAATCAAAGAGTTCAGAACGAAAAGATTAAGACATTATACGAATGATGCAAAGAGTTTGAACTTCAATTACTCAAAAAAATTTAAACCTCTACACATCAAAAGATACAAAGTGAAACATGGTCATAACTGGTTTGGCGAGAGAAGTTTCTGAAAATAATGCGCATCACTTTCTAGCATTTGTCCAATGTTTTGTACATGATATCAGAATTTCAATAAAGACTGTTATGTGAGAAAACATGTAGATTCCACATCAGCTGGGTGGGCATAAAGACGACAAAGTACCGTAATTCTTTCCCTTGAGCTAGCTAAGGTTGGGTTGGGTAAAATATCCTCAATTCGAATACACTTTAACAAACATGATGTTAAAAATGACTAGGGCCGAAAATATATAAATGTTAGAAACCACACAGATACAGTAGAAGATAAAGGAATAAGGAAATAATAGTGAGACAAAATGCAAAAGATGAGAATGTCTATTAGAGCACTAAGCAGCTCTTACTCTCCAAATGCCCAATACAGCCAAAGCCTAAAGCTCCTACCCCTCACAACCCAACAAATATACCCTTTTCCCTCAGCAGAATCGTAACAAACATTCCTATACCTCCCTCCTCAGCATGACACCCACGCCTGTGTAGTTAGTTAGGAGTGGGTCCCATCAGCTCCCACCCTTCCGTCCCCCAACATAGTATTCCCCAAATTGCCCCTAAATTTCTTTCTTTTATACACCTTTAATCCCTCAGGAATTCTATCTCTAACAATACCCCCCTCTTGAACTACCACCTTGTCCTCAAGGTGGAAGTGAGGGAAGCTAAGTTGTATGTCCGTTGCTAGTTCCCAAGAGTTCTCAAATTCAGGTGTGTCCCACCACTTTATCAGCACTTCCAATTCTCCTTGGGAGTTCCTTCTTGCTGCTATTACCTCAGCAGGCTGTAATTTCAGTTCCCAATCTTCTGTCAGACCAACTGGAAGAGGCTAGCTCTTGACATCAGGGGCTATGCATTTCTTTAGCAATGATACATGAAAAATTGGGTGCACCATAGATTCAGCTGGTAATTTGAGCTTATAGGCCACCTTCCCGATTCTTTCAATCACTTCATAAGGCCCATAGTACCTTGGGCTAAGCTTCTGGTTAACACGATTAGCCAAGAAGCGTAGTCTATAAGGCTGAATCTTTAAGTACACCATGTCTCCAACTTCATATTCCACATCTCTTCTTTTCTGATCAGCCTGGTTTTTCATGCGAGCTTGGGCCTTGTTAAGTTGCCATTTTAACTCATCCAGAATGGCGTTCCTTTCTGCCAACAGCTGGTTCACCTCCTCTACTGCAGATGGGGATACATCGCCCTTGATCAGAGGAGGTGGCTCTCTACCATACAGGTTCTTGAAGGGGCAGGTATTAGTGGCTGAACTATAAGTAGTGTTATACCATAGTTCAGCCCAACACAATCACCTAGGCCATTGCCTTGGTTTGGTCCCAGCAAAGCATCCCAGGTACATTTCTAAGCACCGATTAATTACCTCGGTTTGGCCATCCGTTTGTGGATGGTAAGCAGAACTGAACTTGAGCTTGGTTCCAGCTTGCTTAAATAATTCCGCCCAAAAGGTGCTCATAAATACCCTATCTCTGTCTGTGATTATTGATTGCGGGAAGCCATGTAGTCGTACCACTTCCTTCACAAAGATATTTGCTACGTCCTTGGCTGAGTAAGGATGTGAAAGACCAATAAAATGGGAATACTTGGTAAGCCTGTCTACTACCACTAAAATAGTATCCACCCCTTGAGCTTTGGGAAGGCCACCAATAAAATCCATGGATAAATCCTCCCAGACTTGAGAAGGAATGGGTAGAGGCTGAAGCAATCCGGCTGGGGACAGGGTCTGGTACTTGTTCCTACTGCAAATCTCACACGATTGAACATACTGCTGGATGGCCTTCCTCATTCCCTCCCACCACAACAGTCCTGCCATGCGTTTATATGTTCTAAAGAACCCGGAGTGACCACCCAAACAGTATCATGGAATTCCTGCAAGAGTAAGGGAATTCTAGGAGAGTTCTTGGGTATTACCAACCTGTTGTGGTAATATAATCGGCCTTTCCTTAATTCAAACCCCGATTGCGTGTTACTGCCTTGCAGTAAATCTTGGATGATTTGTTTTAGTTCTGCATCCTGTTGAATCTCCTCCTCAAGCCCCTCCCAATCTTGAAAAGTGACACTAGAAATAGCAGCAAGGTACATTTTCCTGGATAAAGCATCTGCAGCACCATTGTCTTTCCCCGCCTTATACTTGATTTCGAAATCAAATCCAAGTAGTTTGGCCACCCATTTCTGCTGCCCTTCACCCATCATCCTTTGGTCCACTAAGAACTTCAAGCTTTTTTTATCAGTATGCACTATAAACTTCCTCCCAATTAGATAATGCCGCCACTTCTGAACTGCCATTACTATCGCCATGAGCTCCCTTTCATAAACGGATTTCTGCTGGCCCCTATCTAAAAGTTTCTGACTCAAATAAGCGATTGGGCGCCCTTCTTGCATTAAAACCGCCCCAAGTCCCTTTCCTGAGGCATCAGTTTCAATTACAAATGTTTTCTCAAAATCTGGTACTGCCAGAACCGAGAGTGTAGTCATTGCTTGTTTGAGTTGCTCAAACGCCTCCTGAGCCTTTGAACTCCACTTGAACCCATCTTTTTTCAGAAGTTGAGTAAGTGGCCAGGCTAATTTTCCATACCCCTTGACAAATCTTCTGTAATAGCCAGTAATTCCCAAAAAGCCTCTCAGCCCCTTTAAGTCCACTGGTACAGGCCACGTCGTCATTGCTTCTATTTTTTTTGGATCAGCGGCTACCCCCTTTCCCGAAATAATATGCTCCGGGTACTCAATTTCTGTTTGCGCAAAACAACACTTCTTCTTGTTAATGAAGAGGGAGTGTTGTCTCATCAAGTCCAGCACTTGCTGCAAATGTTCCAAGTGCTCCACTTCAGTTTTACTAAAAATTAGTATATCATCGAAAAAGACAAGGGCAAATTTCCTTAGGAAGGGCTTCAGTATCTGATTCATGAGCGCCTGGAATGTGGAGGGTGCATTGGTCAGACCGAAAGGCATTACCAAAAAATCGTAATGCCCTTCATGCGTTCGAAATGCAGTCTTCTCGATATCTCTCTCCTTCATTCGTATTTGGTGGTAGCCCGACTTTAAATCTAACTTAGAAAATAGTCTAGCCCCCCTAAGTTCATCCAGCAATTCATCAATTATGGGAATCGGAAACTTATCTAGGATAGTTACCTTGTTCAGAGCTCTGTAATCAACACAGAACCTCCAGCCGCCATCCTTCTTCTTGACCAGATTCATCGAGCTAGAATAAGGACTGTTGCTCAGCCTAATAACCCCTGAAGCCACCATCTCCCCAATAATTTTTTCTATCTCATTCTTCTGTACATAAGGGTAACGGTAAGGTCTTACATGAGGAATCCCTGCTCCTTCCTTAAGATTAATTGCGTGGTCTTGTTCTCGTGAACGAGGAAGCCCCTCAGGCAGCTTACAAACATCTTCATATTCATCCAATAATTGCTGAAAGTTCCTCGGTAAAGGTTGCTCCAGCTGCTTCTCGTTCCTTTCTGAACAGGGGGCAATAAAGTACCCCTCCCCATCGTCTTTCAGTGCTTTCAACGTTGCTCTCAAGGATGTGTTGGCCATCTCCAAACCAGGGTCTCCTTGAATACATTTCGGCACCCCCTCCTCCTCCCACTCAATCACCAATTTCTGAAAGTTAGCCCGAATGTCGCCTAAACTTGCGATCCACCCCATGCCCAACACCACGTCTACTCTTCCCAATTCCAGCAAGAAAAAAGGTTGGATTATACTTACTCCTTGTACTTCTAGAGTGATTTCCTTGCAAAACCCCGAACTGTGTGTTTTCTGACTCGTACCCACCTCCACCGTAAAGGTGGTTGCATCATCAACCTCTAATCGAAGTTGCTCCGCCAACGGTTTGGAAATGAAATTGTGGGTCGCCCCTGTGTCCACCAGCAAAATTATTTCGGTGCCTCCTATAGTTCCCCGAACCTTGAAGGATTTATTAATAGTAGTAAATCCTTGAAGGCTATTCAAGGTGATGTGAAAGGATTTCATGGCCATTCCGGAACTCCCCTCTTCTCCTAACACCTCTTCTTCTTCTTCTTCTTCGAGCTCGCTCAAGTCAGAGTCCTCCATCAGCACAAGTTTGAAGTTCTTCAGCTTACAAGAACGATCTGGCCCCCACCGTTCGCCGCACTTGAAGCACAAGCCGCGCCGGCTCCTCTCTTGAAGCTCCTCCTGAGACAACCGTCTTCCTGCTGCAGCGGTTTTTTCTCCATTAGCTCTTTCTGGATACTTCGCTGCCCCCTCTCTGTACTGATTCATCTTTTGGAGTTAAGGGCCAGCTCTGTTAATAAGTGGGCCTTTATTGTAGCCCAAAACCTTATTCGTTGGACCCTCCCCTCCTTTCCGCTCTTTGTTCCTTTCCTCTAACATGTGAGCTCTGTCTTTAACTTCAGCTAGAGAGGCCAACTCCAGACTCTTCACTTCGGCCCTCAGTCCTCCTTTCAGCCCATTGATGAAAATCCCCTTCATTATCTCCCTGTCAACATGCTTCATGGGCCCAGAGACCTTTTCAAAGTCTTCAATATATTCCATAATTGAGCCCAATTGCTTGGGTCTCAGCAAAGGCCCATAGGGGTCCTTCACAACACCCGGCTGGAACCTTCAAAGCACCCCTTCCCTGAACTGACCCCATGACGCGAACGGTACCTGTTCCTCCCATGCTGGGAACCAATTCAGCGCTTTGTCCTCCAAAGCCAGAATCACAACCTCCATTCTCTCGTTTCCCTCAATGCCATTAATAGAAAAATATCGCTCGATCTTCACGAGCCATCCTAGTGCGTCTCCGCCGGCGAATAATGGTAGCTCCATCTTCCTGTCTCGATCGCGTCGCCGACGATGAAGGCTATCTCTGCGCGTACTGGGTGGCCGGCTTGCCCATGAAGAACCATCCCAGCGGTGCAAGCGACCACCAGGGGAGTGGGGGGAGTCTCGCTCATCTCGGTGCCCAGACCTCGAATCGCGAAACTCGCTGCGACGGGGAGGAGGGGAGTGATGCGACCCCCTGTCCCGTCTGGAACCCCCATTCCATCGGTCTCTCAGCTCCACTCGGTGGTGTCTCCGGGGCGGTGGTGATCGACCTCGGGAACGCGCTCGCCGTGATTCCCTCATCAAACGCAACATCTCGTCAAATCTCCTTTCCAACTCTTCTACACGAGTCTCCATTGGCAGCTTCTGCGATGATGACCCCCACAGCTCCCAGAAAGGAGCTCTGATGCCAAAATGTTAGAAACCTCACAGATACAGTAGAAGATAAAGGAATAAGGAAATAATAGTGAGACAGAATGCAAAAGATGAGAATGTCTATTAGAGCACTAAGCAGCTCTTACTCTCCAAATGCCCAATACAGCCAAAGCCTAAAACTCCTACCCCTCACAACCCAACAAATATACCCTTTTCCCTCAACAGAATCATAACAAACATTCCTATACCTCCCTCCTCAGCATGACACCCACGGCTGTGTAGTTAGTTAGGAGTGGGTCCCATCAGCTCCCACCCTTCCATCCCCCAACATAGTATTCCCCAAATTGCCCCTAAATTTCTTTCTTTTATACACCTTTAATCCCTCGGGAATTCTATCTCTAACAATAAATAATTTCAATTCGAGTCACATCAAAGACAGCTGTCACATGATATCCAGCTCATCTAGCTTCCATCTGAATGAAGTTAGGTTAGTTAGTGAGATTGGTTCCGTTATAGTTGTTGTATTTAAGTTATTCATTTCCTGCCTAATTATCATGTATATAAGCCTTGTACTCCCCTTATTGTACTTCAAGATTCACCATTCCAGTGATACCTTTTCTACAGCTCAACATCTAAGAGCTTGCTTCAGTTCATAGCCTCTTTCTCTGGTTTCTTCACTTCTTGATCCTTCCCCCTGGTGTTTCACACATTTTCTATAACAGTGTAGAAGTAAGGTAGTGGGAGACAAGTGGAAAGTGGATCCCCCCGCCCCCAACCAAAAAAAAAAAAAAAAGATATATATATATATATATATAGAGAGAGAGAGAGAGAGAAAAGATAGTTTCAAAAAAAGAAACTGCTGTAGAGTTAAAAGGACAAGGGAAGACACGCCTAAACATTCTTCGAACAGTAGGATTCACCCACCCATAAGCAGGGTTACACAAAGTGCATGATTATGAGAATGAGACTTAATAGCATTTTTGTCAACATTCACCAGCAATTACCAGTAAAATATTTCACTCTAGTCAATTAAAGCATGTCATACTCATGTTAGAGCCTTAAAAGTATAAATCAGTACCAACACCGGACACACAAGAAGTTGTTGAGCTGAAGCTTGTCACTCAAAACATGTAAATCATGTATCAGACAGAACGTGCTACAATTGTACTCAGTCATGGATTGAGTATAAACAATAAACAATAATCAAGGGAGACTAGGAGTAATATGAATTTATATCATGAATTTAACCATCCATCCAATCCAAGTATCAATTCCCCGATACTTAAAAGTTATGACGCAATGAATCAAAGGTTTGCACTGATCTGATCACCACCAGATAGATACCCTAACAGTACACGACTCAAATTGTAAGCAAATTAAATTAAATAAATAGGCAACCAGACAAGGGATTCAGTCTGACATTTCCTAAAGCATATTAATTGTGAGGTGCAAATTATATAACACAAGTGCCATAAGTAATATTTGGATAAGTCATTCATTGGAAGCTGAAAGAGTGTATAGTAAGCAGCGACGTGACCAAAATCAAATCGCATGTGAGGTGACTGGCGAGAGAGCTCAATTGAATCTCATCTCAAAACTCAAAAACAAAGCACACATGCTTGCAACATGACGAACATCAATTAACTGATTTCTTAGTCAATGTTTTTCCTTCTAAGGGGAAAAAAGAAAAAAAGAAGTCAGAGTAGCGTCAAATAGTTATCCAATGCAATCCCGCGATAATACTAAATAAACAAGCAGTGCGAACTTTGTATTTTAAAATTAAAGAGAAAAAATAAGCAAAAGGAAATTGGGATAAGGTATATAAAAAAAAAAAAAAAGGGCATGCATCAATGTATAGGCTGAAATGAAGGAAAGAGTGAATGAATGAAATAAACCTAAAAGAATGGATGGGCGGGCGAGGTGCTGAGTTGATTCCGTTACCCGACGCGAGGCAGAGAAGGCGCTCTATCCATCCTATATAATATTCCTTCTATTCCTATTCCTATCCTTCATTCTATTCTCAGCACACATTTCTCTTCTTGCTTTCTCTCTGCGTGCTCCTGCATCCAGTCTCTCGAGTTTTTGTGCCCGACGCACGGGATATCTTTGGATTGGCGGTAAGGTAGTGCAATAAAACGCATTAACTCCTTTATTTATTTAGACACTTTAGTCATGGAAAGGAGAGAATAATGATAATTTTATGAGTAAAAAAAAAATTATGTCATTTTGATAAAATTAGATAAAATCCATTCCTGGCTTTATTCCATTTTATTCATCTTTTAATATCTAAACAAATGAGCTTTAATATGTTTTATCCCATTCCATCCGCTTCATCCATTTTCATCTATCTAAACATATCCTAAAAAGGAGGAGAACCACAATGAGACCACTTTATTCACAAAAATTACACCAACTTCCTCTAATATGGACAATTACACTTGAGATTATTTTATTTTATAATATTATTACTAAACCTCTTGTGAAATTCATCAAAATTATAATAATCTCCTCTTACAGATAATGGTTTATTGATTTAAATGATAAAAAATTAATATATAATACATACATAATTATTAATGATAAAATTATAATATTTAAATGACATTTACAATATTAACGGAATGAAATACCTTCTTGATCACATGAAGATGAAATTTATAGTTATAAATTATGATAAAATAGGGCTATTGTAGTTGGCATATATATCAAATATTGTCAAAATATTATAGTTTTATCACTAATAACCATGTATATATTACATGTTACATATTTTGTCACCTGAATTAATGAATTAACATATGTCGGAGATTTTATAATATAGAAGGTATCAAGTGTAATTATATTAAATCTCAGAGGAGATGAATATAAATTTCTCTTTCTTTTATAAGTGAATGGTGATTGAAATTGTTCATGAGTTAGTGTGAGTTAATTTGATTGTAGAAATTTAGAAATTAATTTCATATTCCCTGAAATTACAAAATGTAAATCAAATGATTCTCTAACTCAAATTTTATTATGTTGTGTTCATGTTTTCTCTAATATGTCAAGTTAGATGACATATTGATGATAGGGAAGAAATGTAAGAGCTTCACAGTAAAGATAAGTAAACCACGAAATGAAATCAACAATATTACTCATCAACAATAAAGTAAGATAAAAATAAATTTAGACAATAATTGAGATTAACGAAAAGAAAATAATCACAGAGTATTTCACATGGAAAGTTTTAGAAACTAATGCATCGAGACAAAAAGTAAAATAACCTAACAAATTGAAACAATATTGAGAGACACTTGTTGCAAGGAAAAGTGACTTTGATAAAAATTTATATTGAAAAATTTGAAACTTAGTATTTATTATTGTAGTTATAAAAATACTATACATTGATTTAAAGTTGATTTTAAATTTTAAATTTAATTTTTTTTATTTTTTAATTGATTAATCATATGAATTTTGAAATATGCTTTCTATTTTGGAAGTAAATAAAGTTTAAAAAAATTATGAAAAAAATGACATATCATATATAAATGTGGAAGAATAAATTTTATAGAATATAGATTTGAATTTTTCAAAAATTCAACATGGATGTATCTTTCATATTCAACAGGTTCACTAATTATTTTGGGTTTAAATATTTTATAAATTTTAAGAATATTTTTTTATTTAAATATGATTTTGAATTTTGTAATTGATATTTATTGTTGATGTGAAAAGGTATGCATTAATTGAATATAATTTTCAATTTGAAATTGTAATTTTTATAATTAATTGTATTCATATTATATGAAAGGTTAAATATACCTTTTATTTTCCATAAAAGAGTACCATTTATTCAAAATTAAAAATAATTGTTTAAACAATATAAGTTATGAGAAAATGATACACGGTGAAAACAATTTCAAAAAACTATTATAATAACTTTTTATAATAGCTGTTCCATTTATCTAATTATTTGTTAATATCAATTATTAATATTATAATAATATATTCGACTGCCATTTCCTTTATCTTCTTTGTTATTATTTTAAAGTTAAATTATTTCAATTATAATATTTCATTCAGCCTTATTTCAATTGTCATTTATACTAAATTCCATAATATTTTATATAGAATATTTAGGTTGCATT